>JAEAOA010001892.1:1285000-1322500 GCA_016746295.1 Potamilus streckersoni | reverse complement strand
ACAGAATAACAAGATAAAGAAAGAAAAAGGGAGAAAAGGAGAGTTAAAAGAAGGAAATGAAGGAAATGGATGAAGAAAAATGTAGAATGATGGAAGCATATTTTGGAAGATGATGAATGCCTGTAAAAATATATATATATATATATATATATATATATATATATATATATATATATATATATATATATATATATATATATATATATATTAATCAACAATAGACTTTAGAACAATCATGTATTTAAAAAAATAATAATAATATACATGATAGAGCACAAGTAGGAAAACAACAATAAAAACATACAATAACACAGCCATTAGACAAGTATATCAAGACGGCCTCCCTAAATGGTCTGAAAAGATCAACCAAGGAAAGTACCCTCCAAAAAAAAAAGAAGAAAAAAAAGAGAAATGGACCATGGCTTTGTGAGCTTAGATGTATAGTTTATGAGGCAGTAATTTATTTGCCTTTTCGTTTCAGTTAAGCAATTTTTGCCTACATTCCTGACATCGTCGATACAGATAGACGGAAAACAAATCTGAGAGACAAACACCTCGGCTACATTGCCCTGAGTCTCGCTATCTCGGATTTTTTATGATAGGTCTGTATTAGCAGTAATACAACGATGAATCTGTCTGATGACTGGCTTTCCAGAGTGTGACAAATTTCTACCTCAGCAGGATACCGTCTTATTCCAGGCTTCTTGAGTGTCGCCCACTTCATCGCAGTCGCCGACTCGTTAGCCGACTTGTCGCAGGGTCGCCGAATGATTTCAGACTTGTCGCGGTCTTGGTCCCACTCGCCGACTGTGTCGCAGGGTCGCCAACTGGTCGCAGATTCGTCGACTGGTTCCCCTCTGGTCGGCGACTGTGTCGCAGACTTGTCTCAGTCTCAGCCGCAGTCTCCGACTGTGTCGCTGCCTCGATCGCAGTCACCGACTGTGTCGCAGTGTCGCCGACTAGTTTTCCTCTGGTAACCGATTGTCGCAGTCTCGGTCGCAGACTGGGTCCAAGTCGCTGATTGGCCACAGAGTCGTGTCGTTATCCGCTCGAGATAGATATAGAGACGACAGTGCGAAATGATGAAAGAATAGTTATCCTCAGTCAAATCGTATATTATCGGAATTTCTCTGCGTTCGCTTGAAAAAGTCTTGTAGCACCGGGCTGCTTCGCTTCCTTCCTACCACACCACTGTAGCAGCCACATTTGGTCCGCATATATATATAGATATATATATATATATATATATATATATATATATATATATATCTATATATATATATATATATATATAGATATATATATATATATATAGATATATATATATATATATATATATATATATATAGATATGTATATATATATATATATATATATATATATATATAGATATGTATATATATATATAGATATATATATATATAGATAGATATGTATATATATATAGATATATATATATATAGATATGTATATATATATATAGATATATATATATATATATATATATATATATATATATATATATATATATCTATATATATATATACATATCTATATATATATATATATCCAGGCGGAATCACGTGACACAAAACTAAGACATATTAGATGGCACTACAAAGCCCGCCAAACATTTAAAGTCACAACATAAACTTGAACGAAACGAAATATTAAATAACGAAACAAAAAAATTGATGTACATGGGATTTCCTCGTTATACTACCTTTCTAAAAAATAAGGGATTAAGGCATGGCAATCAGTAATCTTCTCTGCGGTACTTTGATAACCATCGGGGCAAAGATGACCAACAAGAACTGGAATAACATGAATTGTTATATTTTGAGGAAGACGTCATTTGCGATCATTAGCAACCATGACAGTTTATTTACACATCACGTACTCAACATGGCTCAGAGTCACGTATAAGTAATTGGTTTCCAGTAGTGTAGTCAAGTGTTTTGACATGTAACATGCCCATTGGTAAATAAATGAATGTAAAGAGTGACTCTGAACGTTTCGGCAACAAATAATCATAGATATCTCATTTTAATATTGCCTTAGAGGTATTGACCAGTGCTTCAATATAATCTTGCAAGTAATATTGTTGTTTTAAAAAAAACAACGTATCCTTGGGCAGCAACAAACAGCTGGATGTTACAGCATGTCCACACACATAAAACTCTGTCATTATCTCTTCACGCTATAGTACTTGCTGATGAGACACTAGATGTATAAAAGAGAAACCTGAGACTAATATAGAGGTTTCAAAACATTCATACCCACCAAATAACTCACATTCTTTTTTCTCACATAAAAGAGACTGCCTATGTACTGGAAGTTCATATGGTTGATTGACTATAAAGGCCAGAGAAGTTTATGCATGGCATGTATTTCGCAAACCAAACGACTCTAGTATTCCATTTCTTATGCTTCCAATAGGAATCGATTTATTGATAAAAGATTTGCAAATGCACTGCACATTGAAGCCCGCCTTTTTAAACAAAAAGTGAAATATAAATTATGAAGTTTTGATCCACCTTGAAATCTTCTTCGCGACGTTTTAAAAATTATTGTACAAAAGAATATCTGCATGATATTAAAGCATTTTCAATAATTATAACTCAATTTTTAAACACATATTTTAATTCTTAAAAAATGAAAATAAAGAAAGACATTGCAGAATCTTTTTGATGGCATTTTTTTTTGTCACTATCTACCGGCTTAGTAGTTAGAGTGTACGCCTCGAATACGGAAGGGGTCGCGTGTTGGATCCCCAGCCTAGTCATAACAAAGACTTGTAAAACTTGTACTAACAGTTGCCTCGCTAGGCTCACAGCATTAAGAAGTTAGTGTTCAACTGGTCGGCCAGGTATCAGAATATTTTGACTAAGTGGGACGTCGTACTACATATATGTGGCATGATGGAGCAAAGTTTAACATCAGTATAAACTACCACACTGCAGACATCGTGACAATATTGCTGAAACGTTTTTAAAGTTACGTTTAAAAAAAATCCAGAATCCAAATCCAACTGAACTCTGCTACAGCTGACATCAACTAATTAGGTACAGAAAGATTTCTAGCCTGGGATCAAATTAACCCATGATTTGCCTTTTGTTCTTAATGCTCAAACTATCTCAGAGGGATTATTTGTATAAAAATTAAACATGTTATGTTACTGCTGTAAAAAGTTGAAAACAGCGTCCTTGGTGACACGTAGAAAACTTAGGTATACATAGGTGCTCCCAGTCTGCTCTAGTCTTCATTTCTGGTCTTTGCAGCATATAGTTTTTAGCTTGTTTTAAATAGTTTTTAATTGCTTCATCAATATATGAAAATACGTGCTCAAGAAACTGTCATTGCTTTTCGTCGAATAGTCTTTGGATGTAACCATTCATCATATTTGCAAATGCTGCCGTCTTGACAACACTTCATATAAACTAAAAACAAGTTAATAAGAAGAAATATACAGATTCTCGAAAAACCTCGCGCAACAGTCATAGGGATGACAAGCTTTCTAGAAACAACACATGTTGGTCCAGTGGATGCTCAAGCAGAAAGTAAAAAATGTGTCAAGGCAGGTCGCGGTCGTTCAACCGGATCTAGCGGTTTCGGAGGTGCAGATATTTCCTGTAATAAAAATAAATAATTAAATAAATAAATACATGCATGCATACATACATACATGCATACATACATACATACATACATACATACATACATACATACATACATACATACATACATACATACATACATGCATGCATGCATGCATGCATGCATGCATGCATGCATCTATATATACATAGATACCTAGATTAATAAAGACAGACAGGCAGACATAGACGGAGAGAATTATAATTCGAGATGTATTATATTTATTTAATTTAAGACTCATTTATTGAAATACTCAAACTTGTAGCGTACGATTTGATGCTACATGAATTATTTTATAGAAAATGTGTAGTAAAAAATAATTATCCGAGGAGCATTAACGGGCGCGAAACAAGTTTCACAAAGTCACAAATTTGTGGATAACGTGGGCTTAGTACAAATGCTGGTATGAGTAATCATGAAAGAAGAACAATAGTTTAAGCTGTGCATTATTGTTTATGTACAAGAACATTTGCAAGGTACATACCAAATACCTATACAAATTAGACTCTAAACACGGAATAATTATCCTTTCTTCAATGTCATGTGTTTTAACTCAGCGGAAAGCTTTGTTCTGATGAAAACGAATTATCGAGCACGAAACTAAACTTAAAACGTTTATCTTGTTATCAACAGCAGTATAGATAACCACTCATGAATATTGTGTGTTATAAATATACAAGGGGCAGTAAACACCCAAGAACGAATTATCTAGCACTCATGAATATTGTATGTTATAAATATACAAGGGGCAGTAAACACCCAAGAACGAATTATCGAGCACTCATGAATATTGTATGTTATAAATATACAAGGGGCAGTAAACACCCAAGAACGAATTATCGAGCACTTATGAATATTGTATGTTATAAATATACAAGGGGCAGTAAACACCCAAGAATGGGGTTGACTCATAATTGCAACAGTGTTAGATGAGTTAATGGATTTCCTTTTTGCTAGGTAAATTGCGTATCACATCCAGCCGTCATTTTAAAAACAAGATAGATAGATAGATAGATAGATAGATAGATAGATAGATAGATAGATAGATAGATAGATAGATAGATAGATAGATAGATAGATAGATAGATAGGTAGGTAGGTAGGTAGGTAGGTAGGTATATAGATCTTATTACCCAACACCAGTAAAGCAAAATAAAATTATTAGGAAATAGTTGTTAATTGTTATGATAACTTAACTCCACTTTTAAGTCTTCCAATTATTCTTTAGCTTTAATTTTGAATGGAATAGAGTACTGGGTGTGGTCATACAATTTACATTGGTAATATGCTTAAAAATGACTTATTGCAGGCTGCCAGTGATAGAGAATCAAAATATCACACATCAGATTTGTATTTATATTTGGTCACAAGTCTATATGTACTTAAACTTCAAGTTCTTTCTGAAAAGGCTATCATAAACTGAAAGTATCGCAGTTTTAAACATTTTTGAGCCTTATTTAGTTTTGATTATATACTTCGATGTTACGTTATATTTCACTATGCTTCCGTTTTTTAAAAGGTATATACAATGACAAATGGAGCAATCAATAAAGGAGAAAAAGATTAAAACATTACTCCTCTGGTGAGTAAGCCCATGAAAAGTTGCTATAAATATTTCCACAGTTAAAATCAATCATATTCAAGCTTTTAGAGAATAACTGTATGCTTCCGTTGCGTTTTCCTATACCTCTGCAAGAAAAGCTTTCCGTGTCTTTTTGCCATTCTTCTTGTTATCTGCCGTCAAGTGGCGACTTCTGATTATCCACCTATTCAAGCCAGTCTCGATCTCATTCATAATTCTTTGACTAGTTTCCACTTCCGGTATACGGGTTTTAGAAATCCCTTTTAAATCGAGAATTTTCATCATATTCTCTAGTTTTTCTGTATCTGTATCATTCTCTTTTTTTTCATAGAGCTCCAAGCCGTGCAGATTCTGTGTGGTTGTTTCAGTACTTTTGTTTTTTTGTTTTTGGAGCGATTTCAATGATTTTCCATCTTGCAGCATAAATGTCAGAAATTTCAAAAACGGCGCATCAACACGGCTGCTTCTGTGGATATAGAGGTACAGTCTGAAAGTAAGTGTTTCTTTCATTTTCTGTAAGGTGTAGTTTGCAAATCGCCTTTGAAACAGTCTCTCATAGTTCTCTTTACTTAATACCAGTACACATGACTCGGTGGTTATTCTTGCCGTCTCTAAGTAGGAAGATAGTCCAAGAGCAACTTCCAAAATACCTGCACATATAATTTGAAAGATCATATACATTATATAACAAAATGTATCAACTAGAAATAGCTACCATATACATCATGTGATAATAATAGAATAATTAAGATACGCTTTAGTTTGATTGTATTTGTTTTACTCTTCTATTCAGCTTCCAAAATTAAACTGTTCATTCGATAGTACAACCATTCAGAACACATCATGAGTGTTCTTCAAATACCCTTTCTAACTACCACGGTTAATTCTTTGAGACAAAATATGCATCGGCTGTATACTGGCGCAAACTTTAACAGAAAAGTCATAAATTTTTTAGCCGGAAATGTCGCAGAAAAGAATCCGCAATATATTCGAACAACTTCTGTTTTTTTATAAATGGAATGACTGTTGGATGGACAAAAAAAGTTACAAATGAGAAAATAGTTAAATGCTTTTGAAACATGTTCTGATTCAATTATTGATTCGTATATAGGCGATGGGGTCCGATTTGCAGTTTTCAGCGTACATAAGCTATAGGAGCTATATGAATGATCTCAAAGTTACGAATGCAAAATTCCATCTCACATTATTTTGCTGATCACTCACAGAAAGGCCTGATAGTGTCTTGATCCAAAATACAACTTTTAGGGCGTGTAAGAAACTCCAGGGATTTAATGTTCTAAATAACTTGATCCGATATTGTACTTGTCTTTAGATTCAGTTTAATGCATAAGTCGCCACTATTCCGTCCTTTCTTCCATGAGTTTAATGGAAACGATAAGTCATCAATTGCCGAAACAGTCCAATAAGACATAATAATAATTAAACAGTCCAATAAGACATAATAACAATTAATAAAGTCTAAAAACTAATACGGTTATTTGTCAGATCATGTCATAAATTGTTCAATTTCAAAATTTTACTTTTATTTTAATTTTTTTTTCCTAATATTTTAACAGATTTTATAACTTTGTAAGCAAAATTTAGCACGAAGTATGGATTCGCATTTTACGCGAATTAAATGACAAGACTTTATAATAATATATCAACAGAGACGAGCAAAGGCTTGTAAAGAAATTTATATCACAAATGTTCTTCTATATTTTAAAGATGTTTATACCTAATATATACGCTCATCCATTCATATCGATCCATCAACCTACATACATACATACATACATACATACATACATACATACATACATACATACATACATACATACATATCCCCCACGAGTGTAAAACTGAGGTAAAAAAAACCTTTGGTGTCAGAAATGGGGGTAAAAAAAAAATGGGGTCAAAAATGTACGGACAAATTTTCATCTAATCCATACTTTTTCAGCTGGAATAGGATATTGCAATTTGCACAATATTCTCTCTCTCTCTCTCTCTCTCTCTCTCTCTCTCTCTCTCTCTCTCTCTCTCTCTCTCTCTCTCTCTCTCTCTCTCTCTCTCTCAAATACAAAAAAACAATAGGCACAATTAACACAAATGCATTATCCATTCAAAGGATACTTTTATTTTTTATTTTTTCTTTTAGTTTAAAGTCATTCTTTTAAAGTCTCTTTATAATTTTTCATAGCATTAGTATAGACCAACACATTACATATAAGCCATTATAAAACTCCATATAAATCTTTTTAACAAAACAACAGTTAATTTACTGCCTGTCATAAAATGTGTACTATCATCGGCTTCATTGTACTTCGTCCTAAAAACACATTTATCCAAAAATCAGAGGCTAATGATTCATCTTCTCCTTAACAAGTTACACTTGAACTTTTAGATCTTACTTTTGTTGCAGAAAGTTAGAACAATCTGCAACGACCCCCTGAATTTGTAATCCAAATAATGAATTTGTCTCTGCAAGTTTATTTCTTTGTTCTGAAAGAATGTTTTAGGTAATATGTTCAAAAGATATCTTGTGGTGATCAAGGGCAGATTTTTAAAAATTCTCAAACGATGTCACGAAAGAATTATTCACTTTTGTAGCCTTCGCAATCACGATGTCACACCGGTAATCCAAATGCCTTAGATCTGCCGTATTCTGGTCAAGGGCATATTTTATCCGTTTTTCATTAGAGTTAGATTCACATTTACTCTTTCTTTCACTTTCTTCACTAATGATTCTTAGTGCACTTCGTTTTCATCACGAGATCACATTCTAGTTCAAGACAAGAATTGAGGTTTGAGATGTTTCTGGACATTTTGCTAAACTCGATAGAATTGCGTAAGAGCTCGCGAGATCAGGGGTAGCTACTCTGTCATATTGCCTAATGGAGTAATGGTAGTCTGGTTCTCTGCTTTGTTTGCTCAGTATTGCAGTGGGCAACACAGAGAGAATGCGAAACAGGAAACCGGAAGAAGTATTCACGATGCAATCCCTAATGATGTATAATCGTAGTATACATGAAACCATCTCTAATGCAACGCATTGGATATTAAATAAATCCTGATTATATTTTGCAATTCCTTTGCGTCAAAAGAACGCACAACAAAAATTTATGTGCGTCAATTTTCTATAGTGTGCGTCCCTGACGCACAACTGTGCGTAAAAGGAAACACTGCATACATACATACATACATACATACATACATACATACATACATACATACATACATACATACATACATACATACATACATACATACATACATACATACATACATACTTTTTAATGAGACACAGATACAGAAAGAGCTCCAAACATAACTGAATTTTTGGCTATAATATTTACGAAGACATTTATCCCCTGAATACTTAAATTCGGCAAAGGTGAAATGAATTTAGTTTTTAAAAGCAGAAGATCTTTAAACCTCGCCGACTGAACTACTTGCAGATTGACAGGCGGACAGGTGTTGAACAGACAAAAAGAGAAAAAGAGACAGCAGACTGAGAGGCGTTTAAAGGAACGCATACCAACGTATTCGTTAGTTCCCAAAAGACACATCTGGAAGGGCTTGTGTTGCTGGCGCCTTTGTCTCAGCGTTTCATGCGGTGAGCGAGTCAACCAGTAGTCCCTAGCAAAATAAAGTCACACAACATTTCTTCTTTTAACTGTTTTTTGTTCTAATGATCACTATAACTTATATTCCGATATTTGCAAAACAATGGGATATAGTGGTCGCGATAAATTGTTCCATTCATCATATGCCTTATTAAAAAAAAAAACAAATGATCCATGTAAAAATACATTATTTTTATACTTGAAAGAGCATCAAGACTAATTTCAAATCAAATAGTGTCACCAACATTCTCTCTAAAATAATCGGTACAAATAACTATGTCGATGGATAATACAAAATTTTAAATCGAAAATACGCTTGGGTCCTTGCGCATTTTTTTACGGTATATATCAATTCAATTTTCTCATCAATCTTTTCTCTCAAAATTGTTTGCATGTAAATAAAATGCCTTGTATTGAGTTCTCATTTTAAATTAATTCATTAAATGGATAGAATTATATTAATGTGTGAGTGTTGGATAGAAAAACAAATTTTCTGTTTCATAAATTTCATGTACAATAATGTATGATTATATTATCACTTGATAAATATCGCGTGGAGGGATTATTTATTAATATTTTAAATAAGAGTAGTGAAATCGCAATGAGGTACAAACAAATGTTTAACAAGTTAAGCCTCGTCCTTGTACGACATCATATCATTTGTGGTTTGTTTGGAACGTTTTAGTGCTTAACAGTGAACTTCACATTGTTACAGCGGCCAAAGTGCCAATTTTTAGTGCATTTGTTAATTTTAAACGAGATCAGTGGCGTTGCAAAGGTACTTAGCGCCCAGGGACAAAGCATAAACTTGGCGCCCTTTACTTAGCGTCCGGAGAAAAAACAAACTTGGCGCCCACTTCGAGTGCGTCTAAGATAACGAATAGTTGTATTTTCCTCATTTTGGCGCCCCTGGTAAATGGCGCCAGGGGACAACTTCCCCGCCTCCAGCTCTCCCCTAGCTACGCCACAGAATGAGGTCATATATTTAATACATTTTTACTCACTTTGGCAAGAGGTCTGGCAGAAGATTTTCCATTTCCGACCACAGACTGGGGTACTGTGTTTTGTGAGAGTTCTGGTCCAGAGTAATTTCCATTTCGCCGCTGAAACAAAATTCAGTACGGAAAGGTTTTAATATACAGCTATTGCTTTGCCATAAAACTACTATGTTGACCCTAATAACAACGACTGTATCAAGTAATATCAAAATCTTCACGAACAATAAAATTTTAGACACCGTATCGTGAGGAAGATAGCAATATAAATTATAGGGGCAAGAGCCATGGGACTACATATATCATGTCGGATGAAATATTCCACTAGTTGCACTACATGACCATGCAATAGGTTTATGCTCATAACAGGATGCCAAAACCTGTGTTATTTCACTCCTTTTATTTTTACACCCACCCTGAAACAATGAGTGAAATCAAAAATCAGTAAAATTCTGTATTTTAAAGCCATCTGCAGAGGAATACCAAACGAAGTCATGGAAATAACAGATGAAATGGTTTATGAAATGAGGCCCTATGCGAGCGAGCGTGCATGCGTACGTACGTACGTACGTACGTACGTACGTACGTATGTATGTATGTATGTATGTATGTATGTATGTATGTATGTATGTATGTATGTATGTATGTATGTATGAGCGAAATTGCAGACTGAGAATTGCCAAGCATGTATTCGTGCAGCCACTTCTAAATAAATAGACACCCATAACTTGCGTAGTTAAACATATTCTCAAACCCAACCTGCGCATGTTTGTAATGCACTAAATATATGTCCCACAAGGCATACCATAGCTCATGATATATTTGCTAATAATGATGGAAATATTGTTGTATAATTTTATCCATGCCTCTTATAATCATTGATGCAGTCTATTTAGAAGTGCCAGAGAAAGAAAATATTCGCTATGTATCTTTGGCAGGCAAATGGGCATAATTCACGGTATCGAGTCAAAAAGACAATTCTTTGTTCTTCTTGTATACAAAGGCACATGAACAGACATAGGAATAGAAGCATACGCAGCTATACATGTTCTACAATTTCTTCCCATTCGTTTGATCTGTGTGTGTGTGTGTGTGTGTGTGTGTGTGTGTGTGTGTGTGTGTGTGTGTGTGTGTGTTTAATAATTTGTGATGAACGGTTCAAAAATGTTTTTAATAAAATCAAATACGCTCGGTCGCTACCTGAGTAAGAAAAAGAGACTGTTCACTGGAAATCCCTGCCTAGTGAGAGGTACACCATATTTCAAGGTTTCAAACTTAAGGGAGATAATCAGCTGCCTCTTCTGTTTTGGAGGCCAGTTTTGGAAGAGCGGATTTTCCTCCACGAACTTCACTTTGAGATTGTATTCTCTCTCCAAGACGTCTTGGACAGAGCGATTATACAGCTTACGATCAATGACTACCAAGTCGGTTTCTGTATCTGCTACTACACTCGCTGTCCGGAGACATTCCTCCTTAATCAGAGCGATCTCACCCACCGTATGACCTTCACCTGAAGGATAGAAAATATTGGGTATAGGTAAGTTTTAAAGATAAATAAAGTTTTAACCGTAATATGATCGACTGCTAAGTAACAACATTATGAATAATGAAAAATAGTGCCTTGTGAATTACCTGCTGGCTCGCTAAGACTAATATTTCCGGTCAATGCTATACTCGAATTAAGCACGCAATTTATAGATATACACAACATTCCAATGATGTCAGAACCAGTAGCGTATTAAGGGTAAATGTTGCTAGGGACAACAATGAAGGCCCAAAGGGGTGTTGGTGCCCCAGAACCTCTGGTACCCGGTGCAAATTTCCCGTCCGCCCCTTCCCCTATCCGCTAGTACGCTACATGTTAGAACTACGCCATTTCTTGACTTAATCCCTCAACAAGCATACTAAGTAATACTGATTCAAAATTACTATCTTCATTTAGGTGTTGTTCCTTGTAGGTTTCAACAATATATTCAAAATTTTGAGATCGTAAAAAGACACCACTATTCTCATGCACAAATTCAGCTGAACTTTCTTATTTCTGATTGACTAAAGTTCTAACACGAACCAATCAGATCTCAGAATTTCGACGTGGGTATGAATTTAGACTTGTTTTATATTGTTTGTTTCAGCCTTAGGTCAGGTTACGTCTAATCTGTATACACTTATCAACATACGTTCCGTAGTTAGAATAAATGTCATTTGAGTATGAATGAAAAGGGAAATTATTCACTCGCATACGACTTACCCCCAGTCCATACCTTCTGACCGAGCATGACCCTGTCGAGTGGGTCTTTCGCGCATGCTCGTTCAATTTGCTGGAGTATTTCATGAGTGTTCTCTTTATCTTGCTGTACGTAGACAGAGAGTGATCCTTTCAAAATTATATATAGCCTGGGAGGAAAAACATACCGTGAGTATATTAGTTTCAAAATAGACTCCGAATTTAATCTTCTATTGATATCTTTACCCTAACAACCATAATTCATTACAAATGATATCCAGAAGATGTTCACTTAACTGCTTAATAGAAGACTTATTAATTAACACTATTGAGAATTACAATATATATTTCGGGGAAACTCAACATTGTGTTTGCATTACAAAACTATCAAGAGTGAAATGCAGGTCTTTTCTCCGTTGGATTTTTTTTTTGTTCAAATCTTTCCTTACTAATTGATATGATACTTTGCCAACCAGCAAAAGGGTCTAAAAGCACTCGAGGAATGCTTTGATAGGTTTGCAAGTGTCGTATAATTAATTATACGGGTTTAAAGCATGATTTTTAATTAGTCCTGGTAGGACTTAATATAAGGCCACATTCGAATTCCGGCGAAAAGTAAGAGAATAAAAAACACTTACCGGTCCCCTGTTTCTCCTTGCCGTATGATCACGCTGTCCACATTTCTCCTTTCAAACGCACAATGTCGTATCACATCAGCCACAATATCTATAGCGTTACAAAGTCAGATATTAGTCGAAAATGTATGCCAGGTAAATATGAATAAAGAAACAAACTTAAGGACTGAGATGTTAACCACTTACCCAAGTTGTTTCACAAAAATAGATGTAATTATGTTTGTTGTTGTTGTTTTGAGTTTTCTTTGGGAGATTGTTGGGGATTGTTTGGTCTTTTAATTTGGTTTTTGCTATTTTTACCTCAGATTTATGGGACATCGGGTGGCCGAGTTTTCTTAGGCTTTTGATTAAAAATAATCACCGTCATCTCGACTCTTCTATTGTAGATTTGAAATTTGGGGTTCGTGAGAAAGCTCGATTGTAGCTTCCTGTGGGTCGGTGTTTCTTCCCGAGGGTTTTCTCGACTAATTCCTCCACCAGATATACTGGCCGCTGAGAATAGCCTATCATATGCTGAAAAGCCTATACCAACGTAAACAGACAAAGCTGCATCTTTAACACAGTATATAAAGCCTCGAAAATTAGAACCAGGTGCCTTTTTCAAGGATACACCAAGGTAATATACCTGGCATGGGCAGGTATCGAACCCTCGACGCCTAGATTAGGAGTCCGACATTCTACAAACTGAGCCAGCGAAGGTGAAAAGAATGAACATAAATGTTTTGATTTTGTAACATATAAACTTTACTTAAGATAGGAAGCTATGTATATTAAACTTCGTTCATGAACTAAAACTGAGATCCAAGAAATTTTTTTGTTATTCCTTTATTATGTTAAATATGATTTAGCTGCCACCTATATCCTTCAGTTCAAATATTCTTATTGTGCTCATTTTTACTTGTTGTGATTAGATCGATTATTTTGTTCATCTAATAAGTCAGTTAACTTTTTATGTGTCTATGCTTACATTGTATCAAATCTGAAAAAAAACACCTATATTTCAAGTATAAAGGCATAAAGCACTGTTCTCTATAATACCATGAAGAGAATGATGTTGTTGGGTGGTTGTGTTTTGGTTGCTTGTTTTTGTTGGTTTGCTCGCTTCAAATAAAAATAAAATAATATTTTACATTCCAGTATGGAATAAGTAAAGTATATGACTGCCAACGTGTCTCCTAAATAAATTATATGGAATTGTTTAAAAGAACACAACCTATATTGAGTTTTACAATGGTTTAATTCATGCGTTTATTTCCTTTTGGATTATGCAGTAATAGCAGGTTTTGGATATACCGATGTTAAAAAAATACGTATAATCATTTGAAATATCTTTTAGATGTTTTATTAAACGTGAGTGTTTGTGCTCTTGCTTGCATCCCATAAAATTGAATTTTGAGGATACGTCTGTAAATCATTCTGTGCTTCTTTTAATTATCGCATTTTGAATGCCAAAATTTATAATGACTCCGCCTTGTATGCCTTTTGATTTGTTCTCTCTAGGTCCAATATTCTCACTGTTATCTTGTCGGTGTTGAAAGACTTAATTGGCTCTAATGACCTAAAAAAAATATGTCTAATTAAAATAAGTTTGATTTTGTTAAATCAGACTCGATCTTTGTCTGATTCTTTGTTAGCATTACTCAGGTAAATGATTGTGAAGCTTGAATGGTTGGATCTCTTATTCCGACAAATAATACATCATTGTTGTTTGCACTTTGTAACCTATCCTTTTGTTATGAATCCGTTTTATGAAAGCATTGTTATTTATCACATCTGGTGGAATTGATTCTATTTATGAATATCTGGTCAAAATCTACTTAGTGTTCCCTCTAAACATTTCATGTCCATTTATATTGATTTCTTTCTTTTGCATTGTAACTTGAGAAACGACAACCGTTGACCTCCAATTCATACTTAGAAGAATGAATAAATTTAATTTGTGTGGAACCCGTCTTAATGTGCATATACTATTAGAATTATTTCCCCTAATGGAGGCAGCGCTCTTAAGAAATTAGCTTATGGCTCATTTTTACCTTTTTTTCTTACCGTAATTATTTTCCAAACATTTTTTTTGAAGAGAGAAAATTAAAATTAAAAGTATGTAAGTGCTAAGTAAATTCAACAGTGAATACGTGACAATAAATGTTTGACTCCTGAAAATTGTACATTAAAGTGAAAATAAGATACAGGCAAAATGAGAGTTATCTAGAAATATTAATGAATTGATATCAGCAAAATCACGTGATTTACATATCAATAGTCCGTGTGTCATACGGTACTATTAATATGTACATATTTTCATATTAATAATGATGCAAACATTTAGATTTGCTTGAAATAAAAGAATATATATATATATATATATATATATATATATATATATATATATATATATATATATATATATATATATATATATATATATATATATATATATATATACTAAGATTGAAGAACTCCATTTTAAATATTCCGTTCATTAAGGACAACACAACACCACAACGACAAAGATACTTGAGAAAAATAAAAGAATTTTAAACGTTCAAATTCTTTTTCTTCTTAAAGGTCTTTCGCTAACTTAAATGAAATGAAGGACGATGCCCCAAAATGCAAATATTTTTTTTTCCTCATCTGTCCAAATTATAAGTAAAAATAATATCAATTCTCTTGCTGGTTTGCCTTCCCGTCTTTAGCAAAGATGCATATATGTTCTATTCACAAAATGATGTCTTGAATTCGACCGAGGCTATCAGCAAAGCATCATATCTGGAACGGCTGTAATAAATGGACGTGGTTTTGTTGACTTTTTCTTCCTTGATGTTCAGTTTGAGTACAACTTTTCAAAAAATGCTGTAGATTACGTAGATCTCAAAATCGTGTGTTTGAGTGTGAAAGAAAACCACACTCATTGTTAGAAACATAAATTACAGCCCAAATGTTTACAGTTCCTACCTAAATATATGGTACTATATTTTAACATTTCAAAAGCATGTTTCATCAAATATTTATCAACCGATTTAAATATATTCAGACCAAAACAGTTTGCACCATTTCCATTTAAAAGTAACTTCAGAACTTTAATTGATCTTTTTATTATTATCGTCGTATTTGTTAGCACTTCTAAAACATGTTTTATGAAATATCTATCATCTTAATTATTTTTTAAGATCAATAAAAAATAGCTCGACGTCATTTTATAAGTAACTTTAATTTATCTTGTAATTATGATCTTAGTCGTCTTTGTCGTCGTCTCCATAATGTCATTTCTCTTTTCTTCTTTATCAATCTTGTAGTAATAGTAGTAGTAATAGTAGTAGTAGTAGTAGTAGTAGTAGTAGTAGTAGTAGTAGTAGTAGTAGTAATAGTAGTAGTAGTGGGAAGAGGAGAAGGAAGTGAAGGAATACTATTACTCATGGTTTTTTCGAGTTATACGCATACACCTACTGGTTCTTATACGTACGAGATTGTTATATAAAAATGTACGGATCCGAAAATTACCGTGTTCACTTGAATCGTCAATAAAAACTTTAAAAGTAAATATTTGAATAGTCCAAAATCAACTTTGCCTAAATATAAACTTTTTATTCAGTTAGACTGGTAAACTCTGACAGTTTCACGATGTTAATAAACACATTTGCCATTAGAGAATATTACCTTTGTTATTGATTCTGTGTACGTTTCACGATGTTAACAAACACATTTTGCCATTAAAGAATATTATCTTTGTTATTTATTCTGTGTAAGTTTCACGATGTTAATAAACACATTTTGCCATTAGAAAACATAATCTTTGTTGTTCATTCTGTATAAGTTCAGCTTTAATACTTAAATATCCAATTATATAATAAGAATTTTCTTAATGAAATCTGTAACAAAAGCGTTCATTTATTAAATACGAGAAAACTCTGAATGAACCTACTAGGACGCCACTGTTTACTTAAGAATATAAATAGGCGGCAAGAAAACTACCTAACCAGTGTATGTACACCCGAGACAGTGTATGTAAATGTTTACTTTACAGGATTGCTTTCGTCAAAGATCTTTGTTTTTCATAGACGTGACATCATATAAAGCAAAGTTCCACTAAAGATATTTGTTATTACATGTATTTTCATGAAATTAATCTCTAATCAGGATTCAGGTGGGCGTAGATACATGGAATAAAGTTACGATCTATTTTCACTTTCGCAATAGAGTTGTGATTCACGTAGCAGACCTCATTTTTATGCAGTTTCTCAATTACTATCTGTATTAGGGTATCTTTCTTGCGTTAAAATTGTTTGTGGTTAGTGTACAGGTTAATGAAGGGGTCAAATGAAGATAATAGGTTTCAATTCAGCATCCTCTTAAACAATAAAAAATGTCTTTAGTAGGCCTTTTACGTACTAAATGAAACGGTTATTTTTATTTCAAAATTTGGATTTAGAACAAAATCTTACTTTTATAATCAGGCAAATTAAAACATGCGGCTAATTAATAATCCAAGTTTCGCATTTTCTTTACCTGCTTCAGATTCATGTAATGTATACAAAACGAAAACTAGCTTAAATATGGACGTAAACACTTAAAAATATCTTAAATCATTCTAAGATTTATATTTCCTGTAAATATTATGTTTTTGGAGGCAGAGGAAGTGAGATGATTGTGGCTTGAAAGTTACAGAATATATTTCATAATTATCTAAACCTGATCAGTAGAAACAAAATATTTTCTCTATAATCAGAATATAAAAATAAACAAAACACAAAACGAGCAATTGACCAAAAAAGAATTCAATTTATGTTAACACACCTGTAAATGCCATTTAATCTTTATGTCAGCCAAAGGGTTTATAAGAGAATGATCTGGTAGGAAATGTTAACGAAATATTGACAGAAATATATTCTTGAATGTTCTTCTACGAAGACATCTTATATTTTGAAAATTCCGAGAATTGGTGGACAAAACCGTAGTTTTATGCTGGGATGAATTGACAATATTGAAAATAGCATGTTAGTAATTAAATAAAAGTAAATCTGAAAATTAAATTTTATGTTAAAACGATATTTATAGCATTATTTGGTGTGGGGTATTTGTGTACATGTAGTATCAAGTGTCCTTATGCAGTCAGGAGATCCCGTATCGTAATAGTTGTCCTTTTATGCACATAGATATGAACCCTCGTGATAAAAGCAAATCAAAATATTAAAGAAACACACGATATCAGTGATATATCATAGTGAGACGATTTAGAGCTAAACGCAAATAATATAATATTAAGCAGAGAAAAATTATTATTGAGCCAAAAGAGAATTTAAGATTAGGCCGCCATGCATAGATGTATTGGGACATGACGTAATGTTTAAAAAGTCGTTCATGGATTTCACAGGCTGTGTCTGGTTACAAAATCAACAATGTAATAAATTGGTTCTGGTGGCAGAGGTATAACTGGTCGGAGCTAGTCTGCCGTCTAACTGCAATTTTCGATCTTGAACAATTTACCAGCAGCAAATTTGTTACAGAAAAAGTGACTGGACTATTTTGATTTTGCATGATAAACGTACACTGAAGTAGGTCATCGTATATTGAACAGAATATATATCACACCCTGAGGGGGGTGGCATGTAGAGAGTGAGACAGACAGACATACAGACAGACAGACAGACAGAGGGGAAAACCATTAAAGAGAATACAATTAAGCAGTTTTAGTCTGAAAAGATGGAAGAGTCACCTTAATAGTGTTTAAAAACACGTGCCCTCCAGCAGATGAGTTAATGTCCATTGTAATTAAAATCGACTGAACAATAAAAGAGCTTGTTACTTCACCAATTAGATTATCAAGAAGATGGTTACTTGTTCACTTGCTTTGACGCGAAAGTAAAATGTATATTGACACGTATCCATGTCTACGAAACCAGTTACCATTGTCTTAATTGGTAAATATAACGAGCAATCGGATTGGCTCAGTTTGCTTTAATTGGTAAATACGACGAACAATCGGATTCGATCATGTTGTCTTAAATGGTAAATATAGCGAGCAATCGGATTGGATTATTATTCAACTGTATCCAATAAAACAGCGGAGATGTAGATTTGTTTTGATTTACCAATGATTAAAATATTGAAATTTAATACGCGGTGCACCGCCTATTGTTTGAACTTACAGCACAATGATGCTATATATTATATTAAAAAGACCAACAATTTAATTTTCTGAGCCAGTGGTCTGGGTTTTTTTTAAAATTCTTTCCGGATTTCGAAAAGATGGTAAAGTATCTTGTTCTGATTTAAAGCAAAACAACAGCATATTATATCTATTAGTTTATTTAACCTCCAAAAATTATCTTTAGAGAAAAGAAAATATCTCAGCTCTAAAGAAAACCCACTACTACCACTACCCAAAAAAGTTAATGGTCATTAGGTACCTCGCACACACAGTGGATGAATCTTCTACGTGTATGTTAACTGTAACTGTTGTCAAAAAATTGTACCTAAAGTAGGATGATTAACCTTGAACTATCGTGCTTGTTGATAAAAGTAGAAAGCATTTATACAGAAGCCAACAATTTACTTACCTTCTCTGTTGATAAAATATGCAGGGAAGCTTTGATGCTACTTATAACAGGATGACGATGATGACGACGATGACGATGACGATGATGAAGATGAAGATGAACACACTGACAGAGCAAACCTAGAAACATTTTAGTTGAGCTGAAAAATGATTAAAATTTAAAACAGAAAATAGCTGTAAATCTTAGGATGGATACCTTTTGGACTCGCAAGAAATGCATTTATTTAAGACACACATTAGCATATGCCAATAAATGACAAGTTTTCAACGAATTATTTTTCCAGACGTTGGCTAGAACATTATTCACGAAATTCCACTCGTCCGTCATGTTGGCGTATCTGACACGTCTCAAACATGGGATTATAGGTTCCTAAATATAATTATATTTATAATATAAGAAATTAATTTCTGACGAGGTATTTCAGACTTATTTATATCTGCCACTATATTGTAGGTCAGGTTAAAGAATCTGGCGTGATCTTTGTGTATTGTTTTAAAAAGAAGATAAAATGTAAACAATTTTACTTTCAACCTTTCTGCACTACTAGGGAGGCAAGTGCACTTATAGAATCAATGAGTGCAGATATAGACAGTCATCAATCATCAAAACACCTAATCGAAGATGAATCATTCACTTGTAAATTGGCCTGTAATCTAAAGCAGACTCTTCACAAAAGAATAATCTTCACATCTAACTTACCTCAAATATTCAATGTGAGATTTTTTCGCCTGGCTAGCTGTATTTGTTGTATTCTTTTTTCTTTTTCTTGTTGTACATAATGAATGTTCCCACAGACAATTTATACACTCGCAGTAAATAGAAAAGGAACACGTGATGTACCATATTTGCATGAAGAAATCTAAATTATATGTCTGCCTGAGAATTTAATAATCGCGGGCAATACGAAAGACGACAAAGACGACAGAGAGGTATTGGTACATGTAGGTAAATAACTGATATGAATCATTTATAACTTGTTTCGTTGGATTTCATTCTTTTCAATATGAAGGCAGTAATAAAATTGTGAGACCATTGGTAACACTATCTAGCTCCAGTCCCACCCATCCCCGCAGCCATTATATATATATATATATATATATATATATATATATACATATATATATATATATATATATATATATATATATATATATATATATACATATATATATATATATATATATATATATATATATATATATATATATATATATATATATATATATATATATATATATATATATATATATATATATATATATATATATATATACTCCTTTGTTCCAGCTAGCTACAGTAAAATGTTATTTTGGATATGTAAAAAAAAATATTACAAGTTTATAATCTTCTTTCATCCCTTTCATTGTTCAGCATGAGCGCCTGCGTCAGTTTAATCATGCAAATTAAGTTGAAAATATGTCACAAGATTCTGTTCAAAAACGCTTTGCAAATATTAGCTTTAGTTTCTGACTTATTATACTAACTCTCCAGGCCGTGGCTGACACCCCCTGCAAAAGATCCTGACGACCCTGCAAAAGATCCTGCCGGATGCCATGTTATTCAGTTGTGGCTTTGGTGATATCCTAAACAATCTGATAGTACCACTTGAAGCTCAGACAGATTTGTACGAGATTGGTCTCGCATTTGTTGACAGCGGTCACAGACTATGTTTGAAATCGAGAAAGTTACTCACCAGATATGAAAAAAGTTACCAGCAACATTTACATGAGATTTTCATGAGATTCTCACAGATGATGAAACATAGAGTAACTTTTCTGAACCAGACTCAAGAGAAAATAATAAAATTTGGATTGGAGTCAACGAGCAAAAACCACAAATCGATCAACGATCCTCGCATGCTGTAAATATTTCAATAAAATATTTTTAAACTAAACAAAAACCCAATTCGAGTTCGTCTCGAACTTTTTAAGTTGATGCGGTTTATAAAACAAATTCTAATAACTGTTTAAATAATTTTACACGTGCCTCCCAGATCTGTCAGAAGTTTTACATATTTAAGTTCAAAATGTGATTATTTTGCACTGAACTATATGTTTATTTGGAAGGTTTAAATTCTAAATTTATGTTCAATTCGTTTCTACATTATTTCTAATTCAACTATTTTGTTGGTACTAAATAATAACGATTGCGACTAGGTGCTGTAAATATTACATACATACCTACCTACCTGTGTGTGTGTGTGTGTGTGTGTGTGTGTGTGTGTGTGTGTGTGTGTGTGTGTGTGTGTGTGTGTGTGTGTGTGCTAGGCTACTAGTATGTTCTGGAGGATGAACTTATTGTGTCACGGAGTCCATGAGCTCCATTGATTCTGGATGACTTGACTTCTTTGATTTATGTTATGCTTATTGTTCGACTTGTTTTGTAAGTACCTTTGGCAATGACTTTTTTAAAATCCCTTAATAGGTTGACCATTAGGTCGGGAACCATCCCATGGTCACCTTACAATCAAACATTTCTTGTTTCCAGATAAACTAGGGATAATGAATATAATCTATAAAAAGGACAACACACACACATGCACACAAGCATATTGCACACAATCTCTTTAGGCTCTAAATCTAAATAGACGAATGTATATAGTTGACAGATTTTTGAAAATAGTGTTTAGTTCCTGTTTATCATCCAATCAGATACAAGTTACCTATTCATTTGTTGAGGTCCATATTGGCAATATTTAAAAATCTCCATGATTTCTTCGTGCATGTACATGAAATGATGTATTAGTTTGCTTTTAAATACTCAGGTAGCTGCGAACTAGTCAAAGAGTCATATTTTAACATCTTAGAGAGTAACATTGTAACATCTTATAGAGTTTATAATACCTTAAAAAGATGGTATTCTTTTGTGCTGGAAAAAATCGTTCGTACATATGAAGAATAACGTGTGTTGTTATTGAGGATAGCTGTACTTTGTCTACGTTTTAAATAATAATTATTTTCTCTGGAGAACTACACGACCGGCTTTGGACAAAGACATTTGCTGAATTTAATTCTAAATTGGAACAGGACGGTAAAAATTGTGATTCACAGTGAAAATTCTGGAAACTTGTGTAAAACCTTCGTCTGACGTCATCATCCGACATCTTGGAACGGAATTGAGATTTAGACTTTAACTGTGAACTGTTTATTCACAGGATTTACGTATTTTTCACAATTTTAGGACAAATTTTGGATCTCTTTAGTTAATCGTAAGTTTTGTTTTATATTTATACCTTTTCACCCTGTTTTCTAATGAAATAAATTGTTTTTGTTAAAACTTGCAAAGCTTGTTGTAGTCACTCTTTTTTATGTTACTTTAAACGAGCCAACACGTAACACTATGAACTTTAAATCTCAACTGACTGAAACGTTTATTTAAAGTGTTGGAAATAATCAGAACCACTCAAAAGAATAGAAACTTAAATAAATGTTACTTTGATACGCTGCTTCGTGTTAATACTACATTTTTATATGAAAATTAGGGGCAAACATTTACCTTGAATCGATCTTATTATTTTCACGATGGTGGTGCCTGATTTGAGTCGGGTTTGTTTCTGCAATTTTACTGTTAAGCAATCTCTCACGAAAGCTAAGTGGAGTACCAAAGACACTGAATTAGAAGCTAATTACGTGAAGTATTCCGCATGACAATGACTTGTGAAGGCTATATTGTCTTTTATTTACGATAAATATTGGCACCAAATCTTCACCTGAGGCAATTTTTCTCAGATTACAAAAGAAAAGTGATGAATTGATCCGATCACATTCTTAATTTTAAAATATAATTGTAAAAAAGAGCTTTATGTCATTATTTAAAGATATATTCTGCCAATGTCATGAACTATTTTCACACAAAATAGGACCAATGTCAAACAACTGAAAAGTAATCCAATCCCTGCGGTTAATTTTCTCATTTCTTATCTTCTCTTCCCAAACCAGTCGTTAACCCAGAATTTTTACTGCAGATTAAAATGTCAACCAGTTTATTGAAAATATGAGTCCGTGATATTATGTCGCCGCGTTATACAATGAAATAGTAAAGTATCTTGTAAGCAAGACAACGTTGCTACGAAACCGACATTCTACTCCTATAGTCGTATAGCTTTAAAAAAAAAAACGGAACATGCAGTGTAGCCAACAATAAGAGAGCAGATAAAAGAAATGGTAAACACTTGTGTTTGATCAGTGACCGTGCCATCTGAGATCATGCAACACTGAACTTTTCATTAATGAATCACAAACATTGCATAATTTCCGACAGGTGCTTGATTTTCTCGTGGGAGAAATCAGATGTCAAACTAGAAATCAGACTCTGTATAATTTCTACAACTTTTATATCCAAGTTTACTCTCTCTCTCTCTCTCTCTCTCTCTCTCTCTCTCTCTCTCTCTCTCTCTCTCTCTCTCTCTCTCTCTCTCTCTCTCTCTCTCTCTCTCTCTCTCTCACACACACACACACACACACATTACCTATTTTCCATCAAGACATTTCATCTCATTCGCTACTCTTCTCTTAGGGGCTATTCGTTATTATATTTAATGAAAATTTTGAAAGCACAGTAAGCTTTCATCATCAATGGAAATTGGGAGAATGTGGTTTATTGTTGTTTATTTCTTGACGACTATACTATTTTTGTAACTTTATGTTGCGTTATCAAAATACACGTTAAGACCTGAATTAAGTGAGTACTAATTCATAATATGAAAAAATATAAACTTCTGAAAACTTTGAGGAATTGTAGACCTTGTAAGCAAAAAGCAATTTTCTCACCCATAAATTAATGAAAAATATAAGAATCAAACATTCAGATTATGAAAAGTTTTGAGCGTCTTTTTAACTTTTTAAATAGTTCACACATAGGCGTAGCTAGATTATATGGACCACTATGCAAAGTCTACCGATGGGCACCTGCAATGTTAATAACAATTTTGCGGGTAGAAAAGTATAGTATTCGATTGGTGTAATATTACATATTCCCTGTTCTTTATATACCGTCAAAAAGTTGTTCAAATGTGCTCGTGGGGCCCTTGTATTCCTGGGCCCCTATGCTCTGCATGCTCTTGTCATATGGCAGCTACGCTCCTGAAATGCACGGCAATAAGGTGTACATATTCGAACAACTGCGGCTGTTACCGTAGAAGCTGATGAATCATGTAAGAATTAGCGTGACCAAGAACCACATTCCCAAACAGAAAATATGTTTTATGTATGTACAAATGTGATTACTTATATGAAGAATCAATAGCAGAAAGTACAACAGCTACAATGGAGCTACTTGTTTCCAACGTATGGTAAAGACATGAAGTGAGTGTGTGTTTGTGTATTGTTTGTTATTGTTTGGCTGTGGAGTTTCATACTGGAACAAATGTAGGCCTATAGATAAAATTAATTGTGTCACTGGAGTCATACTCAATTGATTACTGGATATATACTTTTTATTTATTATTATGCATATCATGAAACTTGTTTTGTAGTATTATGACTTAAAAATCTTAAAATGACCATTATAACAAGGTACAAATAAATTTTTTTTCAGAAATGGGATAATATATAATTATAAAAGAAAACAAATTCAAAAAATAAAAATCTCTTTACCAATTAAATAACAAATATATATTAATTTTTGAATGTTTTAAGTTCGCTATTATACATCCCATATACAGTCAATGATACTATTCATTTTTGAGTCATATTGGCAATATTTAAATTCAATGATTCATTCGTGCATGAATGAAAATTTATTTTGCTTTTAAATACTTAGCTGCAATATCAGAGCATATTTTAATTAGGGTACTTGTCAACTTATAGAGTTTATTTTTAAGATGGGTAGTCTTCTGGTAAAAATCTTTCGTAATATGAATAAGTTGTTTTATTGAGTGATAGTGTACTTTAGTCTAGTTAAAGAGATAATATTTCTTAGACTACAACCTGTTACAAAGTCATTGCTAAAATCTAAAGTGGTACAGAGGTATGAAAATGGTCACAGTGAAAATAAACTTTAGTAAATACCATTGCTGACTCATACGAACACGAAAATTGGATTAAGTTTAACACTGGAATGTTATTCCATTTAGTATTTTTCAGCATTTTGAAGATTTGATTGCTTAGTGAATTGTAAGTTATATGTTTCTATATTTATACTTTCATCGTTTATTAATGATAATAATATTGTTTTGACCTTAAAATTCAAAGTATGTTGTAAGTTATTTATTTATATTTTCTAAACGACCAACAGTAACATACTGAACTGAAATCTCAACTGCTGAATTATTAATGTGTTGGAAAAAATTAATAAAACTCAAAAGAATATGAAACTTAATAAGGTTACTTTGATTCGTGCCTGTTAAATATACAATTTTTTATCATGAAATAGCCTCTCTTGACACATTCTTATTATTTTACACGTATTGGATCGCTGATTTGAGTCCATTGAATCATTGATCTTGAATTTTAAACTGTAAGCCAACTCTCAGAAAGTAAGTGACTAAAAATGTTAAAAGTAATTACTGAATATTGCTATGACATTGATTTACAGGCTAATTGTTATTATTACAAATTTGCACAAATCTCATCCTGAGCAAGTTTTTCGAGATTACAAAGCACAATTTGTTTGAATTGATATAGATCTTATTGTAAAATATAATTTGTGAAAAAGTTTATGCATATTAAAGATACTATCTAATATGATATTTTCACTCAAGAATAGGAATGCAAACAACTAAAATTTAATAATTGGTAATTTTCATTTTACTCTTCCCAAACAGTCTGTATCAGTTTTACCAGATTAAAATCAACCGTTTTTAAATTGCTTGAATTTATGTACCTCCTGATTAATGTAATGTAAATTCTTAATGCTAAACATGCTTGTACGAAGAATTCATCCTATATTAGAGCTTTTAATAAATACAAGGGACCATGCTTCCAACATAGAGTGCAATATCAAGATTAACCTTTTTTTATACCTGATTGCCAACACTGAACTTTTATTATGAATCACAAACATTTTAATTTCAAGTTTGCTCTGATTTTTTTTGAGAAATTAAGTGTCAAACTGTAATAATTTCTGTATAGTTTACTAACAGTATATCAAGTTTATCATTTGGACTCTCCATCTTTCCATACTGTCTTGCAATGCTCTCTCCCTCATGACACTCTGCAGTGTGCTCTCTAGTACCATGTCTCATATCAGTCACTGTCAACACATCTCAAAACACATGACCTTAGATTTCATAAGAATTCATCTTTCCCTTTTTCATAAGGGCTAATGTATTTTATATTATGACAATTTTTGAAGACTTGTAGTTTATCTAAATAAAATTGTAATGTGTATTTGTTTAACTTATGGTCTATCAATTTTTAAATTTAGTGGTATGGTTATACAAACAACGTTAAGACCTGAATATAAGTGGAGTCCCTCAATTTCTTAATATGAAAACAATATAACTCTGGAAACATTGAGAATTTAGACTGTAGCAAAACATTCTCACTATCAATTAATGAAAACTGATAATATAACATTTCAGATTAAACAAATTTTGGTTTTTAAACCATTTTAATATCACATTGCTAGCCTAAATATTGCCACATGAAAGTCTAACATTGGCACTGCAATTATATTTTTGGTAGAAAAAGTTTTTCGATTTTATATGAAGAATAAATAGCAGAAAGTACAACAGCTACAATGGAGCTACTTGTTTCCAACGTATGGTAAAGACATGAAGTGATACGAGAAAAAGAAGGGTGTCTCAAAAGGAATCAGCACACAATTAATAAAATCCGGTTCAGTACCCACGAATGTAGTCCCAGTCTATTTTTAGATCACTTTTTTCGGTCTAAATTTGGTGGTGATACTAGAGTTAGATTTTGGCATTCTTGGTAAGGATTATAGGCAATTGATTATTCTTTAAAATGTGAGCTTATGGTGTGGTTGTCTGTGTGTATTTCGGCGACAGTGCACATTGAGTAATAAGGTCATGGTGATGATCCGGAAGTGAAATCTGTGTTCCGTTACCTGGTGTTTTGTTTACAATTCAGCCTCTCAAAAAAATGCAGGTCAACCCTTGACAAGAACTAAACCGTAAAGTCATTTTTGAAGGTATTTTAGATTAACATATGATTTGTATTGATTGCCACACAGTGGAAAGTTCAGTGCTGAGAAACAAATGTAGAGACCATATAGTAAAATTAATTGTGTACTATGGCCAAAACCATTAACTACAACCCGCCCTAACAATGATCTAGCTTTTCTTTATAACTCTTGGAACTAGTTTCTCAGAAAACATAACTGTTTGTTAAAATCAAAAGATTTAAATTCTAGTAGGTACAGACCTGAGGCTGGCTTATGTTGTTTTCAAGGCCATATTTGATTCTTTCATCAAAATATGTTCCATTAACCCCAATAAAACTAACTTAAGTTGTTGGAAAGTGGTCAGGAGTTACGACCTACACAAATTATTTCCTTTGATATGTCAATAAACTTTCGACTAATTGGATTGACTCTATGCGCTCCATATATATATATATATATATATATATATATATATATATATATATATATATATATATATAGATAGATATATATATAGATAGATATATATATATATAAAGTGTGTGTATTGGTTAATCAATTTTCATTGTCCATGCGATAGCTTTTCACTTATTAACATTAAACTTTTACTAAAGGTGAACATGGGATTAGTGTTGTATTTACAAAGTAAACGGATAGAGGGCTCATCCTTTTATTGATTTATTTTACGAGAGAGAGAGAGAGAGAGAGAGAGAGAGAGAGAGAGAGAGAGAGAGAGAGAGAGAGAGAGAGAGGGAGGGAGGGGGATAACGTATACTTTCAATGAGTAACTCTTTGAGATGACACCACGATCCAATTGTACGAGAAATTGACTTGCTGATCCACTAATCTGAAATTGCCAATAAAAATTGCTTTAGTTCCTGGAGAATAAAGTATTGATTATTTAAAATCTTATCATTGGACGTCAACATAATATTATTATGTATTATCACACGAATTAATGTGAAAGCAAAACATTTCTGCTGGTGCCATTTGTGTTTTAGATGACTGGTTAACTTGTCACGTGACCTTAATTCGTGTCCACAAATGTATCATTTAATTTTTCATGTGACCATAGTTCGTTCGACAAGCTTTTGATTTAAACGAGGAAAGCCTACATACGACGAAGTTTGTCTTTAAACGCGATTTTCAGCCGTTTTAGACCGAGCACAATGTTAGTTTCAAAATTTTTTAACATACTGAATGTAACAGAAAAAACAACAAAGCAAAGGAAATCTTTCAAAATTTATAAAGCTGTTCCCCTTTAAGCCTAGTTTTGAAATGTTTATTTTTAGCCTCAGCTGTTCAGTACAGACAGGGCTAGATTTACCATTGTACTCTGGTGTGCTTAAGCACAGGGTCCCTGTTAGCCAAGGGGGCCCAGCTTATTGGCAAAAGCAAAATTACAATAAATTTTTCAAAAGTTTGTGGCTATTTTAACTATAGTAAATTTCCTAAGTATAAATGCCTGACTACATGTGCAGGACAACTGGGCCTACTTCCTTCAGGGCCCAAGTAAGGGGCTTCATAACTTAACTAGCACAGTGTCTCATTTGTCCTAAATCTGGCACTGAGTACAGACCAAACGTTCTCTGTTGTATGACGTATAAAAACACTATAAAGATAAAAGAATACATAAAATCGTGACTTTGGTCTTGTTCTACTATTCAAACAAAGTCCAATTATGCAATGCGCTCCAATGACGCAAGTGATACAGTCCGTTGCCTGGTCGCTCCCGGTTACATTGTGTCTTTGTTGTCGTAAAGTGGTACATGGTATAACTATTTATAAATGTTTTGGATTGCTATCGTTTCTGAATTTTCAAACCTGATATAGACAAATCCATGCCAAGCTAGAACTATGCATTCCAATAGACGAGCCAATTATTTATTCAGTTGCACAGAAACCATGACAAATTCCTGAGAACGTATGCTCGGTAAGGGATACTTTCTGACACTGACAGACATAATACGTAGTTTACTATTATCCCTTTGTTCCTTAGGATGCCGCGTGAGTAGTTTCAAAACATATGTCCATCCGACCATCGGTCAACCTGTCGTTATATCCCTCACGCCTTCATCTGCTCTTTGTTGGGTGGAATGACACAAAATCTTGATAACATACTTTCGCGCTTTGTGATGTAGTACTAATGGACAAATGTGGGTGGGGATTACACACTTGGGATTTTCAAGGGGGAAGGATCAAGAGTGTACATGTCCAAAATCATGTACTGCATGAACGGGTTGTGATTGGTTAGAGCCACCCATATTCCTTCTCAAACGAAAAGGTGTTAATAATGAAGTTCACATGTGTTCCAGAATACAAATTAAAAGTGGAGCTAATAATGATTTGCATTATATACGTCATCGAAATTGCTATACCTGTCCAATATTAGACAGGTATCTTTTTAGTACATGAAAACTGTTCGGTTTTAAAATAAATTCGACAGGTATTGCAAAATAGAATCTTTGTCTATCGTGTATAAGCTATAAATTTACTGTCTTAATAATATTACCGCAACCATGTGTTTGATGTCTAAACGTTGCAGCGGGCTAGTGTTAATTTATTACGCAAGGTTACCGTGACCAGCCAGGACCCGAAAAATTGAGTTGGCAACAGGCAACTTTACACAGCACTTTACACCTATGTGTTAAAGGTTATTCTTAAGATCAGAGGGGAGCCCGTCTTTTGAAAGGGACGTGTCCACGTTGACAGACAGCGAGAGGGAACTTTCCGCTAAGTTTGATTGGATCGGTTCACAGCGACATTCAGCCGGAATTGAGATAGAGAGTGTGATTACAACTTAGATCATCCAAATGATACTTCAAACTCGAAAACAAAAAATTAGTTTCTCCTGGGAAGATTTCTGAGCAAAAAGGGTTACTCCGAGAGAGAGCCACTCGTAATTTGGAGGTAAAACTTGGAAACAGATTCTAAGGAAGGACAAAGCTTCGAAAATGTCAGCAATTTTTTTGCTCGATTTTTGCAGAATATATCGGCATCGTAATTGTAATTATCTGTAGTATGTATATTTAATTGCTGGGATCGTTTAGTATGCATAATTACCTTTGTATTGTTTCACTTACATGCCTACTTGAGAAATGGGCTTGAGTAGTACGTAGATAATTATGTAGATTCTTAGTTTGTGGTCAGAATCAATTTTGTAATCGCTTTTAGGTTATTTCATCGTGTACTAGTGCGTTTATTAATGTGTAATGTTAGAATTTACACATGCTTCAATTGTGAGTTTGGAAATTATTGAAGTATGCAAGATAAGTTATTATGGACGTGTGTGTATATCAGAGCATGAACATTTGAAAATTTGCGTATATTGTATGAGTGTAAGGTAAAGGAATGCGTCTGATTATTATAATATTGTTTATTATAAATGGGTTAGGAATATGTATTGATCTGAACATGTTTTATTAATGTATGTATAAGAAATAACTGATACAGTGATGTAGTATGACGTTTTCTTTACCATACAAGAACGCATGGGTATCTGATGATAAGCTGTGTGTAGTGTGAGATGCGAGGGCTAAGGAAAAAGATTGTACCGTCCTCGTGTTTTCACTGGAGGCTTTCTGGGAGATAAAGAACTACCGGTTCAACTGAGTCCCGAGTCTCCAAGAGGTGGAGACGGAAATGAGACTAGCAGAACAGTCGAAGTCGACGGAAGTCTAGTCGGTGGAGAGAAGATGGATACAATGTGGAGGAGAAAGAAAGGGAGTATAGAAAAGTGGATAGAGGCGGAGAAGAAGTATAGAGAAGTGGAGGAGAAGGAACTTGGAGGAAGTCGGGGAAGAAGAGGAGAAAGAATTGGGAGGAATAGGAGAGAAAAGAATATCACAGATGAGTAGAATACAAAGACAGTTGGAAACCAATCTCACACTGCTAGTCAAGTGATGCAATAGGCAGGCTATTAAAGTGTCGAGCGGAAGGAGTATAATTGGAAAAATGAATCATTTGATTATTGAATTGTTATTACGTTGTTATTCATTGAATATTTAACAGTTTAACCGTCGGCATTGCTAACTGGGGGCTCGGAGCTTTACATCTATATTTCACTAATTCCAACCAAAATCAAACCTACATGGCACTTCTATAATAGTTAATTAAAACATTATGAGCACTCCACCTCAACCATAACAACGAATCCTTCACAGTTCTACATTTAAACCGATATTACATAGGTAACAAATGTTATATATGTAGCACGTGTTATATAGGTAATAAATGTTTGTTTCGAGATAGCCAATACAATATGCGACATCAATATAACAATAGCGATTAATGTCCCTTTACAATTTCACCTACTGCAGAAACAATGTACTAACTTATGCTGGGCCGTAAAAGATTAATTTTTTCAAGTAAAATAAATGTTTCACCACCGCGTCGATAATAAGATAACTGGGAAACTCAAACTTGTTCTAAGAAGCATTCGTTTCCGAATGGTATAATGGCAGCCTCACGTTAAAGCCTACTCCAATTAAAATCCAGAGAGACACGAATCATTTTTTATATGCTCTTTTACTTTGAATTGGAAAGTCGAATTATCATGTTAACTGTTCACATTTTCTGTGTGAATAATCACAAAACACAACAGAACATAATCAGTGAACCGCAGACATAGGGGTGGCCGTTTTTACATATATTCCATTAAATAAAGACCTTCCTATTTATTTAAAGAAAACTCATATTCAGTTTAGAAAGGTCTATAATTCAATTAGAGATCTCTATAATTTAATTAGATAGCTCTCTATATTAATTATTGACCTCTCTAATTCAGTTAGACACCTCAGTACTTTGCCTCATTTGTACACCTCTTTATCTTTGCCGCAGATCTCTATAATAGAATTAGAAAGCTCTGTAATAGAATTAGAAAGGCCTGTAATAGAACTAGAGACCTCTGTAATTCAGCTTGGGTAACAAAACTTAACGAAATATATTCGTTATTCACTCGTTTAAAGTAAATCTCATCTGTATAACACGGAATACGATTGTAATTCACAATACAGGATTATGACCGAAATATTAATCCCTCGGCCGTCACTACTGACCTAATGTACCATTCGAGGGTAGAGTTAAAAAATGTAATTATTGCTTAGTTATCCGATAGAGGTAGGCATTTCTATATACGTAGAATTTTATTTTTTAAACGAATTATACAAAGACAATCACTATTATATGAAAACGGTTTTACATGTTGAATATAAACCTGGTTTTCTCTGTCACCAAAATTAAAATTTTGTGTTTGCCGCGATAAAGATTAGATATCATAAGCACGTAACAAATATAATGCTGAGGATGCAATTTCATGCCCGATAAATTCAACATGCATAATATGAGAGAGAGAGAGAGAGAGAGAGAGAGAGAGAGAGAGAGAGAGAGAGAGAGAGAGAGAGAGAGAGAGAGAGAGAGAGAGAGAGAGAGAGAGAGAGAGAGAGAGAGAGAGAGAGAGATGTGGAGTTTATAAATGCCTATTCCTAAATAAGTTGGGTATCTGTGATGATACCATTCCTGTCAAGATTCACATCTAATTCGCACTAATATAGTCCTATCTGACAGTACCATCTTGGTCTCGGACAAGTTTGTGGAAGAGTAGGTTTTAAAGTTCAGATGTGCTTTTATTGAAAAAAAAAAAAACTGGCTTAGCTCAACCAAACGAAGTAAAATATTGCTCTGCGTTTCTTATGGCCCTCAATAATTTCATTTCATGGTCTCTGACGTTGGCAAATACCAATGCAGACAAGCTTTACAGACCTACGTGCGAATTTTCCAATCTATTAAAGACAAATAATAGCATGTACACACAATTCACAATTGTTAATGAATGACCATTTAGTAAAGGTATTATGTGCACTCATGCGTACAATCTTGGCGAGACGGTAAGAATAAAAGTCGAGAAGAACTGTTAGCTGATATGCAACGTCCAGATATGTTTAAATACAACGTTATATTATGTACACCTCAATAGAGCAGACGCATTTATATCCGCATTCTATACTAAGTAATCAAACATGTGTTCAATAGTCAGTATATTTTAGAACAGCTTTTCATCCTTTCAGCTTCAATCAACCATTTGATTATAGAAAATGGTGCATTACCTCTAGTTTTTTGCCGCTTTTTTCCAGGTCCCTTTTTAATAAAGCATCTCAGCTCTAAGTATTAACACAGTTCAAATTGTTCACGTCAATAATTTGTAAACTGCCTCATGGTAATTGCATCTAACATGAAGTTTTAAAACAAATTAGTTATTTTTGAGATTAATGTTATAGTGCTATCCTTAAAAGTGTTTCTGGTAATATATCACAGATGAAACATTCTGAGCCGAAATCGTTCTCCAGTTGATAAAGTTTTATGAAAGCAGGTCATGTTTGTTGGTAGCGAATGAACAACCAGGGTGAAAGGCGGTGACATACCTACGTATGAAAACTTGTTAATGGGCAATAGTATACCTTTTAAGCTTATTAACTGAAGATCAAAAAGTCTTCCGACCAAAATCATGATTGCTAAAATGTGAAGTAATTTGAAGGTTGAAATTATAGGGCAGCAATCTATTAGTGTCTTTAAAAATAAATTATTGGTTGTTTTGGATGGCTACCCAAACTTTTACTAAGTTTAGGTACATTTGTTTCTTTTCTTTCATATTTGCGTTTGCGGAACATCGATATGCAAAAATAGAATGCTGTACAGGTAGGCGTTAAGCTAATCATTTTTTGAAATGTCTATTTCTTTCCATATTTAAATGAAGTACGAAATTTATGTTATTTTATGGCCCATAATAATAGCATGTACTATTCGGTGTTTTATTTATGCTTACAGAGAAGTGTCCTGATAATCAGATATCTTGTAATTAGAATCTAATTCATTTATTTGTACGAACTTTCGGCAGAGTTTTTTTTAATAGTGTAAATATAGATCACACGTTTTAGAAGTAGAACTAACAGTGTATATCACGATGTCCGGTCTTACAATGCCTTTGCAGGTCAGGGTCGAAGATATTGTCGTGAAGTAACTAACAGCGTATATCGTGATCTTCTGTTGTAGAATGTATCTGCAGGTTAGGGTCTACATTGTTGTCATGAAGGATACCTAATAGCTTATATCATGACATACTGTTTATAGTCTATCTGCAAATCAGGGTATACGCCGTTGTCATGAAGGATAACTTACAAAGTATATCGTGTTCTGCTTTTTATAATCTAATTGCAGGTTATGATCTACGCTGTTTTCATGAAGCGGAACTAACGATGCAAACTGACGCTTTAAGCGAAGGTAATTCGGCTTGATGCCTTTCGAAAACTGACTGCATGTTGCACACGAACAGATACGTTATGTATTTCATGAAATACAAGTGAGCACTTTTTTAAAATCAGTCTGATCAAAGTTTGTACTGATTCATATTTCCATATGTCATTTTATATTTTTAAATATGAAGTGTAATCTCTAATGCACTGTGGGCTCAATATCGTAGAAGCTCTTTGCGTTCTGTAATTTAGTATAGCCCCGATGCGCTTGATAACGTAGATTAGACACCATGTGCGCGATATTGTAGAGTAGGCCCAAAATACTCAATTACGTATTATATGCCAGATGTTTTCGATAACGTCTGAATACCGGTAGGGACGATGCGCTCGATAATGTAGATAACGTGGAATGAGCCTGACGTGCTCTCCAGAATATCGCCTAACTTCACAAGTTCCGGTGTTTTCTCAAAACCAGATCACTTTGATCATGGTTTTATGTGATTGTGGTCTGCATGCAAGATATACCTGCCTACGAAATTGAAGAACTTGGCAACATATCTGTCTACGCACCTCCATAACTAATGATTTGGAAACGACGTGCTCCAAAAAGCATAATTAATATTACCTTTGTAAAAAAAAAGACCTGTTAACACATGTTTACTAAGAATTGTACTTAGTTTATAGTACAATTAAGGCATATAACAGAAAGACCGTAGCAAGTTATGAAAACAAACAAAGCAGTGGGGCCAAATGTTTGGAACTATATTGTTACTCTTAACATACAGACGTGTCCTGAGAGCTTTTCGGCGTAGAGATAATATCCAAAATTGGATAGCATCTCGTCTGATAGTGGAGTCGCTTATTTAGCGATTGTGATGCAGACGAATATCGCAAGAAGCGACTAATTTAGGCAGGAGACGCGTTTTGTCTATAGGTAAGGTGCTGGACCGAAATGGTACCCTTTTGATTCCTACCATTGGATCAGCCCGGGTCGGCTAGCATAATGTATTCATGGGCAAGGCACTTCAATTCACTGATCAGCTAATAACCTACTTGTGCTACTGTGCCATAAAACACCAAAAGCAAACCAATAGACGACATTCGGTATATGTACTTTAACATTAATATATGTTACATCATTTACACATTATCAGCTCACTGCAGGTAGTCTGTATGTTGTAAATATGGATAGAGATGGTCCTCAAGTAGTCTAGATCGTGTAAATATGGATTGAGATGGTCCTCAAGTAGTCTAGATGGTGAAAATATGTACTGAGATGGTCCTCAAGTAGTATAGATGGTGTAAATATGGACTGAGATGGTTCTCAAGTAGTATAGATGGTGTAAATATGGATTTAGATGGTCTTCAAGTCGTACAGGTGGTGTAAATATGGATTGAGATGGTCCTTAAGTATTCTATATGTTGCAAATATGGACTGAGATGGTCATCAAGTAGTATAGATGGCGTAAATATGGATTGAGATGGTCCTCAAGTAGTCTAGATGGTGAAAGTATGGACTGAGATGGTCCTCAAGTTATATAGGTGGTGTAAATATGGATTGAGATGGTCCTTAAGTAGTATAGATGGTGTAAATATGGATCGAGATGGTCCTTAGGTCGTATAGATGGTGTAAATATGGATTGAGATGGTCCTCAAGTAGTATAGATGGTGTAAATATGGATCGAGATGGTCCTTAGGTCGTATAAGTGGTGTAAATATGGATTGAGATGGTCCTGAAGTAGTCTATATGTTGTAAATATTGATTGAGATGGTCCTTAGATCGCATAGATGGTGTATACACGGCTTGAGATGGTCGTCAATTAGTCTAGATGGTGAAAATATGGACTGAGATAGTCTTCAGGTCGTATAGGTGGTGTAAATATGGATTGAGATGGTCCTTAGGTCGTATAGATTGTGTAAATATGGATTGAGATGGTCCGCAAGTAGTATAGAAGGTGTAAATATGGCTTTAGATGGTCCTTAGATCGTATAGATGGTGTAAATAATGATTGAGATGGTCCTTAGATCGTATAGATAGTGTAAATACGGATTGAGATGGTCCTCAATTAGTCTCGATGATGAAAATATGGACTGAGATGGTCCTCAAGTCGTGTAGGTGGTGTAAATATGGATTGAGATGGTCCTTAGGTCGTATAGATGGTGCAAATATGGATTGAGATGGTCCTTACGTAGTCTATATGTTGTAAATATGGATTGAAATGGTCCTTAAGTCTTATAGATTGTATAAATATGGATTGAGCTGGTCCTCAAGTAGTTTAGAGAGTGTAAATATGGACTGAGATGGTCCTCAAGTCGTATAGATGGTGTAAATATGGATTGAGATTGTCCTCAAGTAGTCTAGATGGTGCAAATATGGATTGAGATGGTCCTCAAGTCGTATAGTTGGTGTAAATATGGATTGAGATGGTCCTCAAAAAAATCTTAATTACGTTTAATGATATTTAACATTTATTTTCTTTCCAAATGTATTTGTGGGCTGAATTAAGTGAAATTGATCAACATTCACAACCTAGTGTTGTCACAAATTGTGCTGTTGAATGAATTCTACACTAATGAGACGAGTCCTTTTTTCTTTCCCAAACGCCTAGTTAATATACAGCCGTATCAAGGGCAGTTGCATTATTGTAAATTTACTGGGTGCAAGTATAGATTAAAGGGTCAACCAGAATTCGCTGGGTTTTTTTTCGTTGCCCCTATATATATATATATATATATATATATGTATATATATATATATATATATATATATATATATATATATATATATATATATATATATATATATATGTATATGTATGTATGTATGTGTATACATATATATATATATATATATATATATATATATATATATATATATATATATATATATATATATACATACATATACATACAT
>JAEAOA010001892.1:965000-1282500 GCA_016746295.1 Potamilus streckersoni | reverse complement strand
CTGGAAAGTGTTTAACAGAAAGGTTAGAAGTAAAGAAAGACGCCCTTCTTGTGTCTGGAAAGGTTTTAGGCATCCTTTATACCTGTATACCTAGTGGTGAATTGATCCTCCTTTCAACGCGTCACAGCCATTACATACAAATTTAAATTTGATTGTTCGACTGTACAAGAAATACACATTTCACCAATCGTGCTTTCAGCCCCAAAGCTAAAGGAAAATTCATAATTTCCTTTATATCAATACGTATAGTAAAATAACAAAGTTCAATCAATGTCTGGCAAGGGATTCTAACTGAAAAAGTTGATCGTTCATCGTTTATCTAGAAATAATAGCTTTCAGTTCGCTACAATAAATCAATCGATTTGTCGGGAAAGTTCAATAAATGTAAACAAAAACCAATATAAATCAAGAGAATCATTTTAAAGTTTCTTTTATTTATTTAACGTGAAATTTCTGCGCAAATATTTTCGAATTTAAATGGTAGGTCTTTATTACCCTTGATCTACGTTAATATGTGTCGTAATTTACAATATGTGACATACAGCAGAGCGAGACCGGTCATGTTTTTATCCTTTAATACCACTTCCAAAGAAAATAAAATTTTGGCGAATCGTAAGGTGTTTTTCGATTAAAATTGCATACTTAAAACGTTTTCGCATTCATCAGTTTGGAAAGCTAGTCTCTATGACTTTGTTAACTAGTATAAAATAGTGATGAAGGGTTGGTGGGCATAATATGCTGAACTAACTGATCATGTACTCTGCCATAGAGTTAGATTTCTTGTATATCAAAGCTGTCCGGTCACAGCATATGGCCATAGTCCAGTGGTGGAATGAGAAAGGGTGGGAAGCATAGGGAATTTAAAGTTTCGAACGCGCGAGGCTGCAGCCCGCTGTCTTTTCCGATAACTGCCAGCCCAATCATATGAACGGAATGATCAAATCTTGTGCAGAAAACAGAGGACTGCCTTTAACACTTTACACAAGAATTGGGAAAGGTGCAGTCCACTGGGTTTTCCGAGGACTGACAAAGAGATAATCGGACCAAAGAGTGAGACAGATAATCCGGAAGAATTAAATAAGTTAATGTTGTGAGGAAGCCAGAAAACTATTTAGGAAGAATTTTTTTTACAGCTGCCGAAGGAAATTAAATACCATTACTTCGGCAGCTTCGCTAACCAAGATTCCCATAACTCACAGGGTTATCGGAACCTTGACTAACGAAGATGTACTATGCAGTGTTAAGTGCGTTTCAAATGCGGGCCTTTGTTTCGATATTTTGACCTTGTTGACAATACGCTGCACACCAAAACTTTGATACACACGAATAGGTTATAAATATAAATCAAATAGAAATAAGACTACCATGACTTGTGCATTATAGCCCTCCGCGTGGTTTAAAAGTCAACTAGGTAGGCCCTGGCTGGTAGGCATAACGAACTAGGGACATTATTGGCCTGTAGGTCACAATGACCTGGACCCCAAATTGTTATTTTCTTATTAGAACAGGCATGACCGTAATATTTGACGTTTAAACCTAACGTAGATTGATTTCTTGTTTGTCTCAATTCTCAATTGCGAGATATTCACACATTTTGGTCCAAGAAATTTAAGTTAATGACCAAACTCAATTTTGTTTGAGTCACAATAACTTTGACCTTTGACTTTTTTACCTCAAAACTTGAATAGCCTCTTTCACGCTTGACCCTACACAAACTTTGGTTAAGGTATGGTCTATAACTAAAATTAGCATGCAATGAAAAAAAAAACAACAACATTTTTCTTCGATTAGTCACAGTGACCTTAATCATCGGACAACAAAATCAAAGGGCATATTTCGTACACAACGTATAAACCATTCGTAGACTTTCCCGAGAACCACGTTTCATTCTTCAGCCACAACGACCGTGACTTTTGACTGTTTGACACGTAAATCAAGAAACTTTTGTCTTATTCCAATTGCAAACAATCCCCAAAGACCAGATCTATAATGTAGAAATAATGTTATTGTGCAGAAATAGATTTTTAATTTAATTCACTGACCTTGGCCTTTGAAGTGAAACTTGTAAATTTATGCCTTTTCCTAATTTGCAGATATTCAAAAAATTATAATGGTAGATTGTAAACATTAATTACTGATAAGAGATATGAAATGGTAGATCACATTCAATGTGATGACGAAATAGGGGACGTATGACAAAATTACATGATTCGCTCCGACTTATGGCGACATATAAAATGGCGCTGTTAGATTGATTTAGCGAGTAATGAATATAAAGAGTAGAAACAATTCTGATAAAGCAGTATTCTAGTTGGCAGAAGATAAAATTCAGATAAAGCAGTATTGTAGTTGGCAGAAGATAAAATTCTGATTAAGCAGTATTGTAGTTGGCAGAAGATAAAATTCTGATTAAGCAGTATTGTAGTTGGCAAAAGATAAAATTCTGATTAAGCAGTATTGTAGTTGGCAGAAGATAAAATTCTGATTAAGCAGTATTGTAGTTGGCAGGAGATAAAATTCTGATTAAGCAGTATTGTAGTTGGCAGAAGATAAAATTCTAATTAAGCAGCCTTGTAGTTGGCAGAAGATAAAATTCTGATTAAGCAGCTTTGTAGTTGGCAGAAGATAAAATTCTGATTAAGCAGTATTGTAGTTGGCAAAAGATAAAATTCTGATTAAGCAGTATTGTAGTTGGCAGAAGATAAAATTCTGATTAAGCAGTATTGTAGTTGGCAGAAGATAAAATTCTGATTAAGCAGTATTGTAGTTGGCAAAAGATAAAATTCTGATTAAGCAGTATTGTAGTTGGCAAAAGATAAAATTCTGATTAAGCAGTATTGTAGTTGGCAGAAGATAAAATTCTGATTAAGCAGTATTGTAGTTGGCAAAAGATAAAATTCTGATTAAGCAGTATTGTAGTTGGCAGAAGATAAAATTCTGATTAAGCAGTATTGTAGTTGGCAGAAGATAAAATTCTGATTAAGCAGTATTGTAGTTGGCAGAAGATAAAATTCTGATTAAGCAGTATTGTAGTTGGCAGAAAATAAAATTCTGATTAAGCAGTATTGTAGTTGGCAGGAGATAAAATTCTGATTAAGCAGTATTGTAGTTGGCAAAAGATAAAATTCTGATTAAGCAGTATTGTAGTTGGCAGAAGATAAAATTCTGATTAAGCAGTATTGTAGTTGGCAGAAGATAAAATTCTGATTAAGCAGTATTGTAGTTGGCAGAAGATAAAATTCTGATTAAGCAGTATTGTAGTTGGCAGAAGATAAAATTCTGATCAAGCAGTATTGTAGTTGGCAGAAGATAAAATTCTGATTAAGCAGTATTGTAGTTGGCAGAAGATAAAATTCTGATTAAGCAGTATTGTAGTTGGCAGAAGATAATCCTAATTTCCACTGATATATTGACAATAACGACCCCGATTTTTACTTTGTGCATTTCTTCAATGTGGTGAGATGATGATGATAACAATAATAAAAATATTAATAATAACACTAATAATAACAGCAGGAAAGAGAAGAAGACAAAAAATTAAACACCGATGAATTTTCAATTAAATCATGGTGACTTTTATTAATGTCGTGGGTTTGGGGGTTGGGAGAGGATTTAATATAGTGTTATTCCTAAATACATACCGCTTATATTCTGGTAAATATGTATACATTTTTGACTCCTCTGATACAGGAGGTCGTGGATTCGATCACCAGCCGGGTCATACCAAAGTCTTATAAAAGCTGTACTAATAGCTGCATCGCTTGGCGCTCAGCATTAAGAGGTTAGAGCTAGAACTGGTCAGCATGCTGTCAGAATAATGTGACTGGGTGGGACATCATGCTTTCTGTGGCATGATGCCGGAGTACCAGGCATCACTATAAACTGCCACACTGAAGATATCTATATGACAGCTATATGTTTGAAAAATTGTTAAAGCTACGTTAAAAATCCAATTCATACACATACACACACACACACACATTAAATACTGAAAAATATTGGATCCTAGGTCATGTGGAACATGATGCCCGAGAGTCCAAGTTTTTGTAATGCTCTGTCAATAACAACTTTATTGTATATTTATTTGAAAAATAAACATAATGATCCTTCTGCTTTATTATAAGAATAACATAATTAAAACAAAAAAAAAGTATTGCAACGTTTTATTTAACATATCGAACGTTGTTCAATTAATGAATGAAACATATACCTTGCAGCAGTAATACACACTACTCCAATTGCCCCATAAGGAGGGAAAGGTACGTGGGGTGATTCACATTCGACACGGAAAGAAACTACGTTTGCTAGACAAGGAGCAAATTGCGTTAAGAGGATGAAACCCATTAAGGATGGCGAGAACTAAAACTTGCCTTGTAAGCTGGTAACCAAACTTAGACGTATAATTGTGTTGACCAAAGGTAATTGTAAGATATATTGTGAGGAAGGGTTTTCTTTTAAAGCACACTGATTCCATCTATGTTTCCTCCTTTCGGAGATTAATAACGTAGAGAAATGGTACAGACACGAGAATGACAAGGACAAGACATACAATAACATATATAAATCACATATGCGTACAATCACACATAGAAATTACATACTAATGCATATATAAATAAGAATACATTTTGCATGTTCAATTCTGATAGCGTTTTCTACCAATAAATTGGATTATTTTATACTTTCTAACTCAATAAATATATACACTTTGAAAGTTAAAAATAATTCTCGTGAAAAGAATAATTCCTGCAGAATACTTTCGTTATTGCATAGTTTTAGCGCAACAATTGTATGGTTTAGTTACGTTTAATTTTAATTTATCTTTGAATTAAGAATTAATATAGAATAATGCACTACTTTTGTTTTCGATTTCTTTTCTAATTGTGGCGAAATAAAATAATAGACCAAATGGATCTGAGATGAAACTGCTAGGTTGAATTTCAATCCTCAAATGTTCGTTAAAAACCTAACTAAAATTTATCAAAAGTTTTTGAGAATAAGTTATTGTTCATGTTGTATGTCGAAAGACATATCATAAATTTACTTAGTCAAATTTGAGCGAAATCCGTGAAGCAGTCCAGCGGGTTAATTTAATAGTGTGAGAACTCATAACCCGAAACTTCTTACTTTTAAAGACAAATAAAATATGTTAATGTCATTTATTTTTTTAAACATTGTACCTTTTTTAAATAAATGGCAACAATAATTGACGTCAATTCTGCCCTATTTATAAAAGTGTGAGAAGCCTTGATAAAAATTCTTCTGCCTACCGACTTTTCTAACATTTTGCAGAAATGTTCCGTTGCTATGGAAACCATACAATTGTTAGGGTAGCCACAATGGACAATATTTTTAAAAAGCTTGTTATAAAGAACATTCCAATCATGTTTCATCTAAATTAATTTTGCTAATTCAGAATAGCCAAAGCCACCAAGGACGAAATTTTAACAAGTTTAATAAAAACTGGGGTCAGCCGTTATTGATGATTCAAAGAACGTGTGTTTGACAATGACACTCTCTCCACTAGAGTCGCATAAATTAGAGGGAAACAGATTTAACCAAGATAATCGTTCATCTTGCTCAATTTTTATTTTATTAAAATTCCATAAATTCGGTTTTAAGAGAGCGGCTCCGCTCCAAGCAAACTGAGAACGTCACACATTGGTCAACGGACTTGTGAAAAGCGATCATTAATATAAATAAGCCTTTTTTGACACACCCCCTCCCGCTCTATTTTATAAAGTTCATGGGCGCCATTTTTACTGTCATTCAAACCCCATAACAAATTTGGTAATAATAACATCAATAATAATAGCAAGAAGAAGAAGAAGAAGAAGAAGAAGAAGAAGAAGAAGAAGAAGAAGAAGAAGAAGAAGAAGAAGAAAAAGAAGAAGAAGCAGAAGAATAACACGAACGTAATTCCAACGTTTATTTGCACTTGATTGGACAAATTATTAGAATTGAGATTAATAAGCATAGAAATCTTATGGACATAATGCTATTCAGTTCCTTGTGAACTTGACTCTGTGTGAGGACGATAAATTTGATGGAAATGCATGCATACGTTTGTTAGGTGTGTGACTAACAGGTAGAAGCGAACGACTGATTCAATTCGAGAAACATACAAATGATTAGTTTCGCTGCTATCTATTAATGCGGATTTGATAAACGCCATTAAGAACAAAGCGTGAAAACATGAACATTTGATATCAGACACATATGCCTAGCCGACCGGAGCGGCGATATAAATTTTGATGAGTGGGTAATAATCGTTTCCCCGTGATTATTAATTTTGGTTGGGCATATGACAAATAGTCAAACGGGTTGAAGTACAAAGCCGCACAGTAACATCAAATTAATATGTGATCAATGGCTGTGCAAATATTGTTGATTCTAGGAAATTAATTATGTCAAGACAGTCTTTTTTATGTTCTTATGGATATTTTGTATGGTTTGATTGTGTGCAATGTTAGACATGAATAGTCTTTAGAAGTGTGTGCTGCTTGAATCTCGAGTTTGGTACATTCTATCTATTTGTTTGGTTTGTGCTGAGTTAAGCAGATCAAAATTGATAATGGAAGGTGGTGGCGTTATGTATGATTGTTTGGATATTAGTTGACCCTTTTCTGTCTAACATTGGTCTGTGGCGTTGAAGTCATGGTTGACTTGTTTTTGAGGTTCGTAAGAGACGTGTTTTTTCTGAAGAACATATTCTCTAACCTCGGTGTTAAACAGGATGGTTCATGTGTTGTATTGTCGTTGACCTGCTAGCGACTTTTCAATTGTAAATTTCTTCATAAAGTGTATTTTAAAAAATTGTTCGCTACGATCTGGACAATCATAATTGTCTAGTGTGATTCCATCCAATTGTCTGCTTAGCTGAAATCATGTCCAGTTGGGAAGTTTTGAAGAAAATTTCATAGCACGTGTCAATTAATTAGCAGCATGAAATAATGGTATTGCACACCACAGTATAGGTGAATCATTTATGTGATGATGTTCCAAATTTTTGTTTTGGAGTAGATTCTTTTATGTCCATGTTCAGTGGCTGTAGTATGGTTCCATTAGAAGTGAGTTGTAAAAAGATAGGATCGGCTAACCGAGCTTGCATCGAAAATATATTGTACGCGGAGCACTAATGTCGATTTGGAGACGTGTCATTCCAGGTGGAAACGTCAATTTCAAACCAGAGTTTTCGGGTACATGGGAAGGGTCATGTGCTATATGTGTTGTCTTGTTGTTAGAGACCTATGTGAAGAGAAGTCTTTCCTGCAGATATTTCCGATGATTGTTGTGAGAGTGTTTGGACCCGAATAACTTGTTGGAACATTTTCATGTTGGATTCGGCTTGCTGAATTTGTGTTTGTTGTTGACATTTAGTTAACTCATAAACAATTAGTGTTTCAAAAGTAAAGTTTGGTTTCGGATGTTGAGTGACGGGCTATTAGGAACAAACCCATTGATTCTAGTTTTATCCTAATCATGTTGGGGAATCATTAATCGGGTTGGTGGTTGATTTTGGGAAAAAAGTAATCAATTTTGATTGGACCACAAGTTTGACGTTTGTGTCACTCGGGGACGAGTGATCTTTTTGAAGGCGGGGGTAATGTAATAAAATTAAGGAGATGCACATTTGGTTATAGCTCTCCGTTTGAGCAATTCTTAGGTTGTATGATTGCTTGTTTGAATATTGGAGTTCGCTGCAATGGAAATATTCCTCAGCCCGAAATAATTAGCCAATTACTATGAGCAAACGTCACGAAGATTAAGTGCTAGTGAGTTTCCATGATGCCATGGTCATGGTGTAGCGAATTCAGATTCGAACCGCATGACTGTCCCTGGAATAATGAAGTCCTTCCTTAACAAAATCTAGTGGTGTACATTGGTGTTGTGACTGCAGTGGCAGTATTTAAGGTTACAAACCGGTAAACTACACAATGGAATAAACAAGGGGACTAGCCAGATACCGTTTAAGTCGACATGGTGGCAAATGTGTGGCAGTTGTATTGGCGTCAAGTGCCTTGTAACAATAGATTGACTGGCCTAAGGTCTCGTAGTTTAAATAATTCCCCGTGTTAGATGATATTTTTAGAGATTCTACGGTGTGAACTGCCGACGGTACGGAAAGATGATTTAGAGAAACCATGCATATGTGCGGTTGATAAATATTTGGCAAGTTGTGAATGTGGTCTTGCAGTTATTAGAGTAAAATTTATGTATAGAATGGACACGTCGGGCTTTCTAACTTACAGATGAAGTTGTATTGAAGTCTTTGGAAATTTGGGGTAAACTTATGACTTCTAGTGGGAATCGCGCCAGGGTTTAGACACCGCTCGGTCAAGCAAAGACACCTGGCTTGTAACACTATATACCAAACTACTGTAATGTTAATAAAGATATAGATGTCAAAATACAAAATTATGATATGTCAATCATGAGATTAATAGCTAGATCATACGAACAACTACACTATATTGGTGCGGTTTATCTTGCATGATCGTAATCAATGTAGTCAGGATATAATCAAAGATGTTTTAAATTAGCATGCATTATTGGTACCAACATAACTTTCAATTCAGGTCAAATGTTTGTCATAAAAAAAACCAGGAGTATAATTTGCATGAAAACCAATCAGTACCCTGTCTTTCTAGGGCCTATTGTCTTCAATGGGACCGTGAACAAAGCATCAGCCATACTTTTTCACACATTGAAACTCGATTCAGACAACTTTACATTCGGCAAACACAATGAAAAGGCCACAAGCAAGAAGCTTAGAAATAATTGTCCAAATGCGTTCTTTTTACTGTCTATGAAACATTTAAAAGACAATATCAGACATTTTCTTATATATGGTGTCCATGTAGCCAATGAATGCAAAATCATTCAAATCACCATTATATTTTGTGTTCTGGAATGTATTAAATTCAGTAAATTGGCAGATGACATCAAAAGTGCTTTAATGATAGCGGTGTTGATCAATCGGGTTTTGCCAATTCTTAGTCAGATTATCCCAATATTAGTTTTTGCTGTTAAATTAAGGACACAACGATCACACAAACTTATAAAAGGTGATAATTTAAGATCGTATCAGAGGGTAAACTCAGGAGATACCAACGTAAACTGAGGAGGAAGAACCAGGGACAATAAATGACACTGTGGAAATCCTACGTTGAGAAACAGATCTCCAACAGTCAGCTACTAAAACTACGTGTCAGTATTCATGGAGCATGTTAGCTTCTCTGTTGCTATATTATATTTTTAAAAATATTTTAAATATTAATATGCTATTTTTGTATCGTTGCTCTTGTACATCATCCACGTTCAACGATAACAGAAACGTTTAAATATGTAACAAATTCTGCTAATGAAAATCACTTATGGTGCTAATCTTTTGTATATAGTATAAAAAAATATTCCACATAAATCTATTTTTAAAAAGGAATCATATATTCAGATTGCATATATCGAGAAAAAAAGTCAGCAGAACATTATCATATTGAGACGAAAACAAATTAACTGCACGGATTCTTTTCAGTGTGAGTAATATGCAGAATATTAAATTATGCATTATGATTTCAAAGATCTAACTTACATTGCATTAAACATCATTAAAACATATTTCAGCTTATAAGGGTCAGCAAATCAAGATAATATAGGTGTATGATATTGATGTATGATATTGCATGGAACTAAATCATACATTTTACAGGTCACCAATTTTCATTTTTAGTATACACGTTTGTTTATTGCTATTAGAATATAGTACAATACATTGTATAACGATACATTTTACATAAATCTAAGAAAGTATGTGATGAAAGAAATAATGTAACAAAAGCATAACACACACACAAACACACACACATTATATATATATATATATATATATATATATATATATATATATATATATATATATATATATATATATATATATATATATATATATATATATTCATTCAAAGAAAGATTCCTAAAAATAAATTTCATCATTCAAAAGAGACAACACCATGACTGTATTTTAATTATTAAGGAGTCCACAAGAATAATAGCATACTGACATTAATTAAATCTTACATATTGCAGCATTGCAGTTTGTTTTTTATTATGCATGTTATATGTGATGTTTAGTTCATACCGTACATAGTACAATGAATGAATAGATTTGAGTTTTATGTATGTAAATGCGAATAAAATTATGATCCCTTATTTTAGCATTTTTATCAAGTGTTGGTAATTTATTTCTCAAAACAATAAACTTTAGATTTTGCCATAAAGGTGAAAGAGCTGTTTAGAAATTTTTCCCTACTAAATTACTGATTGACAATAAACAGTCTTATATTTTTAAATTAATTTATACCTAACAGACCCATTATATATATGGAAACAGATTTATATACTGTATAAACATTATTTTAGGATCTTGGTCAGTATTTGGTAATTTTATTATTTCTCAATAAACTAAATTTTTTAAAATTTTTGAAGTGAATGAGCTGCTTTAGAAATATTTCCCAAATAAATTGCTGATGCAAGATAAAGTCTTGAGTTATTTCAATTCATTACACAACAACCCCATTATCACATACAATTGTATTTTTGTTTCCTTGTGTACATATTTGAAATACTCAACATACCTGCAAAATAATTAGTAAAATTATTATTTAAACAAATGAAAATGTCATATATATATATATATATATATATATATATATATATATATATATATATATATATATATATATATAATGGATAAAACTGAATAATATTTCATAAAGTCTCAATCAGGCAAATATTTGGTCCGAATCAGGCCTTAATCTGGGTCGAATCATCTTGCAATTTGGGCGGAATAAGCCTAATTAGAATCAGCCATGGTCTAAATCAACCCATTACCAAAAATATGTGCTAGCTTTTATGCTCCCATTTTTACTTTCCTGGGCTTTTCCATATAGTTTTGGGTAGTTTAGGACTAGCTTTGGATAGTTTTGGTCAAGATTTGAGTATTTGGTGATGTGGGCCAAGTTAGCTAATTACTTGAGTAGGATGAAATTTTGAAGTAGAAAAGTATCATACTGATTACAGGTAATCATTATAACAATAGTTTTTGTGACTTTCAATAAGTGACTAAAAAAGAACTCAACAAGGTTAAAGTCTCTTTCAATAACTATAACACTCATCACAGACAATGCATACAATGTCATCTATTTTGCATGAACTATTGCTCTGTCACCCGTGAGTTGAAAAAAAAAGAGAAGCGATGATGGATAGTTGTGCAATATTTAGTTGCTCAGAGTACTGGTGATTGCTGGAGTAATGAGATCAAAAATGACAGCTTCATTCAAAAGCCTAGATGGACTTAATGATCTTGTCAGGTTTATTTGTATCCTTAAAATGTTTTAGTATGATCATAAACATGCATGTACGCACCATGGGTATCTATTTTAATATTTAACACTGTAACCTCAATCAGTTTCATTTGATCTGTAGCTATAGTGTGTAATGTAGTAACAGACAAAATGAAAAATGGTCTGAATGTTTTCCATACAGTCTAATTTTGCAGTGAAAAGTAAACAACTAATGATCCTTATGCACAGCATCATGGCAACTAACCATTGTCATTGTTGTACAAAGATGAGAACCATAAACAGCAAATTATATTCCTGCAATGTGGTGGTATTTCTTCTATGTAAAGCCCTCTTTCACTGGCTGGATGTTGTTGTTTGTCCTTCAACTTTGAAAACCATGCCATCATGAACTGGTCTGAATCAACATGTCTTTCTTAAGTGCCAGCCATTCACAGAATGGAAAAAAGGTAAAAAAAAATATAGAATTGTTTTGCAGATCCCATTTTTCTAATTTAGCTTTGGTGATCTTAATGGTTGATTCATTGATTCAATTTTATTTTTCATACTTAAGCCATCCACAAAGTAACTTTGGTCAAAGAACTCTTTTTATTATAGAAACTGTTTTCCTTCTTGGACATAATTTATGCAGTTGCTGAGAGCTGTTTTTCAAGGATTTATCAAGGACTTTCCTAAAGTTTTCAAAGAGTATATTTTCTTACTGAAACTGACCGCTCTGCATGTATTTTGCTTATCACTGCATAAACAGGTACAAGAGTGGAATAAAAATATCCACTGCAGACAACGGACACTACCCTATCTGCCAGCAACCCATATGTTCATTTGACCCACCCAATTGTATCCAGTTTTATTTATTTATTATTTTTTTAAATAAAAGCAGAAAGAATTTAAAGTGATAGATTTGGATTTAATGTTTTTTATTCACCAAAAATAATTAAAGGATATTTCAATAATAAAATCAATTTAGCCAAAGCTGAAGTATTCAAGGCATTCCTTGTTTTTCAAAAACATTTTAAACTTGTATGAACCATGCAGAAGTCACACTGACCCCTAACTTTTAACTCCCAAGTCAGCAGATATCATCCTGGACACAGGTGCAAGTCAACTACAAAGTTGTTTCAAGGCATGTGTTACAGGTGTTCCAGGCATTCCTTGTTATTCTAAAACATTTTAAAGTTGTATGAACCATACTTAAGTCAACCTGACCACTAACGTTTAACTCCCAAGTCAACAGATGTCTTCTTGGACTTGGATTCAAGTCAACTATAAAGTTGTTTCAAGGCATGTGTTACAGAACTTGGAAAGTTTTGTGCAAATAGTTTTCTTTCTTTCTGAGTGGTAACAAACTCAGTCAAATTAGATGTATGATTACATCACTGGTTTAAGCATATTTTGTTCATTATTGAATCCATCCACGATCAATATAATATAATCGAACATTTCACTTTTGAACAAAATCACATCTGATATATAGCTTCAAGAGTGATAACAAGCTCAGGCAACAAAAGATCACCTCATTAATGCATGCATCTCACTATTAAACTTGTACAACAACTTGATAAAAGCACATATTCCCAGTTTGATCCAAATCAGATCAGAAATATGGCTTCCAGATTAGTAACAAGCCGTCAATCTGGTGTAAGATTAAAGCATTATTATGCATGATCTTGCTCATTATCAAACACATCTGAGGTCTTAATGATACATGCATGTGTTAAATTTGATAACTAGATTAGAAACACACTGAACTGCCCCGAGTTGTAACAAAGTTAGCCCTTCTGATGCAAGAACACCTCATTGATATGCTGAGCTATGCATATTAATGAAGTGATCTTTAACATCAGAATGGCTAATTTTGTTACAACTTTGAAGGCAGTATTTCTAATCCACTTATCAAATATGACATATAGGCATATATCAAAGTCTTCCAATCCTTCGATGATATAAGTGCTGTTCCATTAAAAAATACACGGGATCCAGGCAAGGCACTTTTAAAGTGTGGTACCACCCATAGATGCAATTTAAAATTTATTATCATTTTAATATGAACATTGTGAAATCAAAGTACCATGGCATATATTTTTAAAAAGCTGCCTTCCCTGGGTTTCATGTATGTTTAAATGGAACAGCCCTAAGCAGATATTAACAAGCTGTTGTTGACAGATGGATGGCAAGCAACAAAGGACAAGGGTAACACTATAAACTCACTTGGTCTTATGGCCTGGTGATCTGAAAATTAAAATAGCCACAAAATATTTAATCCACTCCTATGCAGGCAAACTACAAAAGTAAGAGACAAAATAGTTTATCATTTCAATGTCACATTTTATTTTATCATTATAAAATAATTTAGGCATTTTTTGAAAATAAATGCTGTACAAAACAACAAGCATACAAACTCGATGAACCTTCTGTTTGAAGCTAACTCATATAAGCATAAAGAGGAGGAGGCAGTTCATATAACGATAAAATAAAAGGAAAACTAATGTAAAAACGAACAAGACAGAACAAAGCATATTAACAAATGTGCATAATTACTGATAAAATTTCATACAATCCCAGTACTTTCATATGAATGAAAGAAGACACGTTTATAAATATACACTGCTTACTTGTTTTAAGATAGCTATATCTCTTCTCTCATTCTTCAAATTACTATCTCATAAACATCAAAAACACGTATAAATTGGACCTGAAAGTAAACCTAACCTTGCATTATAGAATCACCCCACCTCTGTTATTTTATTGCAGCAAAGTCCATGTGACACTTGGGGAAAAGTTCTATCAATGTTGAATATACTGCTGTATTAATCAGGCAGAACATTCACCAAAACTGGAAACAGCAAACTGTAAAATCTAAATAATAAGCAAATACCATTACTTTTAAATTGTGGCAGCCATGTACACTTAGAATAGATGCGCAGTTATCAACAGTGGACTGTATCATGATGAAAGTAATTGAAGTTTTGACATTAACAGCTATCAATTGATTTAAAAGCATAATAATTCAAGATGGTAAATCACTTAATAAATTGAAAGAAATAATGAGCAATTTGCCCACAAAGATATATCTCCACCTCTCAGACATCCCACCCCTATCCCATGAAGATAAATATACAGCGAAGAAAGAATATAGCCCTTTGAAAATAGTGTGAGTGAAATAATTGGTCAATATTCATATTTTCTAATGATGAATATATATCAAATTTCACAGCAATCCACTAAAAAGAGCAATAGTTACATTCACAAGATTCTGTCATACAATGCATCTGTCATAAAGACAACTCTTACAAAATCAAGGTAGCACAAAGATATGTCAATATGTGCATTTTTAAATGATAATGATAATATGCACCAAATTTAAACCAGTGTATTCAATGATTATACAAATCACCTTTATGCACAACTCTCCATTATGCAGAAAATAACTTCAGACTATATTAATTATAGCTTCTTTTGAAACTAAAGGTTTTTTTTAGGCAATCTTTCTTTTTATAACTGAAATTATATATTTTTTAAAATTTAAATGTTTTAACCAGCAAAACATCCATTTAAGTATTGTGCTGATATGAAGCCACCTACTTATTTACATACCCACCAACCCATCTACTGTAACAGGGTCCAAAAGAAATAATTTTGTTTTAAAAAAGAACATTTTGTATGTCAAGGTACTATAATGAGTTGATACAGATAAATGTTATTTTCTATTTATATTTTAAAAAAAGAATGTTCATCCTACAATCTGCTTGAAATACTCTGTCAACCCATACAAACCAGATTCCACTGGGTGCAAGTCAGGCTCCTTACCTTGAAGTGACAGCCACAGTACACAGGTAATTCATGCATTAATAATTAGCTTGACCAGCCATTACAGGTGAGGTCTCACATGAAAAACATGAAGTATGCAGTCAACTGATACAATTCTTATACTGGTATGCATGTATAATATAGTTTGTTATGCTGAGGGAAACAACACAATATCATTGCTGAAACTTAGGAAAAACCACAATACTGAAAAGTTGGCATGGGGTCAAGGGGGCCACCCGGGCCTCTTTGTAGATTCAGGGCAGAGCTCTGGTGTGGGGTCTGGTGGGTGAAACACCCCTGAAGCAAAAATCTGAGTAATTTTGACACCATATTTTGCATGAAAATTGTAACTGAACAATCCAAAATTCTGATTCTTTAATATAATGCATACATCTACTAAATCAGTGAGACATAAATTGTAAATTGTAAATGTTTTGAAAAAAATGTGCATCCTTTATCACACAATGAGCTAAATAACTGCTAACATAATTGTGGTACATGTACATTTATTTCAGAAATGTTCCAGCACTAACAGTCATCATCAAAAATAAAAGATATGATATTTTTAACTTTTGTCAAATAAATTAAATAATGATAAATAATGGTGCCTTGTGTTTTACTTTTTATTCAGCACACATCAGCTGTAATCAGACTGGTTATTTCTTTTTTTTCTATTCTAAATGACTGTGCATCTCAAGCATTCTCACCATGAAAGTCAGTCTGCATATATACAATAAATAAAGCTGATGAAATAGACAATTTATTTTCCAACATACAGGACCAACAGTTGGGAAAGTAGTCAGTTATGCTTGGAACTTTTTCTTTTTAGCTATTTGTACATCTGTAACTGTAGTGAATAGATGGGGAAAATAATGCAGTTAGCAAAATTCCAATTGTCCAGACCATCAACTACCAAGCCAAGATAATGCAGCAAATTATTTTTCAAAAAAACATTCTTTCTATGAAGCAAGGGGGGGGGAGTAGTAGGAAAAAAATTACTTTAATGATATTAATGGAGGTATAGAATTGGCCAAGGTATCTCACTCTAACAATTCAGTGCCCTCAATCTGCTATAGTTTCTATGAGGCAAGTGTAGTAATCAAATAGCATTGAAATACAAGGCCGAGTTATTTGGGTTTATGACCGAGTTATTTGGGCATCTGGTTTTTTGTAGAGGACAATGGTGTCAAGTAAGAACTCGTGATTTAACAGAACATATCTGAGGATCCTTGAGTGAACTGAATACCACATGAAAATTATGTTTGCTTGTTTGGTATTAAATCACAAGTTTAAAATTTAGTATCCGTAAGCATGGAGTTTTCCCCCACTAAATGCTTTCCAACCACTTGAACCCTCCTCTTCCCACAAAAAAACAATGGATTTACACGGTTTGGAAGATAGATATGTGGAGGCATTGTAAAAATGTAGTTTCCATCATATGACGGGGAACTTACACCCATGCAATATACAAAGCATACTCATTTATATTTAAAGTTTGCCAGTGAACAAAATATTTCAACTTCCAACTGCATTGGTCAGAAAGATGCCAGAATGCATACAAGTCTAGTGCTGATGAATCTATGCGATCTTAAACACACATACTTCTCCCATGTTTGTAATGTATAAAATGTGTGTTGCAGTGATCTTTAGCTTTTCACCAGGTGTTTTAGTAATTTAGATGCATCCAATTATCAAGTTTCACGAGTGGGACAAAACCAATGCCCAATACAGAAATTTTAACACAAACTTTTAACAATGATACTGAAACAAAATAGGTCACAGACACCTCTTGTTGCCAAAAGGATGTGAAGTTATCAAGATATATCCTCACCAAGTTTCATGATTCAAGGTTACAAGATATGCCATAAATGTTGTCACATGCTAACTGCAAAAACTTGACCAAAGTCTGGAAAAGATAAACTATAGGTCACAATAAGCCTCTATTGTTGTAAGGGTGTGGTAGCATTGCATCATAATGCATCTTCAAGCTTCATGTTTCAATATTATATACACTAAACACAAAAAAATCTTGGGCAGTTGTGAGCTAAATGTAGACTTTTAACCTAAACCAGTAAAATGTGAAATTTAGAGACACTGTTACCTATTTTTGCATGGATATACTACTATGAAATATGTTGACAGTCTTTTCAATAATTCTTTATTGAAAAATACAGATAAAGTAGGGAAACTTGCATTGGATCTGTGAAAAAAGAATGAGATTCAGAAATGCTTAACATTATGTATATGCTTTTATCAATGTGGAAGCTGATACTGACACCGAGGCTAGTGCAACAGCCTACCACTATTTTGAGGTGTTGCTATAAACTGCAAGTCACATGTTTAAAAGACTATAACTGTAACAAAAATTGCAGAAGCAAAATTATTTGTTGGTAAACTTTAGGTGATGACCATAGTTTTTACCAACTTTCATGACAATCAACAACAAAAACTACAGGACTACTGGTGTGAACAGGACTGTTGCACTGCATTAGGCTACAAGGCAAAAAGGGCAATAATGCTGACAATAATTATGGATGCAGCAAAGTAACTGGTTAATATATGCCTTTTCATAGTAATAAATGAAAAACTGGGGAACTAGATGTGCTAATTAGATTGATATACACTGCATTAAGCGACAAGACAAAACTGGTAACAGCAAACAAAAATTGCAAGGACAAAGATATTTGTCAATTTCATTTTGATGGCCATAATTTGTACTGGTACCAACTTCCATGACAATGCATAAAGAGCTGCAATGCTAATCACACTGAAGAGATTGTCCAGGATGAACAGACAAATGCACATAACGGATTATTATATAGCCTTTCTACAGAGACTGGGATATAATAAAGATAGAACAAAGGAACCATGAAGAATAAGATGATTATATAAATAATCTTCCTTAGCACTACATATAAAACAAAAAAATGGTCAGAAGGGCAAAAATTAACTCTCAGGGTTTTTGTTTCTTTACATGCCCACATATATGCATATTACTGCCACAAAAATACCAAATGGACCATGTGACCTTATTGCCATGTAAGCTATTTTCATATTCTACAGAAAACACCAGTCAGTGATGTTTGGTGGGCCCATAAATAAAAAGTTTGGTTTGGTGTTTTATAGCAAAGCATCAATTTGAATAAAATATCTTGATTAGAGACAGAGAATGATAACTTACATGGGCTGATGGTGGTCTATTTCCACACCCTTTTCATCAGCACACTAGCCACCAAGCTAATGAAGATCCACCATAAGATCAGGATCATTGAGGTTTCTTGGCTATCATAAACAGAACATTATACAGATCTTAACCTATGATCCTGCAACAGGATGGCAGATTTACATATACTTTATTCATATGAATGTCTGTCTTAAATAGGTATATTGATATGAGGTCCACAACAACTTGGATTGACCAAGCATACAACCTTTAAGTTAAGTTGAACAATGGTTGATCATACATTTATGTGTCTAACAATTCTAAAATGCTGAAACATAATCCAATGTACTACTTATTGGAATTTAATAATTTTGTGCTACTTAATGGAATTTGATAATTTTGTGAAGGCAAATACATCTCTGTGCAAGAATGATTTTTGCAAATTATACAATACTGGGTGCTCTGATGAACCAGGGAACTTCCTCGGCATATTAAGCAAACAAATCCAGTATTCAAGTAATGAACAATGTAATAGGGACACTTTTCAAATAATAATTTCCACTTCTGTCACAAGAAAATGGTCTTCTGAAGGGAGAAACAGACCTTTTACATCAATGATGTGTTGAGTCCTCAGCATTAATTACATGTTTACTGGTGAAAACAGTTTTTTGCAGTCAGTCTTATTCTTGGGAGGAGAAGGAGGAGGAGGAAGATTCAAACAAGATTGTAATTCAAATATGTCTGCAATATTTTCTCTTTTTCAAATCCACGTCAGTAGGCATTTGAAATGACCAAGGCAATAACTACTGAGCTGAAAACAATACAGACCCCAAGAAATTAATTTATGCAAGGCTAATTAATAAAATAAAATATATCTGACAACTAAAGTTTAAACATTACACTATGTATGCATCTTGTGAATATACACATGAAACCAACTGCATCAAGTGTGAAACATGTTTTTTGCAACAAACAAAATCTTAAACTTTAGAGTGTAGATGTTTATATTAAGACTGCAAGAGAAGATATTTGTCATGCATTTTAATGATCTGAAAGATTCAGAAACAATATGCAAGCTATACAGTGGTATCACATATTTATGCATTTGTAGTAGTAGTAGGCTGGAAACAGTTCCATCCTAATATCATTAACATCCCTTACCTTGACCAAGAAGTCAAGTTCATGCAATATTAATTCAATATACAATGTTTTACTTATTGTGGCACACAAATTTAGTTAGGAAAACTGCACTTAATGAACTATAATGTATGTACAATTAAGAAAATATAAATATTAAACTGATTAGTCAAATTCTGTATGTTTCATCAAGAGAAAACTATTTTATGTGTTTATCTACTGAAAAGATTGTGATGAGCATGCAATTTAAGACCATAAAGCTAAACTACAGTAAGTATATACATATACCTATAAAGAAATTGAAAACTCGGAAAATGTAACTTTGCTCTAAACAAAATATACACAAAATATGCTAACTCGTCTCATCCAATTATGACTTATCACATTATTTCACCAAAAATGCTCATCTAGATGACTAAGCTAATTCAAGCATCTAGTACACCAGTTTTGGTTGACTCTAGACCTACAACATTTACACCTTTTCAGTTTTAAACACACTGTTGGATATCTGACTTCTTCGAGCTTCAAGTTTGCTATGCAGTCAGTCATATTCTCTCTGAAAATGCCTACATTTTATTTCAATGTTCTAGAAAAGAAAACTTACAAAACACATCAATTTGCAAACAAAAAAGAAAAAACCTTTCCTTAATAAACGTCCAGATTAAGAACTTTCAATAGCTTTCATTTGATTTTCCAACTAATATGTAAAGGTCATCCATTCAAGCAAGGTTAGAACATGACTGCTTTATAAATGACCTTCAGAACTCTAATTACTAAAGGAATGTCACACTAAGTCTTGGGATTTCTTAATATCATTCAGATCATGCTGACAAAATCCAATGAATGCGAAAGCCATTGATTCTAAACATTTCACACTAGAACACATAGGAAATGCACAGCTATGTTACCTTTTTTTTCAATAAATGGGGGAAGAAACATGCTGTTTCTCAATTTTCTACAGAATTTAAAAAACAAATATGAACAATATATGTTTGCCTAAAGCATTGAACATAAAGATTAATCAACTGAGTTGATTAAAAGCATCCATGTATTTTGTCTAAGGAAGTTGGAGCTTCATATACCACAGGATTCTGATGTTTTGTCAGTAAAGATCAACAATGGTTATAAAAATTGTTTAAAATCCTTTAAATATACACAAGGAGTGCAAGGAAGACTTTATCCCTCCTCCTGTTTAACTGCTTTCTTGCAGATTCATCTCCCCCAAATCACAAGAAGATTAACACAAGTGACATGAATGGCTCGTTATATGTATGTATTTAAGTTCTCTCTGTACGAACTAGTCAGACATGACTGATTCTGCAAAGTACAAAGCATGGAGTTAAAATGATCTGAATCTTTGGTCAAAGAATGTTGTCTTGAACTATAGTTACTGTGCAGAGACCATTATATTCTTATTAGACTGGACCTATCACCCATTCAGCCCAGAAAATATAGGATGCTTTATAACTCTAAGTGCAGAGTTTGGTCCAGGAACTTGCTGAAATGAAAAAACAATGGTCATGACAACTTCATAGTTACTCAGGAGACTGATCTGTCTAAAAATATAACAGAAAGAAAAATATGATGCAAGTGTCTTTACTTTTTTTCATCTTTTCAATGTTTTTTTTTAATGGATGCAACATCAAACATCTGTTAGGCACTAAGTCTGGTATGACTATTCAAGTGCAAAGCTTTATTCAGTCTGTGATAGAATCAGTATATATGATCTACTTCTGCCTAATCTATTCCGGTAGTTTGTATGTGGTGTGTACTGCTCAAACAAAAGGCCTGTTTGATCAGATTTCAGCCATGACCATCTTTGAGGTCTGTGCAAGTATCTGCTTCAAAGATAAATGTAGTATTTTCAATCTATTTCCATTAAAAATATTTTGATGGGAAAAATCCACAAGGCATCAGTTAGCAATAACGAGTGAATCTCACTTGCACTCTATGTGTATATTTGCAGGCTGATGCTGATATTATTTCTTAATTTTTCATTTCCTTTATGTCTGAAGCATCAAAACCCTCTAATCTGGCCCATATTTACTGTAATAAATTCAATATAATTTAAGTCCACCAAAGTAGGCATTCACCTGCAGACACTACAAAAACCATAATTGTCCAATCCTCTTTGGTCACTGTTCACTTTGTTGTATTAGGATTGCTTTTACTAGGGTGATTATTGTTTGTATTATTAATTTCTTCTGCTTCCTTCTGTCTTTCCTCTTCCCCCGTATCAGGATTGCCCTGTGTGGATTCTGAAGTTGGTTCAGGGTCTGTTGTGGATTGTGGAATCTCAATCTGATTCAACTCATTGTTGATCTGGTTGTTTGGCTGGACTGGCTGGTGACTATTTACCTTCACCTGAAATAGTGAATTAGAATCCAATCTAAGCCAGGAAATTAAAAAAAAAATAATAGATTTTTAAATGATCACTAATATTCCACCACAGTGCTTGAAAACTGATAAAACTGAGAACTTAACCTTGATGTGACATGTGGACAAATGAAAAGACACTATATGCACTACCCTGCTGTGGTGGGGCATAAAAATTAAAAAATTAAATGTTAGAAACTATGGCAGAATCTTCAAATCATAAGGTCAGCTTCATGTTCATTTTGGATAAACCAGACATCATTAGAAGACTTTTAGTGAAAACTCCTCAACAAAATGACCTTTCATTCAGTAAAGGTAGTTATAGCAAGATTTTCAGGACAGCTGTCATGGTAACCAGACTTGATATAAGATTTAAGCTATCCTGCATTTTTGGCCAACATATCAAAAAAACGTCTTTTGGTGAAAACCCTATGCTTATATCATCAATAATTCTGGAGAAGCAATATGATTTTAAAGATGGCCACCATGGTGACCATATTGGATGTCATAATTAGTCTTCTAGTGAAAACCCAATGCGGAAATGATTTTAAATTTAGGAGTAGTAAGAACATGACTTTTAAGACAGCTGTGGTTGTGACACTATTATCATTCAGGATAAAGTAGACCCCATAAAAACTCTTCTGGTGAAAACCTCATGATGATACAACCTTCTGTTACGGAGAAGTAGAAATGAAATGACTTTCAAGATACCTGCTCTGGTGGACATACATGATGTCTGATCAGCACTATTTTTATTTATGACCAACTAGATCTCAAATGTTGCTTTCAGTGAATATCATCCATTAGGGAGGAGCTGGTTCAAGATGCACCATTTAGGATTTGCACTGTAAGAGATCTCCTGGTAAAAACCTCATGCTGACAATGTTTCATTCAAAAGAAAAGGCAGTAAAAATAAATGCCATGGTGGCCATATTGGACTTCAGATTTAGCACTGTGTTCTTTTATGACCTCGGAGACACTGTAAGGCGTATCTTAGTAACACCATGTTCATTTGACCATCCATTCTGGATTAGCAGCAATAACAAGATTTTCAACATTACTGTTGTTCCAGTAATAATTGAACAGACATGGCACTGTTTTCTTTCAGGACCAACTAGACACCAAGCAAAGTATTTTAGTGAAAATCTCAAGGTGGTGACCATATTGGACAATCAATTGGCAAGATTTCCATTTGGGACCACTCAAGCATCACAATATGACCTTCTTTTAAGGAATAGTAGTGATAAAAAGATTTTTAAGATATCAGACATCAAATTGACACCATTTTCATTTTTAGGCTCACTGATATCCAAAGACATCTTTTTGGTAATATAAGCATGTTGAAATGATCATCCATTCTAAAGAAGCAGTGACAAGATTTCCAAGATGCTGGATGTTCAAGCAGCACCATTCTCCGTGAGGACTCACATGACCTTGAGATAAATGTGTGAAAAATCGCATGACAATCCTCCAATCAGTCTAGCAAAGTCTACAAATTTGCACTAACTGATGGATCAATGATGGACAAGAGGTCATAAAATAAATATATCCCAACATTTTCATTCATATTTCATTGGATATTGTTTCTGAGAAAATATTATGTAAAATATGCTTTCTTATTAAAATGTTTAAAATTCATGATGAATACTTCAAATTTCCACACACCAACTGCCCTTCTCAATAATAAATGCAAGTGATATATTAAGCATACAGTTGCCAGTTTTGAACATGTTTTTTTAATGTAAGGCAAGTAAGAAAAAAATGGTATCCATAAATGGTTATGCATTATAAGCAGGTTTGCAAGTTGTCAAGGTATCCTAAGATGAGGAATTAAAATATAGTATACACCTGAATAATGAAAAGCTGGCTATTCTGTACAATTAAATGATCTACTTTTCCATACACCCAACTCACTAACCTGGTTATTCTGTTCACCTGCCCAACTTGTTATATTACATTATAAATGTGACTCACCTGATTATTCTGTACTGGGACCTGTTGTGCCTGTTGGTCTTTATCTGCCATCTGTTTCCCCTGACCATGCTGTACAGGGGATGTAGATAGGGGTGGGGTCTGCTGAGATGATGTGTGTGCTTGCTGCTGTGGCACTTGTCCTGGTTGTTGACCATTCTGAGGGGCTGGCTGACCTGGGCTGGGAGATGGAGACTGACCCTGGGGAGTTGGACCAGGAGACTGGTCATCAGCTGGTGGGTTTTCTGGGTCATCTGTCAGATCACCTTCCTCTGGCTCCTATATTTTAAAGACAATAACTTTAAATTTCTTGGTTTTGATCCGTCTTTCAGTTTTTTTTTTTGGTGGATGTACACTAACTTGTGAACTGGCACGAATCTTTCTTATGTGCACAAAAGAACAAGAAAGGTTTTGTTAACTTTACCTCCTGATAAGAGTGTCAAGAAATTTGCAAAACAGTACATGTGATGAAATTCCAACCAGCTGATTTAAATCATGGGACAGCTCAACTACACTCTATGGTAAATATTATTTTAAGCTGGAAAAACCTTACCAAAAAAAGTAAAAAATTTACCAAAGTTATTTATTTCATGATTAATCTGAGTGCAAATTAAAGCCAAAATCTCACTTTTTGGTGGGCATATTAAAAAAATTCTGAAACATATGAAAAGTTTTCCTAAATTTGTTTTCCTCATGCTAAATTTCAGAGTTCCAAAACCAGCCTATCTTGGGACAAAAAAAAAAAAAAAAGTCTGGCCTTGTCCTTACAAGGGACTTCAATCCCTGCAAGCATGCATCAATCCTCTTTGAGTCCAGGTTTGATTTCCTGTGCCAATATGTACAAGAAATTTTGGTTTTCTTTTATCTCAAGATGGTGGTTTCCATTACATTTGTTGTTTTCAACTCAAATCTACAAAAAGCTTTACATAACTGAACTTTAGCTTCAATAATGTATAACAGACATTACTCAAAGTTATTACAACAGTGAATTATCATTAGACATCAATTTATATTTCAATAAACAAAAAGTCTTTTCAAAATACTGACCTCTTCAGGACATAGGGCAATTGCCTTTGTCAATGTTATTCGTGCACTCTGTGACCTCTCCAAGAAATACCTGTAACAAAAGTTTTAAAATCAGCAACTTTTTGATATATATTCTATTGATCAATTGTACTGCCCTATGCATCTGTTTAGAATATATGAAAAGAAATGAGGCTGTCAGACGGTAGTACATCTAGCCAGCACAGATTAATCTGAAAATGAGTTTTGTATTTAGTTAATATTCAAGAGGATTTTTATAAGTGATAATGCAAACAATCTGGTTGATGCAAGTCAGTTACATTTCGTCTAATATGCTTAAGTTTTTCTTTTTAGGATGGATGCTCATCTACAGTTTAATAACTAAAAGTACTAGGGTCCACAACTGTTACATAAAAATCAATAGTGTAAATAATAACTTTAGTTTAAAATGTCATGCTGTTTTATGTTTGATACAGTGCTTCTACGCATGAACATATCAAATATGATGAATGTACAAGTTGCTGTGTTTGAAAAACGATTCTGAAATATTAAGTATACATGATTACTCAAATGTCAAGTTGATCAGTGACCTGCTTCTTTATATGGGTTTGTATTCAAGATACATATACATATCTGTTTACATGACCATGCATGCAATTGTCCAGAAAACTTTCCTAAGTGCAAAAGTGTACATGAAAAGTAGGTTACAGTGATCTACAATTTGTATAGTAATGTAGTACTCTTTGAGATGTATGCAGTTTTCAAATTTCATGACTGTACATGTAACTTAGTCTCAGAAACTGACCAAAGAATAAAATGTGTACATGATCACTGCTGTATGAAGAAAGGTCACAATGACCTACTCTATGGTATGAGTGGTGTGTTATTCTATGTATGCACATATGAAGTTTCATGACTGTAAATACAAGTGTCTAAGAAAATGACCTAACATAAAATGTGTACATTTGCTTATGCCTATGCTTCTGCCAGACAACAATTAAGACATGGAGGAATAGCAAAAGTTCCTCCCATACATCACCATGTTAGATTTCCTTGGTTTTTACTTTTACACCATCCTCTCCCCTTTTCCAACATGTGACCCAGATGTAATAACCCAAGTCTGTTAAACATCTTGTGCATCATCCAGCTGCAAATTCATGTATAAAGCTTGGTTAGCAAATTTTTTTTTTTTAAAATGTCACTTTAATTGCAATTTTTGTATATTTGGCTTGTGTTCCACTCTTTTTTTTTCTTTTACCCTGGGGGGGGTGCTTCAGTCAGCAACAAAATACAAGGTTGGTTGGTCAACTAGAAAAATGCACAAAAATTTATTTGCCTAATGTACAAAAAAACCCACCTGATATTCAGATCAAAAATAAAGTCTGTCTGATTATTTCCAATCCACTTACCCATTCGACGTCTCATTTGACTGAGCTGGAGGAGACCAGTTATTGTAGGTGTATTGAGCATTTCCTGGATATGGCCGCTGTCAAAACAGAAATTGCAACGTAGAAACAATAAAAAACAAGAATTAATGTGTGTAGTATTAAAAATGCATGTGGTATCTACATTATATATAATATTATGCCTTGTAAGACAAAAAGAAAAAATGGTAGGCAGATGCATATTTTTGGTACATTAAGGAAAACAAGAGTCCCTAGAAAGGATTGATGCTCTATTTGCTGAAAAGAACTTCTAGGAAACAAAGAAAATTTCTTCCTTTTAGTTGTGGAGTGTTGAAACCTTTTCTGCTAATCTTCAGCAATAACAAGAAAATTACTGCTGTGAATATCAGGTTGGTGCCTGTTCATTTAGGACCAACATAACATCAGGATGAAGTTCATTTTTATTACCTGCATCTAATCTGACAATTAAAAATGGGGAATGATGGTGAATTGCCCTTTTGCAGACTAACACTGTGGGCAGTACACCACAATTTAGTTTTTAAAGAAAATATAAAAAAGAAAGCAGTGCAGTATGTACTGCTGATTATCTAAATCAAATTTACCAGGAAAATATTTTAATTTTCAGAACCATCTAAATTGTGGTCCACGGGAAAGAATTTTGCTGCCTGTGACCATATGGGGTAAATGCTCTAAAAGGATATATGAAACTGTAATAAATACTTTTTAATTACAATTCACAGTGCTTTACTTGTCCCTGAATAGCAGAGCTGAAAATATGGAAGGAATCTATTACTTTCATCATTAAATTGGATATTGTATTGTTATGGCAAAAAAAGATACATTTGTACATAGGTATGTATCTCTCTCTCTTTTTTTTATACACACACACACACACACACATATATATATATAAAATTGTTTGAAATGTTTTTTCTAATATCTTCTTACTGCTTTGTAAGCCTGACAGCAAGCTATATTGAACTATTATAAAGAAAAAAGTTACATTAGACTTTATTGAAATATAGCCAAAAGTTATATATAACAGAAATTAAGGCTTACGAAAAATAGAATGGATGAACAGGGGTGAAATCATGATACTCACTTAATGTTATGTGTGTGGATGAGGAAAATTCGGTATACAATTCAAACTTAGTTACTTAATGCAAATCAATAAAATACTGATTGCAATTAAAAATTGCAAAATTTGCCGGTGTGACATAATTGCACTTTCTTTTCATTCAATACGTTTTCAAGATGTAGTTTATGATGTACAAAAGTCTGGATTACATGGTTTTAACATTCTTTACTTGCAATCCATGTCTTATTCTTATGCTTACAAATAAATGTATTATCTGATTATAACTATTCAAGCAAAGGCAGCTATTGCTATAAAAATAAAGGGGTTACACGACTCATGTAATGTTATCTTTGGCACTTAAATACAAGTGTTGAAAAATACGGATTCCAAAAAATACAAATATAAATAAAACCACTATTTACAAAATCACAATAATACAATGAAGTCAAGCTATTCAACAATGATTTAAATAGTGCAAAGATAACATCTGGAACAAGTGAAATAAGTCAGCAGGAAACCTTCCATTATTATTATTATCTGAAGCTGCTTTCTGTGCTTTTATTTAAATTTACATACCTGTAACCTATGGAGATTGAATAAAAAAAACTGGGAGATCAGGACATAAAATCGGAAGGTAATTTTTTTAAATCATCATTTTCACTAAATATCAATGCATCTTCCGGGATTTAATGCACGCAAAATTCTCAAAGGATGTGCCATTTATCACTGTGATGCACTTTATCCCCCCCCATCAATATGTTTCCCTTTTCATACTCTGGTCAGCTGTGACCTAACTACTGACTAACTAACAGTTAAGATGCATCACTATGTTCTACAGTATATGTAAGATCAAGCAATTGACTGGCAAATAAATGACCCTATTTTGTTTTAACTAACTCTGACAACAGTTTGTGTGAATTCAAATGAAACAGTTAAAATCTGCAGTCTCAAGCAACCATACATGAGGCAACCATTTTTCCTAGTTTATATCCCTCTTTATTTCCTATGTGAACTCATATGACATAACACTGTATATTATTAACATTTAGAATTAGATGGAGGGGGAAGAGCACTTATGCTTGGTGGAATGTTTTTTTCATTCAAAAAAGTTTCTTCTTTTAATATAATGACGGCATATAATATTTATATATACAGTACAGTAATAACAGGCATTTACTCGTGTAAGTTTCTTTGTTGGAAATGGAGATGCTACTTTGTTGAGTGTGTGGGTGCATGTGTGATTTGGATTTTTTATGTAGCTTTAACAATTTTTCAGTCATATTGCTATAATGTCTGCATTGTGGCAGTTTATAGTGATGTCCAGCACTGGGGCATCATGCCGCAAATATGTAGCATGATGTCCCACCCAGTCACATTATTCTGACACCAAGCTAAACAGTCCTAAAACTAGCATCTTGATGCTAAGTGCCTAGTGAGGTAGCTGCTAGTACCATTTTTATGTCTTGGCTGGGGATCGAACCCAGCTACTTTGTAGAGGAAATAACAGAACATTCTCAGTGATCATTCTTGGGATTTAAACTAATTGCTGTTTTATTGTTGTTGTGGCTTTTATTTTATTTGAGTATTGCTGTTGGGGTAAAAAGAAATTCATAAATTTACATGAATAATATTTAAACTTAACATTCTATTTACTGACGTAAAATTTCTTTGTAGTGTGATAATAGTAATTTTTTCACAGGTGATAAAATAAACATGGCACCTGTTCATTGCTTATAATTTAGGAGAAAATTGACAAACATAATGTTATGTACACAAAATCAAGAGATATAATATTAGGAGATTGGAATTGAATGACCCCAAATATCCTATTTTTTTTCTCCCAGCATAGGAGTTGACAGGCATTTATTTAAATGCAGATTACATATATTTTCAGGCAAATTTTATTTATTTTTGTTGTTGTTGATACTGAAATGTCAACACAATTCAATCAAATCTACACTATAAATAATTTATTGAAATAAAATGTAAGACTCCTGTGTGTAAATTGAAAGTAGAATAATGTTTGTTTACATGTGGAATGTAACTTTCCCATAAGGCCCAGTGTTGTATCAAAAATGACTCTTCCAGAATTCCAAGACAAATATGGTAGAATACATCTACAGGGGCTCTGAGTGGACAAGTGGTCTATAGCGATCACCATTACTGATCACTGTCATCTTGCCTCTGTTAGCTTGGGTTTGAGTCTCAGATTAGGCCAATGTGGGTATCTGAGAAAGCTTGCCAGTAGCTTCTCATTCGTCGGTGGTTCTTTCTATGAATTATGTTTAAATCATTTGCGCATGAAATGAATTTGTTAATTTTTGCTGCATTTTGAGATTATGTGAAAATCCAATGTGACACAGATGCAGTTATCATTCATTATACTGCACAGAAAGAACAAGAGCAACCTGAAAAAGAAGTCTTCTGGTAAAAATCCCATGTCAATATGATTACCTTGCAGTTCAGTGGCAGCTAATTTCAAATACTGACATTTTAAAATGGGACAGAGCTATGGTGTTTATGAAAACTTTTGTATACGTAATTCATATTATTATTATTTAGTCATAATGCAGGGTTGCATCTATGGGTTTTGTAAAGAGGGATGCTTTAACACAAAGAACATGTTCAAACAGAGCAATATCATGCATGATAAGTGTATTAGATGCTCTTGTTCTGTATATCAAAGTGTAATGATTTATGCATATAATTAATTCTGGATATTACTGTATGACACTAAATTTATATCATGCCTTCTGTATATTACAGTATATCACTGAAATAAAAATCTTTTGTTTTCTAACAACATTATTACTTAAAACTGAAACCATGGCTGCAAATCATGTAACTTCATTCTTATATCTTAAAAAAACACCATGATGTGTATGTAATGTTTGTCATGCAATAGCTGTTGTGAATGTACTTACCAGGTTTCCCACACTGCAAATTTTTGCCATTTTAAGTTTTTTTTCCCTTTCTGAATTAAAGAAGTACATTTTTTCCTTGACATTGGATGGAATCTCATCAGTTTCAGTGCTGCCATCTTTAGATACATCATCACTGGTAATGCCTAACATGTAATTAGACTTAAGATTTGTTTGCTCACTGTACATATCCATAGAAACTGACTTAGAAGTATTGCAGTGAAAATAATGACAAAGAGTCTTAGTTTTGCCTGGCTTTTGCCGTTTAACATATTGTCCTGCCAAGCTAATCTCGACATTCAACATATTCTCTCCTGACTTTTGCTAGTAACAAATCAGAAATGAGCATATGACATGCAGAAAATGTGACAAATTCAAAACAACATAATAATAACAAATCCACTGCATGACAACCAGGATTTCTTTTACATGAAAATATAAAATATTAGCAATAAGGTGCATCCTTCACAAAAAAAAACAAAACAGCACACACTTCTTACTTTCTGCACAAGTTTGCCTGTATAGAATTGAAAATTTAGCAGGAAATCTTAAATTTGGTATTTGGTTGTGGTGGGTAAGTGTCAATTGTGCATCCTTCATGTTTTTGTGTGCTTTCATGCCATTTTGCAGCATCCAAGAGATTATAAATGGCTGGCAGTATATTTGGTGAGGAAGAACCAAGTAGAACCTTGGGGAAAACCGCGGACCAAAGGGCACCTACTTGCAAGTTTTCTTGCACATGCAAAAAGTCAACAAAGGGGTAAAATTAAAAGTGGGCAAAGAAGATAATCTTTCAGATGAAGTAACCTACCCTGTCCAGTTCATCATGGAGCCACTCTACAGCATGTGTCCACTTCCTCTTCAGATCTCCATTAGTATGTAACATGCTAGTAGCTGGAGTACAGCTGCAACAGAAAACAATTGCTTGCTGAACACTGACATTAAGGAATCAAGTAATACTACAATTTAGGGGAAAAAAAATTGCTTTTAAGTTTTCTTGAACCTGCCACTAGAAAAAAATAAGTAATAATGTCATCAGAACAGATAGCAAAACAGAAAATATTTGCTGGCCTGAGTAAGACTGGTGACCAAAGTGGATTCAGGGCTAAGTACATGCCTGGCTGGCTAACTGTACTTGACTAGTCATTACATTCTGGTAAATAACCACACACATTATACAGGGCAAAGCATTATACAAAATACAAGATAATACACAAAATCTGTATAAAAACACTGAACATTTTATAACAGAAAAATTGAGTTCATTATGAAATAATAAAAATTTTACAGTGGTATAAACAGGTATAGATATGTACTAAAGGCCACATTATGATGCACTTTAACAACAGATTCGTCTGCGATCATTAAAATTATTTTCTGATTGTGCAGGAATAGGAAGAGAGTTTTTCCTATGCCGTCTGAATCAGCATGTATGGATGATCAAAATCATGATCTTGTTCTATTATCACCTTTTGTACAGCATTTACAAATCTCTAATATGATTCTGTTTTCAATTTTGACATACACCAGAGCAGAATGATGAATTAATATGTACTGCACACACTTCATCATATACAAATGAACATTAAGCAGAGAAAGTCACTGAATGTATTTCTGGTTGACAAAATTTGCATGGATGATGAGACTTTTGCACAACACCGTTTGTCCTTATCAATGTTTATGTGTGGCAAAAAACAAGTCAATACTCACAATTTGGCGGGGTGTTAGAAAAAACAGGATACAATGAAAACAGAGGGTGCCTTGATATAGGGGTTGGGTGTTCAACTAAATATAGCTAGCTAGACCAGCACCAATATTTGCACTAGAAAATCTATAAAAGAATTACCTGCAGTAAAGATATTAGTGAATTTGTGCAAAAAAGTGATGACTTACTGAGTGAAGAGTGCCACCAGCATCTTGATGCATTGATAGGCTCTCTTTTGATAATGACTCTTGGATCTCTGGATGGTGTCAAACAGGCCATCACGGTCTTCTGGAATTCCTGTGCAGTAAGGGGAATGCAACAATTACACTTTATAGTAAACTTTTTCATAGTAAACACACCAGATGCTAATGGACTCTTTCAGGAATTATAGGCAGTACCAAATTTTTCAACTTTCTTTTGACAATAATTACTTATAATATGCTACAAGTTCATCTACAACCTAAAAAAGATAGACCTTACTAGCTAACTCTGAGTATCTATTACTTTTTTCACTAACCACTGTAAACATTAATGTGCAGAAAATAAATTCTGACTAAAGTAATCTGGAGTTTTAACTAAAGATTTTTTGCAATCTTTGATCTTTACTTGTGAACTTGTTTAATTGTTATCTTTTTAGAATTTAAGTTTTAACTTTCAGTCACAACTATACAGCCAGCATTGTGCTGTGAAATGTATCTACCTATCTGCCCCCCTCCTACCTAATGTGAAATATAAAAGCGAAAAAAAAAAAAAGAAAACAAATAAGAAATATTAAATATTCTTTTCTATGATATGAAAGAACAGTATCAATGGGATCTGTGATCAACTGGCTGAAAAGAATTTGCAGGAAAATCAAGATAATACCATTTCTTTTAACTAGCGAGTATTGACACCTTTGATATTTTTTCAATGACAAGATTTTTAAATTAGCTGCTTTTATGGACATCATGGATGTAAGGTTAGGACTTTTTCATTTAGGACTAACAAGACATCATAAGAAGTTTTAATGATTAAAATCCTTCCTGATATCTGGGAGCAGAAAACTTATTTGGTCATAACCTGAATGCCAAAAAAGGAACCTAAGCTATTAAAGTGTGAAATCAAGATCACAGTGACCTTTCATGGTGAAGATGTTGTACTAACAAAGATGCATACAACATACATGCCAACCCCTGGCGAGGAAAAGGCATAATCTAAGTGGACAAAAGGTGTAATCTGAGCAGAAAAAGCGTAATCTACATATAATAGAATTCAATGTGCAAATGTACAAAACATGTATATTATGGCGTCAGGAAGCATCCATTTGAACATGGACCAAAGTTGTATTCTACCACTAGTTGTAGTCAGTGTTCTATTAACAGCTTGGTAAAAAACGCCCCTGCATTTATAAAATTCATTTCCACAATTTAGTTCTGCTGTAAAAAAGAAGTTACCTTAGTATTGGAGTTAGTCTCTGGCTCAGCCAATGTGGATGTGTGAGAACGCCAGTAGCTTCTCATGGATTGGTAGTTCTTTCTAGGGTTTTCCTGGATTTTACTTCTAAGATTTATACTGGCTGACATGTATAGCCTATATTGTGCTGAAAAATGAGTGTTAAACCCTACTACGAAAACAACTCCCTGCAAGAGGAGACCACTCTTGTCTAATTCTGCCTAGGCAAGCAGACAGCACTTTTGTGGTGAATCAAAATTTAGATAGTGGGAGCTGGATTTTCAATTTAGTGGCTGTATTCCTTATGTTATATGATTTGATGTAATTATTATTTTTAACATAGCTTTAAAAAAATTTCAGTCATATCAATAAAATGTCTGCAGTGTGGCAGTTTATAGTGATGTTTAGCTCTGGGGCATCATGCCGCAGACATGTAGCATGATGTCCCACCAAAGTCACATTATCCTGACACCAGGCCAACCAGTCCTGACACTAACCTCTTAATGCTGAGCATCAAGTGAGGCAGCTGTTAGTATCATTTTTGTAAGTCTTTGGTATAACTCGACTGGGGATCGAGCTCACTAGGCCACCTGAGCGGTTGTACTCATTTTAAGGGGATATCTTGGAAGCTTCTAAAAGCTTAATATTTGTTTGTGGTTTCTTTTTTCTAATGATTTACCACTCATAATAGATGTCCATGCTAAGCCTCAAATACAAGTCACTTGGTCCAATGTGCAAGCCACATGACCATGCTATACAACTGCCAACTTTTCAAAAGCATGGATCAAACACTGGTTGCACAAAAGTTTGGTAAAATTGTCAATTTTCAGAAATTGGACAGAAATTACAACTAAAACTAAAAGATAATTATTGGACACCAACTTAATATCATCCAATGTGAAAAAGAAAGCGTCCACAACAAAATCTGCACAAAATGACATACTCCTTCCCTTTCAGCTGTCTACCATGCTCCCATTACAAACAAAGCTTACTTGGCCGATGAAGCAGTCAGGGTAAAAAAAAAAACTTGACAGAATGTTGGTATAGCCAAAATTAAAGGTTTAAAGCATCTAGAATAAAGGAATGACAACGCAACTGTAAAAAATATGGGATTTTATAGGATTATATATTTTTTATAGGAATTACAGGATGAAAATGATCGATGAGAATAATAAAGATTTGTTCCAAATTAAAGGGATCACTCACCTTTCAGTGCATTGTGTATCCTATGATTCTGCCAAGAGTCTTCAAGCATTAGCATTTGAAGTAACAGGTCTAAGTATGGCCGTAACTCGTATGTATAAGAGTATGCAACCTGAAAAATATAACAAATTGTTACATTCTTTGAGCAGCCAGGGTTTATAGTTAATGCCATACTGAATAATAGGTTGTCATCAACATAGCTAATTTGCCCACTGTCAAAGTGTGGATTGGATACAAATGACAAAAGTATGCGCAAAATGGACTGACATTATTTTGAATGAACTTGTCCATACTCCTGTTGATATAAGCTTCACATGTGACTTGGTTCAAAGCTAATAAGTGTGGAAGGTTCACATGGTTGTGACTTTGTAATGTCAGTGATTGAAAGCCATAACAGAACAAGGTCATCATTCAAGCTTCACATACAATTTTTTTTAAATTGAATAATAAATGAGTCAGCTAAAGTCTTACTTACTACGGTTATTCATTAATAGAAGACCTGCCATACATAACAAGACCTTTTCAGAATGGCATTTAAAATCTTTCTGCAAGGTAGACCATTGTTAGTAACATGTAAAAATATCGCATACTCCTCTCGGAAACATGCATTTATGAAGTTAAGAGTGTGGTCTGAGACTGTAGGAAAGAAAAACCTTAAGACGTCTTAGAAGATCTCTCAAACACATGCAATCTTTGTTGTTTTTATTTATAAGTGCCAACCGCAATCATGTCTCCCACCATGAGACATACTCAATTCAAAATAAAATTATATAAAATAAATGAATTTGTTGCCACTGCTGCTTTGTTTCCACAAATCTTAACAAGCTTTTATACTTCTATGCAGACTCTTTGGATATTTTACAAGGCTTACTGTCCCTTTTGTTTTGTTTTTAATTGTTAGATGCCACTTCTTGAAAATGTTGTAAGCAACAGCTTCAACATGTGGACACTTCACACAAAATATATTGGGCAGTTTAAAGTATTTGAGGTACTCCTAGTAAGGTCAGACTGTTTTTCTGACCAACTCCACTGACTCTAATATGAAACCCAGATCCAGATCAAACCTGGACAAGTCATTATCCTGATTTTCCAGCAATGATCATACTTGTGCAAGTTTATCTATTATTCCACACAAGTGTGCAACTTAATGTCATTTCAGCAAGACTTGGTGTCCGATTGAAAGGGCTAGCAGGTCTGGACCATTACCTATTCCACAATGATCCAGGAGTCTTACCTATTAACACAAGAGGCTCATATGGGCCTGAGATTGCCGACTTGGACGCTATCTATTCAATAACCTAATGCAAGGACCTTTCACCAACAATCCTAGGTTTGCATAATGCTTTCTGACAGAGTGTGTGAATTCTTTAGTAATGGTCACTATAGAAGAGCAGCATCATTTGTGCAAATCTAAAAGGATGCATGTCAAAATATCCTGTTAAATTCAGTTAATTTTGGTTGACCCACTTTTTATAAGGGTTTTTTCGTAACAATGTCCATACTGAATTTCAGATCAGCATCTTTTTCTGCCAAATTGAATGGTATTAAGTCAGGATATTTTCCATTAAATGTGCTCAGTTTCTCTTCCACAGTTTCTGATTTGTGGCCACATTTGATTCTGTCAAATTTGGTTAGTAGGTTGTGATAAGCTGTATAAGGGGTTGTCTATTTTGGAAATGGCAGTCATATCTGATGATAGATAACATCACTTGTAGAAATGGTACAAGTTCATCATTCTAGGATAAACATTTTTGGAACATAACCTTTTGTTGGCACTAAATAACCACCTTTATGCTTAGTGCTGTAAAGCACTACTGCATACATACATAACAAATTTGGTTGGATTCCATTAAGTCCTTCAAACACTACATTGTGGAAACTAAATTTTGTGACAGATATGCAGTGAAAGAACAGGACTGATGGACATTGGTACACTACATGACCCTTCCATAGATCTGGCACTGCATAACAAAAGCAACATTTTTTATGCTAACTTGTCAGTGTACATGTTGTAAGAGTTCAACCTTACCCAGATAACCAATCCTGACCAATCAATGTAAATAAATTGAACTTTAATTGGGATTACAGATACACTCACCTGCCAGAGGAGTTCACTTAGCACAGTTGATGAAAAATGTGGGTTCTCCCAACAACAAAACTGAAAATAGATAACAGTATTACATATAATGTTTGAATATGCTTTAGAACATGGATACACAAGAACAAATTAACATATATTACTGGCTCAGTGATGCAGATTAGGTCTGATATGTTCTCATGCATATTGCACATTTTCAGGGAGTTCAGTTGATATCCAAAGTTTTACTTCATAATATATGGTCTTGCCCCTTTGCTGATGTCATCTTTGTTCTGGATACCTAAACTAACTTGGCACTTCAATGCCAAGATTGTGCCAATGTGGTGTAAAGTCCTATTCACACACCTGTTGTACAAATTCACATCGTTCCTTTCAAATACAGATTGAACTCAGCAGACAAATTTTAATACATTCAAATAACAAGACTATTTAATTTACTGTAACATAAAACCATACAGACCTTGCTTTACAACAAAGCACTATATTTAAAGCCATCAGAACAGGCAGATCACCAAGTGTGGGTGGTGGGATATAATGACTAAGAAATATGCTATGTAAAAATCATAAAAATATTTTTTTGCTTGTGTGTTGAAATGCTGTAATGATAATGGGTAAACACAAAGGTGGTAATTTAACTCTTTACAATAAATTCAAACGGAATTGCCCTCAGTATGCAACCATGTTTTACATTTCTTCAAACTGGGAAACTATCAATTGCAATTTGTATAAATTTATTCTTAGCTCACTATCAAACTTTATTTAGTTTTTTTTTTCAGTATCCATTTGTTTCATAATATACAGGGATTTTTCAGGGAATGTTTTCATGCAAACATTTCAGCTTCATTCCCAATGCCAAAAGCAATAGATATTTTCCAATCTGGGTGTAAAAAAAATTCCCAATCAAAATGTTAAAACAAATTGAATGCAACATGCCTAGAAAATTACTTTAGTGAGTCAGTGTCAAAATGGATATAAAGGGTCAAAGTAACTTAGCTTTTTTCAAGTAATTGTTTAAATATTCGAGAATCTTTTCCTGTAAAATTTCTTGAATTAACTGTGCCAAAATAATTAATTTTTCTTTCATTTAACCATTGTACATAAAACATTCCCAATGCCATGTTTTGAAAATGGGAGAAGCATCCATCAATTTCTTTGTATAATTTAGAGTATTGGCAAAACCAAAAAAAAAAAAAAAAAAAGAACCGCATACAACCATTTTCAATGTGTTCATTACAAAGGGCTCTGATTATTACAGTCTGTTTAGCATGGCTTTCAAGAGAGAGAAAAAGGTATGTTATTCAGTGGCAATAGCTTTTTCACACGAAAATTAGGAATGATGGAAATTGAATTCATTCAAATTCTCATCTACGGGCACCTGCCAAACTGGATTGAATTCCAACAATCCTTGGTAAAGTAATGCTGCATGAGCCAAAATCAAATGGGTGAATTTCTGATGCAGAGATAACTTTTTTCCACAATTTTTGTAAATATTACACCAGATTCTTCCCATCTTGGTGTTGTGTTGAAACATCTGTACTGTAATGACTAAGAGTTCTGAAACCTGACATCAAATTTTGGATTCTTCTTTTGACAGTTCATTTAACCCAACATCTGACATCATTTCTGAATTATCCATCCTCCACATTTAGAGAAACTCCACATCATCCTTCACTTTTACATTCCACCATTCACTTTGCATATTCACTCCAATACTGACTTGAAACCAGAAGGAATTAGTAATTTTTTATACTGCCATGTTTCCACACGAAAAATTGAGAAGAAAGGGCCTCAACTGCAAAATCCATGAAAATGCACATGTTTTCTCTGTTATAAATAACTGGTGAAATTTCCAAGGATCCTATTGTATTTTGCTATCTCCATACTTTGGAATTTTGATCATATCAGTATTCTCACTTCAGAATTTTTATAGATTTTTATTTAGTCAGATTACTGTAATAGTTAAATAATAATTATATAGGGTGCATTTTTATACATGTGACTTTTAACTAATTATTAGCATTTCTCTCCAAATCCACAAATTTGTACAATTTGTGTGATTTGTGCACTTGCCTGCCCTTGCATCATCTCTGTTAAACTATTATCTTTTTTACAATATGTAGGACACTCATTATATAATAACAATTATTCAACTTGTTTCATAAATTTCATATCAAATAAACACTTGTACCATCCTATGTTTAATCAACTAGTCATTAATCTTCACTATACCCGGAGTAGCTTAGTTGTATCTTCATTATTGTTACAGTCTTCAATAAGCTTCTTGACATAACTTGTCCGTGAGAACAACATCTCAGCCACTTGTGGCTGAATTGGAAGAAGTGATGGTTGAACATCTCCATGAGGGTTAGGCAATGGTTCCCCGTTCTGAAATGCCAAAAGCATGAAATAAATTGAAAATTATCATCAACAATATCAACTGAAATAATGCTGCGACTGAAACAGATAATGGTATAATTAATAAGCCAATCAAGAGCAGTCTTATAATATTCATACATTTCACTCATTACCATATGCAACCAAAATCTTGATAAGACCACCTAATAAATATAAGCAATGGTCCCAGTGATAATGTAGATAACACTGGCCTATTTTTGTGATGAGCATGTAGTACTCATCAACTTTCATTTCTGTTGTAACAGTTTCTATACAATGTGCAAAAATACCTAAGCTCAAGATAAATACTTAACCAAGAATGTACAATTACATACATGCCAACCCCTGATGAGGAAAAGGAGTAATCTAAGTAGACAAAAGGCTTAATCTGAGCAGAAAAAGCATAATCCACATATAATAGAATTCAATGTACAGATTACAAAACACATGTTTAGCATCAGGAAGCTTCCGTTTGAATAAAAGACCAAAGTTGTATTCTACCACTAGTTGTAGTCAGTGTTCTATTAAGAGCTTGGTAAATAACACTTCTGCATTTATAAAATTTGTTTTCTCTATGCCATAAATTTTAAGGCATCATTCATCTGTGAAGATGACAGGACCCCATTCCTCAGTCTAAAAAACCTAATTACCCAAACATGGTTGCTCTATGCCATAAATTTTACAACCTTAGGGACAAATATTTCTCTGTGAAGACAATAGGGAACCATTCCTCAGTCCACAGACCTACATATCAATATGCATATATATAATCTGTTGCAAAAACCATTGCACTTTTTACAAATGACAATAAATTCACAGTATTTAAAGAAAAATTTTTATGAAAAAGATACGATTTTAATGAATCAAAATTTATAACTTCATGCAATAATTTCAAATATACATGGGTCTAAATAGTCCACTTTTGTAAAATCCAAGCTTAATGCATATCTCAAAATAATGCAATCATAATGCTATGACATCCATATACCTAAATGTATTATAGCACAATGAACTCTGGATGAGACGTCATGAAATGATGTACTTGCAACTTGCCTCCTATTGTATGATGAAAATGAAAAATTCTAACATAATTTTAACATTTTCAATAACAGTTCTGAGAAGGAAAATGATAAAAGTAAATGCAAAATCTAAAAGATCATTTTTAAATTAGTCACACAGGCACCCACATACTCAGTTCTTCATGCATCTGGTGTGGAGTCTGCCATCTTCAACCTGAGCAACTGATGAAATTTAACCATTTGGCCATTTTTTTAATGGATAATTATAGCAGGGTCTATTTCCAATACTTTTTAATGTAATGCCCCAAGCTGTGAGGAGAGATCCTGAACTAAGAGTAGTGCCAGAAAAGCACAGCAATCAATAGACCTTTATGTGATATTGCATTACTTGGACCCATAACTAATATTTCTAATGCAGATGCCAATGATGTTGCTGAAAAAAAATATTTGTTATCTCCTAAAATACAGGCTTAATGATAAAATCCTAATTCATTGTATAAATCTGTAACTTTGTTTTCAGTTTACTAATCATGACTGCAAATTTTGACATCTGTTCCCAAAGTTTCATATACATGTGTGCAAGAATTTTGTGATAACGGTGAAATTGTAATTTGATGAATTATTGGATAAACTGAGAGTGAAGTGTTGATATTCTACCAAAACAAAGGCTGATAAGTGACACACCCAGTGTTCTGTTAAGATGCTCCTAGCTCTCGATATTCTTTTTGCAGAATTTTGCAAGATCATACCAAATTTCTAAATTCCATGTAAACATGTAAATTAACAAAACAGTGTACACTAATGATGCTTCCTATTCTTGTGCCACAATTTTATTAATTGACTACTATGCAAAAACATAATGCAAAAGAAACTGTCAAGAAGTGACATGATGTTTATCAGTATTTGAGATCTTTCATACTAAGATTGGGCAAATCTCAAATATATCATGTTTAGGAGACACTAGTTAAATTTTTATGCATGACTTGTGATAAAAATAATACTCTCATAAATGAAAACATGTCAGTGAAACAGTAAAGCTTACAGTAGATGAGTGACATCTAGAAGACACATCACAACATCGAATGAGCAAGGAGACCACACTGTACAATCTTGTTAGTTCTGCATACTGGTACTTGATTGGTGGACCAGGACCCTCATCAAGTGCAACACTCATAAACTGGGCAGGAACATTCAACCTCAATAACTGGCTTCTCTACAGAGAGAAAATGTATCAAGTTTCAAGGTAGAGAAGTGAGAGTTGTCAGGAGATAAAAGTATGCAAACATTAATTTGTGTTCATTCTTCATGTGCTGCAATAATGCCCAAGTAATTATTACAGATTTACTGGGTAAATCTTTCTATGTAAACAAGTGATCAAATTCATCCTGCATATAAATTTTGAATTTATCCTTATATTCAAAGTAGCACTCCTTTACAAAACTGTAGTTTTGAGTAGAAATTAAGTTCCTGCTTTCTCACCCTATTACTTTTACTATTGCTTTTATTACTGGTAACTAATCTAGTCATTATGCATATAGGCTTTAAAAACTAAACACAAAGCTTCTATCTTCTATGACAATATATTCAGCTTTACTAGTTTTTCTGTTCCTTTGGCTGAAAAATGTTTGCAAACTGCTGTCTAATCTATAGAACAAATGATCTGTAATATATGAAAACTGTCCAACAACTGAATATTCACAAGGTTTAACGTTACACTAAAAAAACATACTTGGATGTGTTTCACCAGAATCAGCCAAACATGCTGGGAAAGTTTTCAGCTGATTATGCTAACATTTGCACGAGCATTCACCAAATCACAATGGCAATATAAAATTTCTGATGATTTGTTTCAATATAAACAACAAATCTGACGTTCTGAAGTTTGTTTGGTTGTACTGCTATCTCTGCCTTACAGTTAGTGACAGCTTCATAGTGCAATGTGTTTTTGAGGTTGTGTTAAAGATTTTCTGTGATTCCATGTCTTCAGAAAATAATAGACAAAAATGTTCCATTTGCCTTAAACTAAATATTCATTAATTTGCATTTGAAAAGTAAAAACATTTTGAGAAAGAACACTATCAAGGAAAACACTATTAGCTGATGATTGAAACCTAAATCTTTATGAGAGAAAGATCCAGAATGTACAACCCTTTCTTGGAAATCCAAAAGTGCAATATTAGGTGACTACTTGAACATCTAGTTAACTGCTTGAATTCACAAGCCAACCAGCCAATGAATTTCAAACATTGACACATAGTGAATGCCAAAAACACCTGAGTACCCAAACTAAATTCCTTTTGTTCAGAAACTGTTGCCTCAAGATCTGTAAGAGGTGTAACAGTGTTGCCTTTGCCAATAAAATACAGCTTTTCCAAATTAGATTTAAAGCTGAAAAATAACAGTGTGCCCAAACTAGATTCTGTCTTTATAAGCTTTTAGCTCACAATCTCTAAGAGATATAACTTTATTGCCTTAAAAAGATAAAACACTGTAACTGTAGATACTGAATATTAAGGTGCATACAATTTATGCAAATGGAAATTGAAATATGTTCACAAGAATTGTATTCATATTAAATTTCAGTGAGGGAAAGATCCCAATGCATAAGCAATACAAATGACTATCCAGATGGATAGTTCCACTACTGGGGTTAGATATCGGTAGCTAAGTCTGAAGTAACAATCAACTGGATAGGCCTCTTAATGTTGTTCTGACAAATATGGCAATAGATGTTAATTTTATCTGAACATTCATCACTGTTGGCAGGGATTTGATATTTGAGGTTTGATTAATACACTTGTGTTTGAATGAACCAAAGACAGTTCATTTCATTCATTATTCATATAAGAACTGTGAACAAAATATTAAGAAAGGAAAAAAGCAAATAGTAATGTAACATACAAATTTATTAGTCTTCTTTCTGTCCGAAGCACATACATGTTAGTATTATTTGCAAAAGTATCATGTTAGCTGTGTTATGTTCAAGTCTGCTTAACCAACTTAAAATCAGTACAACCAGAAAAACTGACAAAAATACTTAATAAAGTGAAATTTTGAATTGAAGTAATTACTAGACGATACATCCATATGTTCCACTGTAAACCTCCACACATCACATTAACAAGTATATACATTATGCTTCCAGGTATTAAAATACATACTCGATTCTACTTTCAAAAATCAATTAAAATGAAAACTAAATATTCATTGATTAGACAACTTCAGTTCTATCTGCCATGTTTTCTCTTCACTAATAAAACTAATCTCTTTCATCAAACTCTTTGATTTTTCTTTTTCCTCAAGAACATGATTCTCCTTGCTTTCATTTTTTTTTCTTGCTCAAAAGTTTTCTATTGAGGAGGTAAAGTCTTTGTGCTTTTTCTTTCCCCTTTATGTTATGCAGCTCTCAACACACAAAAATTGGTCAACTATACCATAAATGACATCTTTACACTCAAAGAGCATCAGTGCAAAAGTATTTCTTAATATAAATTTAAATGTTTAAACAGCAGTTTGTAACTAAAAGTTTAAACTTGCATGCTAGTGGACTCAACCAGTGTCCCACAGAAGATAAATAAGGCTGTGCACACAACTTTGCTCAACACAAGGTACTTGTTAGTTTTTCTTATGAATGCCCACAACTTAACAATATCCAAATCAGCTCAGGTAGGTTGTGTTCAAAAGTGTCACTGAATTTAACTGTTATAGATTCATTTTCACCAGTCTTCAGCTCACATCCTTTTCAATATCTTTCCTCTTTTTCCTCGCTTTATGATGATAAACCCAGTTTCCTCCAATGACTTTGCTTCAGTTTGTTTCATCACCATTTTGTTTAAACAGAGCAAGAGTTATAAAAGCAGTTTGACTGGATCAAGCTTAACTTTCGCACATGCTAATAGGTTAATCACACAACCAGGATATTTTAGCTAATTCACTGACAAGCTTTATTATTGTTGACAGATCAGATCAGTCTTCCCCTCCAATTCTCTGAAATTGTTTATAACATATTTGCTGATCTAAATAATGATTTTGGAGAAAATTAAATCTGCAGAAATCCAAAGATCTGAGTAAAATGTTGTCTATACAAGGCATCTTGTGAGCAGACATCACTTGTGTTGAGAAAATGTAAAAGCGGTTTTGACAATAAATTTTAATTATTGCAAACTCAGTAAATTCATTTCTTATTTATTGTGCTTTTATTTTGCAATCAAAATCTACCAAATTTTAATGACTCTAAAATACACTGATGAGTGTTAAAGTATTATCATAAATGACATTCTATCATGTTCAGACCATAAATAAAAGATGATTTTGATCTGATAAAAGCAAAGACAGGAGTGACATTATACCATACCTCTGGAAGTCCTAGATTAGCATACATGAGGAAGAGATGGAAGTATTGCTGTAGATTACGGCCATGGTCTGATACTTCCTTTTTCAGCAACTGTAGGATTGCCATCAGCAAGTGGTCACTTTGTGTGGCACTGGGATCTGCTACCTGGCCAGCTGTGAGGAGAATTCATCTTAATTTCACTTTTCAAAAACTCAGAATTTGTGCTAATACAAGAGATTTTCATGTCCTTATATCAATAACCTGGAACAAAATACATCAGGAAACTATGCCACAAGTGTAAACTGTCCTATGTACAAGAACATGAACACAAAAACTTTTAACTCAGAACCATAAGGTTGACCCTGGCAATGTCAAAAAAGAAATACCCCAAATTCTGACTGCTACTAAATGCAGGCTTGGAAAAAAAAAGAACAAAAAAAAAAGAACATAACAGAGATGCTGTAGTACTAGAGTTGTCAGCGAGCCAGTCCTGATGAAAAAAAATCTCTTTAACAAAAGAAGTGAGAATACAATTTTCAGAATATGGTAAGATATCTTTAACAGCAACCTGACAAAGCTGAATCCTTGTATGGGACATAATCTCGTCATGATACAATGCATGCCAAGTTTCCGTTCTCAAACCCCATCCCAAAATGTTCTGTAGATATTGTCCAGATAAGAGTGTCACCAATGAATGGATGAACAGACAGAACTTGAAATAACAAGAGGCCAAAGTGATATCACTCAGCTGTCTTACAATGAATTGACCAGCTGACATTGTCACTAAGCAGGCTTATGTATATATTGCAAAATTAGAGCTGGTGTCAACTATCTCCTAAAGTTTACATCCTTTTAGATTTACCTGTTTTACTATATCCTGATGAAATAAAAATGCTTTCTTAAGATAAAGGAATAATTTTTATCCATAGCATCTTGTCCATATTTAAAGCCATCTGAGATCTTGACTATATACAAATTTTAATAGAAGCTTGATTAGAAATGGTCCCTAAATTTACAAAGGTAACAAGTTTAGACAAAACTGATGACAGACAATTAATATTTGCAGATCATCATTTATTATAGTACCTGCCTATATAAACTTATTTACAAGATGAAGCAAACTTTGATTAGAATTTGGTCCACAAACAGTAAGAAGCTTAGTCAATCAAAATCAGTGAATCCCCTCAAAACCAAACATCCCTGGGCACAACATTATCATGTCCTGTCACATGAATATATACAGTTGTTCCACACTGAACACAGTCCTCATAACAAGAAACACTTGTGCAATATCTACTTTCATAGCCTTATGACAAGTCTATTAGAATTATGAATGATCCTTCATAATGTTTAAATACTCAGTATAATTCATAGTATTTACAGTTCAAGAGCCAAGTTAGTTAATCTGACTTTCAGATTATTTCTTTGTCTCCTTCAGCAAAGCATCAAAAGCAAGCCACATGCTAAAAAATTTCTTCTATTAATCAGGTATTCAAATGAACAGCATCAATCACAATTATATCCTAAGCAGATAAGCATAAACAGTCTTAACTGGCTTACCTACAAACATTTAGTTATTAATAATTTGTCTTAAAAGCTGGATCCTTTTTATGGATCAAAGTTTGCAGATGAACATTGTGTTTCAGTTTTTAGAATTTAGGGGTTTGAGATTAGGTGGGGGGTGTGGATTTGCAATAATTAAAGAAAAAAATTGGATTTCCAAAAACAAAATTCCTTCTTGTCTTTTGAGGATTCTGGTATACTGAGGGTAGTTTTGAGAAGTATCACTGTGCTAGTTAGTGTTCCTCAATATTCAAAGTTTTTGCTCATAAAACTACTCAAGAAGCTGTGTAAAATTTGATTAGAATAATAGCTGCTAGAGTGTTAATAAGCAGTCAATTATATGAAATGTTACTTCATTAAAAGGCATTAATTTCACTCATAACCATCATCAGCCAAGATTCTGATCACAAAGGCCCATTTACCAAGTTTGATCAGAGTGGTAATAAACCCAATCCCAAACCCAAAGCAAATTAGTAGCTTTATCTTGTATAGATCCATTCCATAGTAAAAATCATCCAACACCCAACAAAATTTGTCTATTAACCAAGTTTGATTAAAGCCAAGTCAAAAATAAAGTCTTTTGAATAGGAAGAAACTAAGCTAACTGTATGCAAACTCACCCATTAAAATGTACAGATATTGCTCAAAATATAATATATAATCTTGCTCATACTATAACCCTTTACCTCATGAAAGTGCCATTTGACTCCTCTATCTGATTTGCTTATATGCGCCTTTTGAAGCCTCTGTAAACAGCAGCCACTTTGAATAGGTTTTTCAAGCGCCACCTTCAGGGGAAAACCTTTCAGATACTACATTCATTGGTGTAAATGACCATTACGTCAGATCACGTAGTCACTGTTTATGTTCTGGTCAAAATCTGCTACTAAAAGTAAATAGTTCGTAAACTTTGTCGTATTTTCCACTCTCCAATATGGCAGTCTCGGATTTTGTTCATTACTTGCTAGAGTTTTCATGATTAGAATCACAAGTATGAAAGCTTCAAAAACTTTGGTAAACGCTTTGATACTGATGTAGGTTGCCATTAGTTTTTATAAATTAACAAATTCAGCTGATTTAGTGATGTAGAAGCAGACAAAGAACTTGTAAATTTCGAGTATGAGAAAAGGCAGCTATGGTTGGTCACGTGGCTTCTTCGACTTGATGGTGAATGAGTTTTCTCAAGATTTTAAAGCACATATAAAATTCTTCTATGAAAAATAATTATACAGCTATAACGACCATATTTTACTCATAAATCTTTCCATAAATAATATATTTGTACCAAAAATGTAAAATGGTTCAAATTTCTGTTAAACGTAACATTCACTTCACTGCTTAACAAAACTATGTGTGGGATGAAAAGCCTTACTCTATGAGGGAAAGGGATAATATATATTTGTTTAATGATATAAGCCTATCTATCAAGTTTGTTGAAAATATGATCAGAAATAGATCTGCCAAAGTGTTGACAACTTCAGACAGTCCAAAATCACCTGATTAATATGCATGGACTTTGCTTATATTTATACCCATCCAAGATGTTGGTAATTTTAGCCTCCTTCCTAAGACTGATCAAAACTGGATCAGTATGTAGTAGGTTTTAACAGCATATGAGCAATATTTGTGGATCTCACATTACTGAAACTGTCAAAGACCCTGAAGATATAAGCCCATGTTTCAGATTTGATCAGTCTTACAGAAACATGGCTGGCAGATTCATAAAAAGCTCTGATAATTAGATGCAAGAACATCTTATTAATATATATGCATCACATTCATCATACTTGTCAAACATTTTGAAGACATGAGCATATATTCCAAGTTTTATAAAAACGGATCAGAATAATAGCTTCTTGAGTGGTAGCAAGCTCAATCAAATACAATAAAACATCATTCATACATGTAGATTCACTCAAACTCATCCAATGTTTTCAAGATAAAAACCGATATTCAAAAGTCCAAATGGATAAAAAATATGAACTATAAATGATAACATGAAACTGTTGACAGATGACAAATCATGGTCAAGGCCATACCGCCTTAAAGCCAATTAAACAAAAACTTCTGATTAAAAGTAAAAGTGCTTATCCGACTCCATTTATTACATGACACAATGTCAAGAATTGAAACAAAAGCATACCAAGTTTTATGAAGATATCTCAATGGGCTCAGGAGATATTATGTAAATAAAAGGGTGATGGACAACTGGACAATATGACTACCCCCCCTCTGTTTGTTGAGAGATCAATACAGACATAAGCAAATTTAATATTTCAGAGAAACAAATCTATATAAAAAATAAAAATTATGTTACAAAATTTTATACAGGCATGTGAATGATGTTAAGAAACAAGATAGAATAGAACTGCAAAAATAAGCTGCAAGATGTGTTTTATACATCAGGAAACAATATTTGTGAAGAACTAAAGATGCATTTACACAAAATGGATGACCCACAATTGTAATGGAAAGGCACAATCCTAAGTCAAACAGGGGCAATCACTGTTAAATTTTGTTAAAAAAGATTAAAATCATCATCAACCCATGTCTTCTTGATGTCAAGCACTTTATCAAATTTGGTTTCAATCCATGAAGTCCTAAATATTTGTTATGCAGAAATGAAATATGTGATGGATGTGATGTCACATGATATTGCTAATACTATATGCCCCTTCCATAGATATGGCAAGGGCCTAAATAAAGTTTGTCAACAGTTCAAGCCTAATGGAACATGCACTTTTTAAAATAATGCCAATGGTGCAAGTGTTATAATTTTTTTTAGTGTCAATGAAATTTACCTCTAATGGACAAGGTGAGTACACACCTAGGGTTGTTCAACCAGACCTTTCACTTGGTTCCATGAGATCTCTGCCAAACAAAGGTCTGGTTAAAAAAACAAAAGTCCTAATTTTTCTTGTAACACCAGAACAAAACTTTCCCAAAATATGGAAAAATGATCTGATTGGCTAATAAGATGAGGTGACTTATATGTAATTGTGATGAGATGACATGCTTTGTAAGCAATGGCAGTTTAACTGGTCAGGTGCAACATTCTTCCTGCATCAACATTTACAATAGAATTTGGCTTAAATGTTTGCAGACAGTAGATTCACTTAAGTTTTGAGATAGTGTGAAACACTGTTTTAGTTTTGTTTGCACTAAGTTTGACTGCAGCCTCTTCTATAGGTAACAGCATTACATGACCAGACCCTCACATGGCAAGTATCTCATAAAGCTAGACAAGAATATGGCTAAGTGAGATTAACACCCCAACTACATCACATGTTAAGGGGCCATACTTCCAAGGCATTATCACTTAAGAACTGGTAGCAATATAAGTAGCTGTGGCATCTAATGGCATGTCAGCACATTATTAGCTATATGGTGCTGATTAAAGAAAAATTCTAAAAATTAAAATATCAACAATATCCCAATAGGAAGATAAAGCCTTCAAAAATAATATAAAATTTTGAAAAATATGATCATAAAATCATATTGCCAGTTGACACATTGAAATTATGTTCTATTATCAGTGGATACTGGCAGGGTATGTATTCAGGTCAAGGCCCATCCTCCTGGACTTGAATACAAGTCAGAATTGTTTTTTATAATGGATTGGCATAATACCAATTTATCTCTGCAATTTGCTTTGTGAGAGAGATGCCACTCTTCAATGGTTGATTTACATTCTGAAGATTCGTTTGTGAGGTTTTCATTTCACACATTTAGCCCAGAATGAAGAACATGTGGTTCATTTAAAATTAAAAGCAGTACATGAAATCTTCCATTTTGGAAACAAGTGACTGCAGGGCAGCTTTGGTTGTTTTATCTGCCATTTCATTACCTTTAAAATTAATGTGAATGGGCAGTCAACAGCATATAATACTTTTTTTCCCAGACCGTATTCAGTGTGAAAAGGAACCTAGCAAGATGAAGAATTTATTTTTCTTTGAGGTTTAAATGTTACTTAAGATCTGAGTACAGCTGTAATTTTAGTAGTAGAAATGAAAGCTTTGTCTGGTAACTTTTCTGAAGTGGTGCCAAATGGTGTTGCAAACTTGAATTACAATGGCACTATGTTGTCTGGATTAAAATAATACAACAGCAAAGCAATTAACCAAAAGCTAGACTTCCACTATTGTACCTCATCAAATGCAATTGGTAAAATGCTGGCAATATATAATTTAGATAATTTATGACCTGTAATTGCTCAAATGCAAATTGTCACTTAGCAAATACTTCAGTTTGGTGATTGATCTTGAAATAACGCATTGCAGTACATGACCTACTAGGATTACAAGATGTATTAGCCTCACAGTAAGTCATCTGCATGCAAATTTTATGTATTCCCTCAACATTATTGTGGTTGGGATGGGGTCTTTCAATTTAGCAGCAATCATTGCAATGACACATCTTGGGAAAAAAAACTTATGACCTCATATGAAAATTATAATAATCTATCCATGTTAACTGTCCTTAGGATGGCTGGACAGACCATACAAATTTGAAACTTACCATACAACCCTTGTACCAATGGGGGTGCAACAGGTCCATCTTGTAAGGAGTAATGGGCAAGACACACTATGATTTTGCAAAATGCACTTCGTACCTGAAACAAGACAGTGCAAAAAAATATTTTTGAAAATACACAATTTCCCCATATCAATTTCACAGATTTTTATATATTTTTACAAAGTTAACATTTATAACTTTCTAAACTATAAAGATCAGTATGCTTTTTAAAGACATCATCAATCAATCGATTTACCAATGACATGTACAATGTAGCTCTATGACTATCAAGAATATTTAATGATCAGTATTAATATGCATTGTCAATGTACATTTTTGGTTTAATTCTCTCCTGCTAATTTAATGTGTAATATATGAACAGTTATACAAGATTTTAGAAGACTGCAATGTATTTAAATAATCAAGGAAACCTTAAGTTCTCTCCACTAGCAGAAAAAATAGCAAAGAAAGTTAAGACCTGAGACTTTACCTCCGAACTGGGACATTCCAGTAAATATTCAGAGAACCTATTAGGATATGGAAACAAGACACTGTGTGTAAACCAGCTACGGACATTCTTGTTTAGGCGGAGATGAAAATTCAGTGCCTCATACCACTCATTTGCTGGTCCCCTATAGAAAATTGAAATGGTAAGCTTTAGAAAATGTGTATATATGTGCAATATGAAAATGGTGATTCTACGCCAAACTGACTAAATGATAAACTTCTAGAACTATAATTCCTGACATTACACCTCTTGCTGAGAGATGGCATCCATAAACAGTAACTGTCGCATAGGTGAAGCTGTGAGGTATCAAGTGAGGTTCAAATCTGGTCAACAGTTTGTGGAAATGAAGGATGGGGAGCAAACAACTTTTGTTGATAGATGAAAAAAATAATCTCCATTGTCCAACAAATATGTTCATCTGATGATTTTAATACTTTTTGATATTAGAGCTGAAAAATTCAATTAAAATTCATTAACTGATGAGGCTTTTAGGACTAATCAAGTTGACATGCATTACTCGTGAATTCATAAACAGTGAAATTACTCAAGCTATTACCTTTTCGAGGTATGAACAAGTGTCAACACTGCAACCAACCAAAAATGAGCTTGTAGCTTCCAGGCTATAATTACATTCATAAACTGCCAGAAACAAATCCAACAATACTGGGGGACTATTTGATTACTTAAGATGGTGATTTTAAATGGCACCTTGTTAATAGTGCATGTCAATGACTGTGTACAACCAACCCTATATCATCTGTGATAAAAAAAACTGCATTTTCCTAGTCCCAAAACAAATCTAGATTTACAATAAAAAAAAATTTAAAAAAGACAAAAATGTTAGAACTTGAAAGTTTCTTTTTGACTGTATGTCAGTAAATTTGGAACAAACCATATATCAGCCAAAGGCAACATCTCAGAAGTTGTCAACAGTGTGTGATCATAACAAATGCAATTTGATATTGCCTCCTTTCATGTTTGTAAACTGCTGAGACAATTAATTTTTCAATAATTGTCAAAAAAATCCAGCTATGACTCTGAGTAAGCATGAAAATAAGTTCTCATAGAAGCATTTGCATGCACTGCTTTGACTCTTAATTTAGTCTTTCTATTTTTTCATGCCTGAATGAAAGGTATGTCACATTCATTTACCAATCTTGATCACAATTAAGTGTCAATGTCAAGATATTTTGTCCTTTTTGAAGGAGAAAGAATGGGATTCACACCTGTCTATGCATTAAGTGGTTTCATGCATGCTAAAATCTGGGAGCAATGGAGTTATAATTGAAACTGAGCACGTTAACAAAATTTGCATGTTAGTAGAGACTTCCAGATAGTTGCTTCTTACAGCAACTGCCTTGAAGACAACTTTACCAATACAAGATTCATATGTATTACAAAAAATCATAGCTAAAATAATGAATGAATCAAACACATCCAAGCCCTGTGGGCAGATACATGTGAGAAACTACTTTAATTGAGCTGCCAGCTGACACTTAAGAAAGCATAGCACAGCACAACCTTTTTTTAATTTGTTAAGAGAAAAATTTCACCACTGATTTGACTCTGTCTAGCATATTGTAAAAACGACCAAGCATTTAACAAAGTTTGCACTGCTGAGAAATGCCCTATGTGCACCAAGATAAATCTGTGCCAATATTTGTATTGAATATGTCATTCATTATTTAAGTTTCTTGAATTAGAAATGAAGTCACTTTGCTAGATTATTTGTACATACAATACCACTTAAGATCAGATGAACTGAAAAGTGACTAACCAAGGGCTCTCCTTGTATCGATTAAAATTTCAACAAACAAGAGGATCTAGGGACCTGATATTCCACACCTGTTGACAAAAAAAGCTTGTATATTTTATGAATTTGCAGGGTCGAATGAGAATTTTGGAGCATTTAGTTTCCACATCTTCTATGGGGCCTAAAAAATCATGAATGTTTCCAGTTTCATGCCAAAGAAAAATTGGATTGGTTGGTTACATGAAGATTTGTTTGAACTCATTATTCCACTCTATTTCCCAACAATAAAACACAGTAGCATGACCAGGCTTTCATTCCTTCGAGAAAAGACTGTCGGTATTACTCAAAGACATGATGTTTCACAATAGTTATATATCCACTCTCTAATTACTTGAATAATTTGTGCCTGATTTAGTCTGCTGTAGATTTGAACTGACCATGATTAGCAAACAGCATGCAAGTTACTCATTACTGGGTAATGAATTGGGATTTAAAGTCTGTCTGGTAGGATCTACAGCTTAATGGGATAAGTAGTAAGCATCTAAATTTGCATGACCTCCAATAGAATATTCATTAATTTGACTTTTAGTTGTAATTTTTGTAAAAAGTGTTTAATGTTCAGACAATGTCTAGAGCCTGTGTTAAAAAAATTGGAGGATCTTGTAGAAATGAGGAGATGACCTAATATAATCTTTTAGAATACCATTAGGCTTTTTTGTTTAAATCTTTGTGAACATTTTTTAATGAGGTTCTTCTATATCTGTTGTTTCACATACATCCAAGTTTTTAAGAGATTTTCATTTTGGGGATATTATCTCACTTTTTCTTGTATTTCCTATTAAACAGATTTCCTTGCCTTTCTTCCCTAGGTGAGTTTGAGCCATCACCGACATTTCCCAAAAGGCCATTTTAAATTCCATTTTTTTCCGCTACTTTCACTATCATGTTCACTATGTGTGCGTTTGTTGTTATATTTTTTGTTGGTATCAAGATGGATCTATACTGATCAAGTTTCCAAGCAATATTATGAGGTTCAAAGCTTGTAATATTGCATCTATGTTCCCCTGTCCTCTCTCTCTCTCTTGAAGGTTATATAAAGAATTGTTATATTATTATTAAGAAATGCATTATTTTTTTTTTGCTCTTACATTATGGGGTTGTTTTTTTATTAATTCACAGTTCATTTCAATTGTTTCGTCATCATTTCATCTGGTTTTTAAGATGATCACAACAAATTCATTCTGAACAACATACAAAGTATTAGTTCTTTTTTATGTTACATTTTATACATTTTTTTTGCATCTATTTGCAGAATATTCATAATGTGTACTATTTTGCTACTTGTCCTACTGCAATTCATGTATACAGTATTTTTAAAAAATTTTGGGGCCAGAGTTTTAAGGTTTCACAAGGGTGACAACTCTCTTTACAAGGCAAAACCTGTCTCAATGGACCTGATCACAGGTTATTTCTCTTGCTTTAATATGCAAACTGCAATTTGGACCTTCACCTTGGAAGCAAGATCAATCAAATGCAACATTACCTCATTCCTATGTGTGCATTCTGCTTATTATTGAAACAAGATCTTGATGATATTAGCCTATATTTCAAGTTTGATCAAAACCAGATGAAAAGTATGGCTTTCAGAGTGAAAACAAGTCCAGCCAATCAGATGCATGATCAACTGATCAGTATGTGAGGATCTTGCTCATTGTTGTCTTAGTCACAAATGCAACCAGCATGATGTTAACAAGCTCAGCTGATCAGACACATGACCATCTCATCAATATGTGTGAACTTTGATCATTATGATCTTGTTCAAGAACTTAATGATGTAAGCTAATATTCCAGGTTTAATCAGTGGTAACAAGGATACTAAATCATAAACAAGATCACTTAAATTAAAGACATTAATATGTGTAGGTTTGTTTTACTATAAAGATTATCAGAGATTCTGATGATATAAACCCATATTCCATGTCTGAGCTTAAATCTGGTGCTGCATGGGAGGGATTTATGTGAAGTCAAACTTTTGTACAACAGGGCCTTCAATCATAATATGCATAAGTTTATCACAAATTAAAGTTGATAACTGGATCTTTAAATCAGTTGCTGCCCAACTCTGATCACTGAAAGTGCATTTACCTGTATATGTTGGGTGTGTAAGGACCTGAGACACTATGAAAGTTAAATTACATGCAAAATGATGACTTTTGTTGATTATGCTCTTAGGTTCTTCTTTTGTAAATGCCATACTTTCATTCAACCAGACAGATATATCACCATGGAGACATTTAAAGCAAATGTGAATTTGCTTAATAGTTTTCAATTGGTCACTCAATCAGAATTATGGGAAGCCAATCAAACATCTTGTTACACAGTAGCAAATCATGTTAAACAAGCTGTATGTTTTCAGAGAAAGAGAGTAAAGTTTAAGAAATGGCACATATTTGTCAGCATAGTACACCCTCTGGAATGCCCCATGGGCTGTTAAATTGCGTTACAGTTTTCTTTCTGTGCTCTATAATTTAAATGCAGATTTACAAAAATCATGGTCCAAAATTATCTGAAAATTGAAAGTCCTTTAATTAAACATGAAAGACAGGAACCTAGGCTCCCAATCTCATCCCAAAGGAATCTCAGAAGACAAAGGTCTGGCAATAAAATGAATTTGAACTATTCTGAGGTTCAAAATCCATCTTTTCCTGACAATGAGCTTTCCCAACTCTTCCTACTCCAAAATATAACAAAGTCCTTGCATAAAATGTATAAAAGTTCTCTAGAATATTCTTTTCAATTGTACTGACCATGAATTCGCTCACATTTTTAAACTTTACCTGAAGATTATAAGTCTTTGCTCTAACCAGTTCATTAAACCCTTTATATCCTTTTCAAGTTCTGATGAAAATCACAGTACCTCTCAAGTATTTTTATCATCTCTAGCTTAATCAACACTCAAGTTGCAATCAATACTTAAGTACCATTTTTGCGAATACATGACATTAAATAAACACAAGAGTATACTCTATTAGCCACTTTAAAAATATGTAATCAAATAATTGCTTTGAAGAAGGAAAAGCTATTATTAAGGCCAATCAATCAGACCATTATGAGGGCTTCAATTATTAATGCACATTATATTTTTCTTTGCAAACTTAGTAAACAGATTCAAATTTATTCGCTTAAGCAGCAAGTAATTTATGACAGTACTCTTTATGTACCTACCCCCCACCAATTAGCAAAAACAAATTTACACTGATTTCATCAGAAATAACCGATTCTACACAGAATAAGCAATAATTCTACCAAAATGTCATTCTGGCTGGAATAATCATTAAAAGATTGTATTCACCACAAGGAAATTTATCCATGGAACACAAATGCCTTCCCACAATAACTGAAAACTGAACTGCAAAACCTTGCTAGGCAGTCACACAGTCATGGGTAGCCTTACATGTCACTACAATATTCACAGTATGGCATGAACAGAATCTGGAGGTCATTATATTAACAGTGATTATTATCTAATTGGTAAATTTGGTTTTCCAGATATACATGGAAATCTTATCTTTGTATTTTGGTTAGAAATTTAGACATTGAAAATCTGATCAATTTAATACCAACCTCAAAGTCTTCTTAGTATGAAAGCCCACAGTGAACAGAAATTTAGAGGCCAGCTCTATGCTTATCATTGACAACTGCTCTGCATCTGTAACCTGAGAATGAATGATAAAAAAATAAATTCAGTATGAGAGGATCCAGTATTAGATACATATAGTAAACACAATTGTACCCAGTTTATTCTTCATTCAAAATATTCTGATCTGATTTAGTTTACTAACCTTTCACTGGCCTTCTTAAATTTTAATTAATAGTTTATATGTTACAGCTGCCTCCTTTCATGAATGCCTAGTTTGATCAAGTTTTATTGTTTGAACAGTGAATACAAGCTAGAATTGCCTATATGAGCAAAACAAGAAGCCCAAAAGAATATAAGACTGCTCTCCTGGCTTATATATAAAGTCAAAAGCAAGGGCAGTTGGCCAAGAAATCTGAGTATGGGGATCATTATAACTTTTTATAATGGCATTACATCATTTATGCAAACTTTAAAGACCTGGGCTCAGGATGCCTTTTTGAAATCTGGTCAACTTTTGCGTTGTCTTTTAAGTAGCAGTAGTTAAGCAATTTAGTCCAAATTATGTTCTGTGATTTGTGAAAAGAATTTGCTTTCAACATATATATATATATATATATATATATATATATATATATATATATATATATATATATATATATATATTTATATATATATATATATATATATATATATATATATATATATATATATATATATATATATATATATATATATATATATATAGTAAATTATATATAGTAAAGTAGCCATACTTGATGGAATCATTTATATAACCTACTTTGTATCAGGATGCTTGCTGTCAAATTCTTTTTAGCAGCCATATCATATGATAGTTCACCATCACATATACAAACCTGAAAAGTATTCATGCCATGATCCCTTAGGTCACAATCTGTAATGTGGTTTTTGACAAAAATTCATTTAAACGTTTTTTTTTTTAATACTGAAGTAACAGAGGCCATATCTAATACTGAATCAGCATCACTTGTCTAAAAGGACCTCAAGCATAGCCGCCAACCCTCAAGGATCTAAATTTAAGAAAATAGTGATAAAAATTCATCAATTTTGACATGAATTCATGAGGCAATCTTCGAGTCTGGGAATATTTGTTGGAACAAATATTAAGCATGGATCCAGCTGATAAACACAGATTGTGTTCAACAAGAAAAACAATGTTTCAGTGTTGGTAGCTTGCAGGTCTTGCGTCGATAGCTTAAAGCATTCCAGAGCTAAAATCTTTGAGTTCTGTTGATGGCTTAAAATATTCCCGAGCTAAAGTCTGCTGGAGTTCTTAATTTTCAAAACCTCTATGTACCTTTTGCTACCAATATGATTCCTCACATCATCTCTGCCACCATTCCCGATGCTAAAATGCATGGAGCAAAATTCCGGTTAGGCCCCAGTTTCTCTCAAGATGCATTTGTAAAACTACTGTAATACCTACAAATTAAAATATGATAAAATCATTGTGACCGGGCCAACTGTATCTAACAGGTATAGTTCTACTAATATCACAACCAGGAATTCCAGACTGTTTCCGCAACTGCTGATATCACGATTAGCACTCAATGGGAAATCAGATTTAAAATAATTGAAATTGGGGAATTCATTATATTTTGCATGCGGTGTGAATCCGTGAATTGCTGAAAATGTCATGAATTTCACGCCAAAATTGTGTGGGTTGGCAGCTATGCTTCATGCCAGAATGTTGTCAAAATTGATTGAAAAGTGGTTCAATGGCATCTGAGAAGTTGAAATAACAACTGGTGATAGAGATATGCTCACTGGCAATACACACTACATAATAGTTTCATGTAGTACCAATTTTATGGATTTCATTGTTACAATGAACCACAAAATTAAAGATCCAACATGTGATGCAGACCACCTCTCCCAAAATTTCTTACTAATACATTCCAAATGATCACTGTAAACTGGTAATAATGTTATAATTAAAAAGTTTTTGTTTATTGTAACATCTTTAGAAAAAAAAGAATTATAAAGCATTTTATACCATTTCAATGCATATGTATGTATATGGTATTGTATTTTCCACTCACCGTCATAAAATAAAATGTTTTGAAATCAATAATGATACAGACTTAGAAAAAGAAAAAAGTATTCAAACACTAGTATTAATGAAAATTAAAAAAAGACTACTAAATGATACTAGGTATGAAAATTAGATTTAATTTTGATCAAACAGATTATTAAAGTGAAAATTTTGTCAAAACTTTTAATCAACCTTCATAATTTTATCCATGCATGTTTAATCCATTTGAATAATGAGACTGTCTGTAAAATACTTGACTTAATGCTTGAAACACCTTGTATGTACATGAATGACAGCAGAGTAATGAAGCTCACACTTCATGATTTCTGGACAAAAGTACTGACTCATTATTGTGTCAATAAATTCTCATTATAAAAATGTTTATTAAGTAAACAAATCCTGATGATGGTTGAATTAAACATGACCAAATTCCTCAAAAGTTGTGGATACTTATGTCAATCTTTCACATGAACTGCATTTATCCCTTCAGCATGAATAGACTTGATTGGTGATGCTTCAATATCAACTTATACAGTGCCTGATAATATATTCCCTTTTCCTCATGGTTTCCATAACCTGTTTGTTTGTGAAAGTGATTTAAAGTCTTCTTTTTTGTGATCTGTGCATAAGCAAACACAAAGAAATGATTCCACTGTCTTTCAATTTGACTAGCATCTTCACACTCTGATGATCATATTAAATATTGCTAGTGCCTGCTAACTGCATTTTGCAAAAGGGGACCTGGTCATGTGTTTGGTCCACATGTGGAATGATCACATCCAAAACAAGAGGACTCTATGATCAATTTTACCATTCTTAAGCCACTGTGTTAATACATCAATTGGCAGGAAGTACTGATGGTGTAACATTATAGAAAGTGGTTTAAGAGATCATACAAATAAGGTTTAATAACCAACTGACTTAGTAATATTGGCTGCATTGGCTCACTTTAATGTTGAGCACATGGGCAAAAATGTGGTGTGATTTATCTTGACAGATGCTTGATTTGTGCTCATACATGGAGTTTATGTTAATCATTCAAGCCACCAATTTTTCATCAGCAGTTTTCTTCTTCTGCATTCTGAAATTAAATATTTAAAGTACCCATGAAAACATCCTTTCTTTTCTTATTTTTTTACAAAGCCACAAGCATTGCAATCCTTGAAAATAATGGAACCATAGTATCTATGCTGCCATATTTGTAAGTGATACGAATTTGCAAAATTTATTCTCCCATTCACCCAAAAAGAAAATTTGCAAAATTAACTGCTCACAGCCATGACAATTGTGATTTACGGAACAGACATTTTCTTAGTGAAGAAAAAAAAACAAAACAATGAAATATCTCACTATTTTATCCATGTTACTGTGGGAGTACATCTGGTTGCAGTTGAGGAGTTTCTTCATAAACTGGAAATACTCGAGGCTGAAGTGTGTTCTCTCATGCATGAAGAGAATGTTGTGTTTACGAACACATTTCTCTATGGATGCTGGGATTTTGACTGGACTTGACTTGGATGCTAACAAAAAAAATTGAATGAAATTTAGATTTCAGTAAACTACTGGCATCAACAATGTACATTGTTATCAACATGAGCTAAATATATTCAGTGAAACTTTATATAAAATGTATTTGTGTTTAAAAAATGCTACAACAAATTTTAACCTAGTAACAATTACTTGTACAACAAGGATTCTTAAGCATTATAAAAACAAACAATTTGTACTGCTCAACATTAGCTCTGGACCTACTCCCTCTATCTCTTATACCCCACCCCATCCTTAACAAATCTTTTTCCAAATGTATAGAATTCAGAGAATTATGAAATAAACTTCTTGTGACTGATTGAGGATTTATATATGACAACAGCCATCCAATAAACTGTTCTGGTTTATGACCAGACGAGTTCAAAATCAGCACAAAGCTGAACACAGTCATAGATCTCATCATTGCATATCAGTTACATTTTTTTCTTTATCTACATCTTTTTTATGTACTGGGTGACAGATGTTTTATGTTATATCTGCAAATAAATTTATGGTGTAAAGTGTTATCATACCAAACTTCATGATATTTGGACAGAACATGTCCTATGTTATTGTTCACTCTGCAATATTTTATGTCAAAAGTCTGCATGTGAACTTCAAAATAAAAATATCATGCTTATAACGGATGCTGACATTTTATTATTTTTTTTGTGATATATATGAATGCATATAATATTTTAATAAAAAGCAAATAAAGAACAAAATATATTTCTGGTAATTATGGGCATTTTCCTTCTTACACCAAACTGAATTTTAACTCTGAAAACTTTTTCTCCTGGACTTTTTTGAAGAACGTATTGTTGATTGAGTGGGTGGACTAAAAAAAAAACTAGGTGTAATTCAAACAGAATATGAACAAGCACTGTTCAGTAAGCCTATCGTATGCTATTATTTCCATTTGAAGTGAAGAAAAGATTATTGTCCTACATAAGCCTCATGAATGGCAAGGTGTGTTTACAAAGATTAAGTTCTGCTCTGCTGAATCAGCTATAATGATAAAGAAAAATATTGACAGGCATGCATACTGTTATGATTGCTGATTGCTAAAAGGCCACAGTATTGATTGAATTTGTTGGGGTGCTACAGCCTGTTTGAACACCTTACTGGATACTGACTGAATAAAACAATGGCCAATTTGTCAAATGCTGGTTGTAAAAAAGACATTCTGGTGATGTCTAAAAAGTGTACAATAGCAAGATTCATAAAGATTTTAGATGATAAATATTCAAAATAGTATTTGTATAAAAAATTAATGAAAACAATTCTTAACTTTTATCACTTACATTGCCTTGTATCTATCATCCCATTACAGTAAAGCACATTTTAATAATGGAGAGCTAAAAAGCATTTTAATAATAATGAATTAAAAAGAGTGAAATACCCCAAATCAATTACTCTTTTAATTCACTAAACCTTTTTAAACCAGCACGTATAGAAACCTACATGCATTTTTTATACTTCCATTTGTACATAATCATTGTTATATTTTTTAAAATACAAAAACAAAAAGCAAACAAATGAAAATAGAAAACCAGATATTATAAGTGTAAAATACAAGTCTATTGCAAAACCAAGCATCAACACAGGAATGTACAACTATGTTCACTTACATAATGTTAGATCCTGAATATTCTTGGTAATTTTATCTTCTTCATATTCATCTTGCCTCTCATAAAATAGTATGTATGCATTCCACCAGCGTTTTTGTCTTCTATATGCCATTCTGAAAATAAGAACTTCTGCTGAATAAAATTTTTATTTGACAAGCAATGCTATTGTTTTACAAAAATAAATTAAAAAACATTTTTTTCAGTGTAAGCCACTTATGCAGTTGTTATGTACAGGTTGATCATAACTTTGCTGGCTTTGCCTCACATCAAGCATGCACCACACATATAAGTAGTATTGGGCATGTTGATTGGTTTTAATGCCATTTTAACACATTACTGACTATATAATGCCAAGAACAAAATAGCTAAGTGCCCTACCCAAGCATGAACAAAAGCAACTGATCCTGGTTTGCCAAGGTGAGTATCCTCCTCATTTGGGGTTGGGAGTACTTATTGAATTGCTACCCACATGTCATGAACATGTGCTTTCAAATTACCTGAAAACAGTGGGATTTACCAAAGTCATTGTCTTTTACACAAAACCAATCTTATTAAAACCAAGATCTACTGTTTTCATATGTATATTTGATAGTCACTGATATTTAGGTTATATTCTGTCAGCCTCTCAATTCCTTGTCCACTTATTTTACTTACCTATCAGGTAAAGCATTCATTTCATGTTTGGTAGAGATATCATACAAATGATATGTTCCAAGGGAAGCTTTTCACTCTAAGTAAATTGGTGAACTGAAAATTCAACACACAATAGCTTCCTATCAGTGTCTATCAGATCATTATTTTGTATATCTCACTTTCTAATCACAGTGCAGAAAATAAAATCTGTACTCGAGTAGCATGTGCAAATCTGGTTAGCTTGTAACATTTTTCATCAAATCGGGATTTATTCAAGTGCTAGGCATTTGTTTCCTGATTACAGGACTTACGTTGATGCTGTTGCACAGAATGACTGTCTGAATAAATATTTGTGAACTTATTCCAATTTTGTGCAGAGCTGGTATCATAAAAGTTCATACAACAAAGCAGCAGGAATAGGCCTGATGATGTAAGAAAACTTTTATTTGTGTGTACTTGGCAGGATTGGAAATGTGTGTTTATCTGAAAAAGCACCAATTCAACTGCAAGCATATAAATAGAATACATGAATACCATGTTTTTATTTTAAGTGAAATAAACTCACCTCTTTAGCATGTGATCAAACACCTCCCCAAGATATTCTCCACCAAAACACTGATTCTTCATTTCCTGTGAATAAAAAAAAAGTTACATAACAGTAGTAAAAAAGAAAAGCCCTACTTATGACTGGCTTTTAAAAATCTATAAAGAATAAAATTATAATTTTGCCAAAACTGCATTTCTTATTCATATCATTTGTGTTTCATTTGCACTTGAAATGCATTTAGAATTTACAATGTTTAAAACAGCCGATAGGTGTCAGCAGCAGCGTTGGCCATTAAGGTGAAGATGAAGCCTGATTACAGAGCATGCAAACTTTTTACTTACACTCATTTCAAATTACTTAATAATTCATCTCATGTAACGCAACCAATATGTCATTTAAAGGCAGATTCATAATTCACAAATTGATCAATTTTATGTCTTACTTTGTTCTCTATTGAGAGACCGCCTCTCTGGAGATTCTCTAATTGTAATAACAGAGCTATAAAGAGTTTCAAGTTTTGATGTGTGCATTTAAAAGGAATAATTACTTTAAATAAATATTCATGGTCTGATACTGTTAATAGATATCTCAAAACACTATAAACAATTTACTTTTATCTGCTTCATTCTTTCTTCCCATCACTTTTTTCTCAGTGATCACTGATACACACTCAATATTCTAATTCATAAAAATATGATGCACTAAATAACAAATAATCAAGTATGACTATGCAGTGGTTTTGATAATAATTTAGCAATCTACAGTTCTAGTATGCTTCTTAGACAAAGTGTGTTTTACAGGAAGGGGTGATTTTGACAAGAATTTTTCAATTGGCAGCATGGTTTGTTTTTTCAATTACTGAGTAAACAAGGTTACAGGATATGCATGATGGAAGCAATATCTTGTTTCTTGCTATCAAATCATATTGCATGCAAAATTGGTAGTTTTGGACAAGAAGTTAGTAGGTAAAAAGGTATTACTATATGAGTACTAGATATAATAGTAACAATAAATTACAGTCCTACTGATTTTTGTCCTTTGATCTTCAGTATCTAAGTTGCTATATTTTCTCTCCCACTCATTGCACCAAGATGTTAGTAGGGCAGCAATTTGGGAGAGGGGACATTTTAAAATATTGTAAAGTGTTCTCTTGTCAGGTCAGCTAAAACTGCATCATTCTCAGGTGTAAGGTGTTATGTTCGATTTATCTGAATGACCATCAGTGATTGATGATAGTAACATTTGGAGCATGTCAAAACCATTCGGCATTCTGTATTTGCAGATATAACATGTCATCATTTTGTATTTATTTTATCCAAAAGCAGCTCTTATGATCGGACAGTGATTTGTTTGTTTTTTTTAAAGCAACTGATCATGTCTGATATTTAAGAACCAGACTCGATCTGGTTCACTAAAATGGGATTAACTGGGAAGGGTTAATCTGCATTGCCCAGCTATTAAAGTTTATTAACTTTCTGATCATGCTGATCGTTTGGAATTAATTTTATCTGTTTTACTATAAAACATCACTTATCTACACACATAAGCTTTTCTGTAGACATGACTACATGAGATACTCCCTGGTATTCAGAAACACATAGGAAATAATCGTCTCTCAGGCAAAACCTGAGGTGAAGCAGTACCTTAATGGAAACAAAAATAAAAAGGTTTATCCAGATGGAAAGTAATTGTCTGTTAGGTATAAACTGACCCAGACTTGCTACCTCCATATATAACCTTAATGCCAATATGTACTTCTTGAGCTGGATGAGATCTATGTCTGGCCTGAGAGTTCCACTAACCCTAGGCATTAAAAAAACAAACTGGAGTAAAAGTCCTGAAAGTTTGACTTGTCAACTATCTCAAGGAATAACTATATCTTCTATGAAATTATTGTCTTCTCTTGGGGTGTCAAATTAACAATGCCTTTGGGAAGCATCAGGAAGACAAAACCTTGTTTCCTATCAGCTTTATGAAACTACCTCTGGAACCGAGAGGGTTGTTGCAACTTTAAGTTAGACTGAGGTAAAAATTTGCCATTATGCAATAAATAAATAATTTACTCGGCAGATGCATTGGCAGCCATGCAAGTGCCATGGCTTGTCTTGCTGGTATGTATTGCAATGAAGACTGCTGGTGGGTCAGCAGGATGGTGGCTGGATGGTCTGATTACTGTTGGAGCCACGAGTGGCCGAGTGATCTAAAGCGCTCTCCATTACAAATCACTGTCACCTCACCTCTGTCTGCGTGGGTTGGAGTCTAAGATTCCGCAAATGAGGATATGTGAGAAAGCATGCCAGTAGCTTCTCGTGGTTAAGTGGTTCTTTCTGCGGATTTCCGGTTTCTTCCTCCACCATTAATACTGGCCAATATGTATAGCCTATCATGTGCTGAATAATGGTGTTTTTATCTAATACTACTGATTACTGTCTGGTCTGATGGCTCAGTAAAGGCCTAGGTGATACTTGTTGCATGGATGGCCAGCATACAGCACAGCTCACTGAAAAGGATGCATTCATGGTCAGTCACAAGCCAGTATGGATAGCCCGAAAGCTGAGTTTTCAAGTTGGCTGGACAGTTGGCAGTTAAAATTGCAGTATATGGCCTGTATGGATTGTCAGAATCCAAAACATAAACATGCCAAGCTCAGCCATCCATGGAAAATTGTTAAGTACAAAGGGACAAAAAAAATCATCAAAGGCCAGCAACAGTGTTACTGCCCATTGCATTAGTTGCCTCATCTGTGACCCCATCAATGCCATAAAGAATGTGAATCCAGCAACTCAGAAACCATGTTTTTCGATCACATGCTGACCTGATTTAATAGATCTTGTCAGCACTGCCTGCATTACTTTCAATAATGACAGGAGGGGAAATATTGTGGTATTCCTTCACTACATTGGCCAGTAATGATGTTTCAGGATGTAGACTCAGCATGTTGCATTCTGTCCCTCCAGACTTGACATGTCTCTCTTTGGTCTTAAGATCCTTTCCCAGCACTGTGGACTAGATACCTTCAAACCAGAACACAAGAATACTGCATGTTGTATTGGAGATGTGATTCATGCATTTCTGGAACACTTAGTGCAGGCATGGCAAATTTTATGTGTGTCCTCCATGGATTTAAAATTCTTGCATTTAAAGCATTTTGTTGTCACTGTCCATAACTTACTGCTGCCAAATGTACTTGAAAATTTCACCATATAAAGAAATAGTTTTACATGGAGGTATAAACTGATGGACATGCAGATTTATGGACAGACGATCACACATAAAGTGTTCATGACATTAATCTTTCACAAAGGTGGATTCGATGACAAATACAGACCTGTTTACCCATAAATTTTCCTGTCAGTATTTTAAGCAATGCCTGTCAGTATTTTCAGACCGCAGTCAGTATTTTCAGCACACAAATAGTAGATACTATCAATATACTATAATTATCATTATGTAGTATTACACGACATAATGACTATACAATATTGTGTAAATAACTCTTAGTTTGCAAAGATGCTGGTATTCAGTTAATTCTGTGTTTCAAGGCACAAATATGCAGAAATTGAACACCACTGACTTAAACATCCTGTTCATATTATAGTGATAAAAACCACAAAAAAATACCACAACATAACCAAATTTATTGTTGTTTACCTCCGTTACTTTCTCTAGAAATTCTGTTTTCTCAGCTTCACACATATCCATAACATTTTAATTAAAGCCAATTCTCTATTTTACATGGTTAAGGACGACTTGATATAAAACATTATGACAGACATTGTTACCACCCATCCACTTAGAAAATATGTTTATCTAGATAGGTGAAGGCAATCTTATTTATCTGATAAAATCTAGTATCATCTTTGTCAATATTTACTAGAATGGAAATAAGGTTAATAAATTATTTTTCATTGCTTCTGTTAACTTGTCAGCTGTACTCAATGACAACTTCATATTTGCAATCAACTCACATAGAATCGCCTCAGCACGTGTTATTTGTTTTTGAAGTATGTTTTGATCACTGACTTCCTTTCCTTTCACCATAGACAAAATGTTTCTATTTCCATTCACTAATGATTTCAATTTTGTATGATTTTCCGATTCCACATGCCGTGAACAGTCATTCCTTCCACCATGTGCACAGGAAAAGTCTAAGTTGCAAACAGTGCAATGCACAAAATGTTCTCCTTTTGACGATGGTTTAAGGCATAGCCACAGAGTAGAATAAACTGGTAGAAAATGCTGCTTTCTGTGTTAGACTTTCCATTTTCATCATCAGTTTCGTGCTGAAACTTTCTTGTCGGCGGCATTTTCCTTTGTTTAAACAACCGGATGTTGAGAATGTCAAAATAAGTGAAGTGGCACAAAATGCGGACGCGGATGCGGACTGAAGAGATGATACAACGAAATGAAAAAGAAAAACGGCTTAAAAAAATAATTTTAAAAAGTAATAAATGCAACCTCAAATCGTATTTTCAGTTAAATGACCGTACGGATGGGCTTTATTCCGTACAAATATGGTCAAATACGGTCGGGTAAACAGGTCTGCAAATATAACAGGAAATATGGAAAAACAATTAAATTAACAAAACAGATTTTCTAGTATTACAATCTCACCTCATCATCCTCCATTTTACATTCTGACACATCACCATCATCAAACTTGTACCACTTTGGTATCCTGTCAGCACCCCTAAAAATAGAAAATGATACATGCATTCCTCAGATGACAAAGTTGGAAAGCAGATAAAATCAAAATTTTTGTTGTTGATTTAAACTTGAATCAGCATACTATACAATATATATATATATATATATATATATATATATATATATATATATATATATATATAATGATTTCAACTTTGTAATAAGCCTTCTATACATACAAAAACTTGACAGATGTCATCTTGACATGTCATTAGATAAAACAAGTTCATAAAAATTGGTTTGTTATATTACCATCATGTTTCTGAAAACATGAGCATTTAGCATTAAATGTCATCTAGTATATAAAGAAAATTATATCATGCCTGAATATATATTATATACTCTCATGAATATTTTCATTAATTATCTGCGAATGGCGGTCTGAATCAATTGTTTTAAACAATGTTTCATTTTAAGACTTCAAGCATCATTTAAGTAGTAGAATCATCTTCATTAATTTGTATGTCATCAGTTTCAAACTTACCACAAGTAGCTGTGTAAAATGTTTGAATTAAATGAAGTCTGTTAGTAGTGATTGTGTGTGTGTTACCTATGTAAGATGTAGGAGTAGTAATGTCCCCCACTGGCTTGTCCACTGTGAACTACAACCCCTATCAATTTGTACTTTGTACACTGCCCCTTTTCATCACAGTCAGCATCAATAATTTCACCTAAACGCAAAACAAGAATAAGTAAAGTTTAAAATAGTAAATTAGCCTATGTTACTTTATAAAAAAAAACCTACAAAGAGAGAGAGAGAGAGAGAGAGAGAGAGAGAGAGAGAGAGAGAGAGAGAAAGAGAGAGCAACTTTCAAAACCTAAAACTTGGCAGCATATTTGAATCACAACACAGCTTCCCAATTATGAATCATGGATACAGTGTAAAAATGCATGCTTATTCTAACTACAGTGAGGTCATAAAAACCATTACTACAAGTTTATAATAGCCACTTAAAAATGTGTATTTTCTAAACTTTGAATTTTACAATTTTAGAATCAAGTTCCTACATTCTCTTGTGGAAATAAGTAATCTTGTGTGGAAATATTTGCAAATAGAATGTTATGTACAATACATATATCCAAACTCCTATTTTCCCTGTTCCCCATTCTGAGATCTGTGGTAGTTCACTGAACTCATAATTAATGGATTGCAGATTAAGTGCCAACCTATACTGGCCCATGACAGCCAACTACATGTGTGCTTAAGAAAGGTACTGTAGCTCCCAGTTCCTTGGCATGAGATAAAGTGCTGAAATTGCTATTAAAAAAAACAAAAACAACCAACCCATACCAGACCTGCCAACCCTAAAGAGACATTCTCAGTAAGTCAGTCAAAATTTTTTATTAAGTTGGACCAATTTTCAATAAGGTGTAAAAGCTATTAACTTCTTGCAACAAGCAAGTAAAATTTTAATAACAATTACAGTTTACATCCATGTTATAACTTAATATATAGCTATTGATGTCACTGGTACATGGTACTTTTGCACTTTCTAAGAAACTTCTTAAGTCTGCCATGGACAGTTCCAAGTCTGGATGCAAAAGGAAGAGGGTTGCATATAGGGCCAGTGACCCTACCCTATAAAATCTCTAGTGCTATGTAAACTGTGAGGAAATTTCAATGAGATCAACTTATTCGCAGAGGAGGTCACTCTCCAATGAAGGTAGTGGAACAAAGCAAGCACTCACAAATTGGAAGCCTGTCAGCGACTAAATCATCGCAGCCCGATTCCAAACAAGCCTCACGAAGAGTCTTTCAACAGCTTCGACCAATATGGGCTAACACACAAATCAGGGTTGCAACGAAAATTTGGCTATTTAATACTATCATCGTACAGACTGCAATCTATGCATGTGAAACATGGAAGACGTCAGCCCAGATTGCAAGGAGGCTTAACATCACCCAACAGCAATGGCTGCATCAAATTCTGCAAATCTTGTACAAGGATCACATCACAATAAGATCCACTAACACTCACCCACTCGACAATATTGTGACAGAGCACCAGCTACATTCTGCAGGCCACATACTCCAGCAACCAATCTCAAGTCATCTAAGAAATGCCATCTCATGGACACCATGGGGAAGACAGAAACAAGGCTGCCTGAACTACCTGGTGAAGCACCTTCATCGAAGATCTGAGTGCTGGCATATCATTGGATGACACTGAAGCCACTGCAACAGATCGACCTCGATGGAGTGCACTCGCTGCCCAATGTGCAGAACGGCACAGGAGCAACTAACTGTACATCTAAGTCTAAGCAAGAAACTTCTGGTCAAACTCTATCTAAATCATTCCCCCCCCTTCACTTTCATGACTAGTATTGCTTCCAAGGTATCAACTAACAGATGATCTGGATTTTAAGTGCAAGAAATGAGAACATCCTCTCACAACCTGCATTTGAATGAGGAACAAAAATTACCTTCATCATGATGCTGGACAACACTTTGTATTTGAATTGGCCATTAGCATCCTTGAGTTTACCAATAAGATTCCATTGCAGGCCAACTTGTTCAGTGTTTATCTCAGGATTCAATTTATCTACTTGGTGATTTAAAACTGCTTCCAAGTTGTCTTGCAGGTGGTTTCTTTTGGTTCCATACACATATATCTTGATGGGAAATACATCATCAGCTAAAATCACTCATCATCCTTTTTGACATATCAGGAACTGCACTGCTTCAGAAATTCATTATTAAAGGGAAACCTCTTAACAATGTAATCACAAACTGTTGTGTAATAGTTCCTTACCTCTTTATAGAACTGACAAAGGCTACTTTCAAAAGCCAACTCTCAGCCAAGTATTTTCTTGTTTCTGAACCTAATGTTTGTGTATCATCTGACTTTTGTTTCTTACAGTCATGATAATCGATATCAGTAAGATCCTTAGCTTGTGAAATTTCAGTGGCCTTTACAAGCCTATCAGCAGCTGCTTTAATAATTCAAGCATGTTTTCTCCAAGTTTGTGATTCACAAGCTCCTCATGGTGCATGATTAAGTTGTACTTGTTAAATAATGAAATTATGTCGTCTAGAAATAAGCAATAAAACTTCACTCTCCGGGACTGCAAAGCTTTACACACACTCACAGTCTTTTCCTCTCTGTAACTGATTTATTTTACTGTCCTTCCAGTCATCTCTAACCAATGGTGTCTAACATCTAGACAGAGCCTTTTTATCAGATTTCTGTGATTTAGCTTTTCTAAGGAACCTATTTTGGATTTTATTTTCTCTAGTCTTTCCTGCTGAGGCAGACGTGAGGGTAGTACTAGCCTGACTTCTAGATTTATCACAGCTCAAAGCTTTACTGCATGTACCTGCACTGTTGTTACCTCCTTTATTACTAGATACATGTGGAACTTTATCCTTAGAACTAGACACCATCTTTGGCTTCAGCTCTTTTGCCTTTAATCTTTTGTTTCTTGATTTATTGACCAAAATATATTTGTACGAGCTTCCACTGTTCCAACAGTCTCTTTATACCTTCACCAAGAGACAACCATCTTGTTACATAATGCTTCAATATTTTTCTCCGCTCTTTCCCACAAAGAGTCTGAAGATCTTTCAATTCAAATTGTCTATTTACACATATATCAAAATAATATATGTCCACTAATAAGTCCTCAAAACTAATTGGAAACATCTCAGCCCCTTTTTTAGCTGCTAAATGTATCAAATGGCATGAACATCCACTCAGGTACACCAAGGGATTCACCATAGTTATATGTCTAAACACACCTACTGGTTCCAATCTAGAATGAAACTCCAAATCTGAACAGCCTAAGACGAAAATCCAGATCAGGAACAAACCAATACAAAATTATCTAGAACAGAAAAAGAATGATCATATTCCGTACTTTTTGCTATCATTCTGTAGTTTTAATGTTATTTTCACAAGACTTATGGCAAAATCGTAAGAGTTGGCAGGTCTGCTACACCACAACCTATCCACAAGTCTTACTTCCTGAATTTGGATTTTCATGCCCAGTATGTATAGTTATATGGTGATCTTTTTAAGTTAAGAATCCATATCCAAACACTTTGGAGTGCGATCCAAAATATGACCCAAGCTCTACATAAGATAAGTATTTTAAACAGACAAATGGATTAAACATGCATGAAGACAATTTTTTCATGCATTCAAATTGCACAAAACAATTTAATATTAAGTATCTAATGTCCATGATTAGTCCACATTTTAAACTGGTGCATTAGGTCTATATAAACTACTACCAGTTCAACTTTCCAGATGTTTAATGCATCTAAAATGATAGCACTTAATCCTTGTGAGATAACTAACTGAAACTAAGTAATAAAAAATTTGTCACTAAACTGTATATCAAATATAAATATATCATTAAACATGTTGATAATTAGGACACAGCCTGGATGTACATTTTCGCGTTTTGCGCTTTTTGCAAAATAACATGTTGAATTTCAAAATATAAAATTAGTTAAGAACCATGGAGTAAAATAACCAATTTGTTAATTTTTTTTTACTGACACCTCTACAAGGCTTCTGCTAAGGACCAGCCACAAGCATATTCCATGGCATAATGTCCATAAGCAGTTTTGTTCGAGTTGTGAGGAATCAAAACTACAGACATAACTATATATTTTACATATAATTGTACAGATTCAAATGTATTCCTCCCCAAGCTCTGCCTGAAGGGATGGATCACATTAACAGACTATCCAAATCATATCCCATGCTGCAAGAATCCATATGGATCAGTACTGGAGCTGTTGTATGTTGTAATACATTCACATCTGGATGGAAAGACATAATTCAAACCCAATTTTTTTATAATCAAAAAAGGGAAGGAGGAAGAATAAGGTTCTGATATATCAGGCATTCTTAATTGACATGAAATTCTAAGTTTTAAAAAATTATTTTTTTGCAATTTGAAGGAAAACAAGAAAAATCTAAGTCATGTTCAAGAAAAAATCCACTGAAATAAAATATATATACTTACCTTCTATTTTTGCTAATCCTTGAACTGTATAAGGTTCCATGTCAAACTCTCTTGGAAATTCAAAATAATCATTAAACTTTATTGCACTTTCTCTGTAAAGAAAAAATATTGAGCACTGTCAACATTTTAAAACAAGAGTTACTTGAACACATTAAACACCAGCCCCACATTAAAAAGTCCTTCATGTAGGAACCAGTAGGGTATGGTTGACTGAAGATTGCTGACCAATGGGTCTCACTGACTTGGACTGTAGACCAAGGCATGTGGTCTTGATTTTTACTTACTGTGCAGAAACCATTATTTTCCTAAAAGACTTACCAAGACTTCTGACCACTAGATCCTAGAGTCTATTGGTTCCTTTATTAACTGCTAACCAAAGCAATGACTCTGTAACAAAAGATTTTCTCCAAAACTAATTTTTTTAAAGGAAGAATAACCTGAACTTTGACCTTTGGATCCTGAATTCGAAAGAACTTTTTCATATCCTGTGTTCAAGCTCTCCACAAAATTTGGTCATGGCATATGAAAGAATTATTTCACGAAGGTATTGGTGCTCCAAAGTAATTTAAGAACATTTCTTCCTTTTAATTGCCAAATGTTGAAACCATCTCCAATATTATTTAGCAAAACAAAGAAGCCAATGTGGCAACCATACTGGATGTTAAAATCAGCACCCTTTTCACTTGGACAAACTAGACATCTCTAGAAGTCCCCTGGTGAAAACCCCATGAGAACACAACTATTCAGGAGTAGTGATACCAAGATTTTACAGATGGCTACTGTAGTGGCCATATGGATGGAATGTCAGCTCTGCAAATTTTCATTCAGAACTAAGTAAGCATCAAAAAAAGTCTTTTGGTGAAACTCAATATCAATAAGAGCTTCCAATGGGGAGTAGCAATATATCATGATTTTCAAGATGGCTGCTGACCTGGCCATATTAGAGATCATATCAGCACCATTTTCATTTGGGATCAACAAGACATAATAACTTCATGTTCATATGGCTTTCCATTAATGAGTGTGTGTGTGTGATTTAGATTTTTAATGTAGCTTTAACAATTTTGCAGTCATATCGCTACAATGTCTGCAGTGTGGCAGTTTACAATGATGTCTAGCACTGGGGCATCATGCCACAGACATGTGGCATGATGTCCCAACCAGTCACATTATCCTGACACCAAGCCAATCAGTCCTAACACTAACCTCTTAATGCTGAGCACCAAGCAGGGCAGCCCTTAGTACCATTTTTAAAATTTTTGTATGACTCGGCTGGGGTTTAAACCCGCGACCTCCCACATCTGAGGCAGATGCTCACCGGAGCAGTGTTTCCATTAAGGAATATTGATAAGGTTTTGAAGATGGCTGCCATGGCAGCTGTTTCAGATGTCACCATCTTAATGCTTTTAGGACCAAACAGATATTTGGATCATGGAGAACTAAATGGAAAATTAATTTAACAGATGGATAACATTACAATATAATATACAACACACAGCCTAATTGCAGGCATATAACAATTGGCAAGCACTGGTACAAATGCAAATGTTCTCACAAAGTTCAGTTACCTTTCTTTGCACAAGCTTTTTTTTTTAGACATGATGACCAAGACAATATTCATTATAGGACATTTCATTATAATCAGAAGAATGCTAGGAAACTGGATTTAATTAAATGTAGGATGTTTCATGCCATCAGGACGATGAGTGTTACATGCACAGTTAATATAATCACTACTGCTTCACAACTATATAAAAGTCCTGACAATTTCAGAATTTTAGAGCTGAAGTTGATGAAAGCTATACTTTGATGTAAGTCCATTATATGTTGCAATGAAAAGCTTCTGTGAGATTACAGAAACAGATCTTTCAAATGGACTTGACTGAAATCCACACGACTTTAGTGCTATGGAACCCAACATAAAAGAATCCTTATGCTTGTATTTGTTATTATTCATCATTTGGTCATTAGGAATTCTAACAAAACCAATATTACAACATTGTATTATAACAAAATAAATCAAGATAGGATTAGATCAGCACCATTTTCATTTAGAACCAAATAAACATTATGATTGTTTTCACTAATCCATTCAGGAATAAGTATAAGATTTTCAAAATGGCCACATTGCAGCCATAGTGATGTCATATTAGCTCAATTTTTCAAACAGGACCAATTAGACAACATATTAACTCTTAATGAAAAACGCTTCAACATGATCATTTCATTTAGAAGCAGCAATGATAACATGTTCAAAATGGCTGCTGTGGAAGCCACAGTGACTAGTGGGGGGAGGGTACCATTCTCACTAAGGATAACCAAAACCATGGAATGAACATGTTTGTGAAGTGTAATGGCAATCCTCTCAGTAGTGTCGTTGTAGTAGTGATAACAATTTTGTGGCAATGAATGGCAGATAGCAGACCATAAGTGTGTTTCTGGTCTATGATCAGCAGATGCGAAATTGTACTAGTACAAATTCTGACTTACCTTTCCCAGTCATAATCAAATCTCTTCAACTGAATGGCTAAAACTCTTGGCAGCTTCTTAATGAGCAATCGTTTGACTGTATCAACCTAGGAAAATTAGAACAAAGATTTTTCCAATCATTTTCAAAATAAACTGTCAAATGCAATCAGTGGACAGTCTCCAAACTATTAAAAGATATACTTCACAACATCAAAGCATTCAAATATTATATCAATGTATTTACATTTGGACCGAAAACTTAAAACAAAGGTTAATATTCTTTTGAAAATTACCATGAACCATTCAATTACAAAGTACAGACGACCAAGGAAAGTACTTTTTAAATCTGAGTAATTATCAATGGATACAATTTATAAATTTTTCTGAAATTTTTTATTAGAATTCAAAGTAATCAGAGTACCCTCACAGATACAACATTTTTTAAATAAAAGAACTGCCTTTTCTGGGTACCAGGTATATTTATATGGAACAGCTGATTAATGCCAATTTCTATATTCTAGTTTGCAACATTTTTTTGTCATGGCAAGCCCCATCTTCTCCCACTTCACTTAAGGGCTAAAGCACCAACCTTTTTGTTGCACTTGTCACAGTGATAAGCATTAGCACCTTCTAAAAGGTCTCCCTTGACATATTGTTCCAGCGACTCTAACAAATTCTGGTGATTCCTAATATCCACATTCAGAGTTGTAAAGGGTTCCTCCCTCTGGTACCTAGAGTTCAAAACAAAACAAGTGTATAAAAAACTGTCAAATTTTTACAATGAAGCAATACACTGATGTGTCATGCTCTTCATCTGACCTATTTTGTGTTCATTTCAAAACGGTCAAATTAAGAGTATCATATTTCATGCATAGTTTACCTTTCAATCCTGGACTGGCTAACTGCTGAGACTGACACGTCTTTCAGTAACAAAACCTTTTTTTCAATAGCTACAGCTGCATTTTTCTGACACAGTACCTTTCATCCCTCATACACCCCTCACCATGTCTGCCAATGACAGAGTCCAAAAATACAAGAAGTAGTACTGTCATGAATGTCAGATTTTTGTACATTACTGTTGATTTCATTATGTACTGAGCCATGCTAAACTGAGAACTGAGATATATATATATATATATATATATATATATATAGATGCAATAAACTGACGACGAACAGTACGAAACTAGTAACTAACTAGCCTAAGCGCTTTCGACTCTTAATGAGTCTTTTTCAAAGGCAAATACAAAACATAGTTACAACAAACAAATAAACACAAAAACATTGCGTTTGTAAACCTCTACATTTCTATCTTCACATGTGCTAAAACTATAAATACAACCAGCTTGTATAGACTAGTTGCGGAAACTGAAAACGTTGTATAATTCCCTAAAAGTCTACAAGCCAAAGCGACATCTATTTTTACTTTGTGTACATATGTAAACGCAGATTATATCCCGGATATTTGGTTCTATACCGGTTATTCTTATAGTAAAAATTGAAGGATAAGAAGATTTAGAAAATGTTAAATTCTACTAGTGCATAGTTTTCATTTTCTAGTCTTCTTGGTTTAGACCGCTTGGTTTCAATGTTCTCAGGCGGCGTATCCAGTACGATTCCTTTTCCTTCCTGGTTTCAGAACTCCAGCTGTGGTTGTTGGCAATAGCGATAAGTATTATATCACTGAAAGTGTGGCATGGGGAGGAGAAGTGTTCTGCGACCGGGCTTCTGTACAGCTTTTTTGTCATCCAATCAGATCTATGAAGGTTTATCCTTATGTGTAGCTTTTCAGTTTCTCCGACGTACTGAAGGCCACAGATCTTACATGTGATGAGATAAATCACATTCTCTGTTTTGCACGTTTTGTTTGGACCATGTATGTTTAGTTTTTCTTTAGTCACTGTGCTAGTGAATGTCTTGGTCTCTATCATATGTTGACAGGTTTTGCATCTTTTATCGCCACAGGGTCCAGATTGACTAGGTTGGTTTTGACTAGCGATTGTTGTTAGCTTGGCCCTGACTAGGATGTCATTTAGGTTTTTTGGTCTCCGGTAAGCTACTACAGGTTTGTTCGGAAGTATTAGGTTTAGTATGTCTGACGATTGCACGGTTGGCCAGTGGTTTGCGATGATTTTACCTACTTTGGGATTGTCTGGGTGATAGGTCAGAATAAATGGTATCCTATCAACCTTTTCTTTCTGTCCATATCTGAGTAGGTCATCACGGTTTGTTTGTTTGGCCCTTTGGATTGCCTCCGCAATCAGGTCTTTGTCGTAGCCTCGGTAAATTAAATGTTTAGCCAGCTCTTCAGACCATTCTAGGAATCTTTCATCGTCAGAGCAAATTCTGCGTATCCTCAGTGCCTGGCTATATGGAATGTTCTTAATGCAGTGTTTTGGATGACAGCTGGTTGGGAGAAGATACTGGTGTTTGTCGGTTGGTTTCGAGTAGATGTCTGTGTGTAATTTGTTTTCCACCAGTCTGGTTGTTGTGTCCAGGAAAACATGGTTTGAGTTGGAAATTTCTGCAGTGAATTTTATTGAAGGATGGAAGTTGTTTGCCTTTGAAATGAAGTCATCCAGACTTTCTCTTCCATACTGCCACTTCATTTCTATATCATCGATAAAGCGTACCCACTGGTATGGTGTACGCTCAACCGATGCTAAGAGCTTTCCCTCAAGTTTTCCCATGAAAATGTTAGCATACGAAGGGGCCATTTTAGTACCCATTGCAGTTCCATTGATTTGTAGGTAGTTTTCTTCATTAAATTCAAAGTTGTTGAGTTTTAGGACAAGCTCCAGGAGTTGGATTAAGAAGTGTGTGGGTGGATTGTTTACAGTTCTTGTTTCCCATATGTCTCGACAAATCGATGTCTCAACAAATACAGAAAACATTAAAAACTTTACGCAATGAAACTGATGCTTTAATTCGCCTAAAGCATCATTGCACTTTCTTGCATCATTTCCTCGAAACAAATACAGTCACTAAAGGTCTTCAAATTCATGTGAAACCGCAAATTATTGGCAAGAGTTCAAACAGATTCAACAAAAGATGGAATAAAATAACTCACGACGCTTCCATGAAACTCACAGCCCTACTTAGTAAAAACGTAAATCATCAATATCTAGCCAAATCAGCAACCATTGAAGAACTAAAACATCAGCTCAATTCCGTCTCAACAGAAGAACAATTGAAAACGTTTTACTCCAAATTAAATAAAGATGAAAAAAGACTCTCTTCGAAACTATACAAAGTCAGAGATAGAAAATTTAGAAGTCATGATCTACAACCAAAGGACTGTTGTGAAGAAACTTCAATTGACGAAATTTCTTCCAAAAACAACCGTAAGAAGAAAAATCGCCGCAAAAGGAAGAATCGCAAGCACTCTGTAACAAACACTAATGCAACTGTTACTAACACAGTAGTCAACATCTCCAATTTAGAACTTACTGATGCAGAAATAAAACTTTTATCGAAAGGTTTGAGTTTCTGTCCCCGTCCTAAAACATACGACAGAGGGAAGCTTAAGAATGACACCGAAGAATTCATCCGCCGACTAAGACTCAAAGCCCATTTTGCCTTGAAACCACCAAACAAATCAAAGGAAAATATAAGCTGCGACCAACCCACATTTAGAAAGAAAAGTAACTGGACCCCACCAAAAAGTTCAATTCCGAATCTGGAAGCCTTTATCAACTCGGTTGAAAACGATATTTCCAGACATATCAACCATACTAACAAATATTCTAATTTGACAAAAGAAGAAACAGATGCCCTGCACTCACTGAAAAGCAGAACAGACATAATAATTAAGCCTGCAGATAAGGGTTCCGCTGTTGTCGTTATGAATAGGGAAGACTACATTAGAGAAGCAAGTAGACAACTAAGTGACGCTAGGTTCTACCAAAAACTGGACCATGATCCAACGCTGGAATATGCAAAAATCATCACTAATGTTATTGACGAGGCATACCAAAGCGGACACATAGACCAGCGAACCAAAAACTACTTAAGCCCAGAAAACCCAAAAGCAGGTAGATTTTATCTTCTACCCAAAATCCACAAACAAGGAAACCCTGGCAGACCTATAATCTCAGGTAACGGGCACCCCACAGAAAGGATATCAGAATATTTAGATCATTTTATGAGACCACATGTCCACAAATTACCATCATATCTTCAAGACACGACAGATTATCTCATAAAAAGCAAAGCTAGTGAACCATTACTGCCAGATACATTATTTGCTTCCTTAGACGTCACATCTTTGTACACCAACATACCGCACAACGAAGGGTTACAGGCATGTAGCGAAGCATGGGAAACAAGAACTGTAAACAATCCACCCACACACTTCTTAATCCAACTCCTGGAGCTTGTCCTAAAACTCAACAACTTTGAATTTAATGAAGAAAACTACCTACAAATCAATGGAACTGCAATGGGTACTAAAATGGCCCCTTCGTATGCTAACATTTTCATGGGAAAACTTGAGGGAAAGCTCTTAGCATCGGTTGAGCGTACACCATACCAGTGGGTACGCTTTATCGATGATATAGAAATGAAGTGGCAGTATGGAAGAGAAAGTCTGGATGACTTCATTTCAAAGGCAAACAACTTCCATCCTTCAATAAAATTCACGGCAGAAATTTCCAACTCAAACCATGTTTTCCTGGACACAACAACCAGACTGGTGGAAAACAAATTACACACAGACATCTACTCGAAACCAACCGACAAACACCAGTATCTTCTCCCAACCAGCTGTCATCCAAAACACTGCATTAAGAACATTCCATATAGCCAGGCACTGAGGATACGCAGAATTTGCTCCGACGATGAAAGATTCCTAGAAAGGTCTGAAGAGCTGGCTAAACATTTAATTTACTGAGGCTACGACAAAGACCTGATTGCGGAGGCAATCCAAAGGGCCAAACAAACAAACCGTGATGACCTACTCAGATATGGACAGAAAGAAAAGGTTGATAGGATACCATTTATTCTGACCTATCACCCAGACAATCCCAAAGTAGGTAAAATCATCGCAAACCACTGGCCAACCGTGCAATCGTCAGACATACTAAACCTAATACTTCCGAACAAACCTGTAGTAGCTTACCGGAGACCAAAAAACCTAAATGACATCCTAGTCAGGGCCAAGCTAACAACAATCGCTAGTCAAAACCAACCTAGTCAATCTGGACCCTGTGGCGATAAAAGATGCAAAACCTGTCAACATATGATAGAGACCAAGACATTCACTAGCACAGTGACTAAAGAAAAACTAAACATACATGGTCCAAACAAAACGTGCAAAACAGAGAATGTGATTTATCTCATCACATGTAAGATCTGTGGCCTTCAGTACGTCGGAGAAACTGAAAAGCTACACATAAGGATAAACCTTCATAGATCTGATTGGATGACAAAAAAGCTGTACAGAAGCCCGGTCGCAGAACACTTCTCCTCCCCTGGCCACACTTTCAGTGATATAATACTTATCGCTATTGCCAACAACCACAGCTGGAGTTCCGAAACCAGGAAGGAAAAGGAATCATACTGGATACGCCGCCTGAGAACATTGAAACCAAGCGGTCTAAACCAAGAAGACTAGAAAATGAAAACTATGCACTAGTAGAATTTAACATTTTCTAAATCTTCTTATCCTTCAATTTTTACTATAAGAATAACCGGTATAGAACCAAATATCCGGGATATAATCTGCGTTTACATATGTACACAAAGTAAAAATAGATGTCGCTTTGGCTTGTAGACTTTTAGGGAATTATACAACGTTTTCAGTTTCCGCAACTAGTCTATACAAGCTGGTTGTATTTATAGTTTTAGCACATGTGAAGATAGAAATGTAGAGGTTTACAAATGCAACGTTTTTGTGTTTATTTGTTTGTCGTAACTATGTTTGTATTTGCCTTTGAAAAAGACTCATTAAGAGTCGAAAGCGCTTAGGCTAGTTAGTTACTAGTTTCGTACTGTTCGTCGTCAGTTTATTGCATCTATTTTAATTAATCCCTGACAAACGTGATCCCTTGGTGGATCCAGTACGCTTGAGAGGGTTGTTATTCGCCATATGATTTGTATTCTTTATATATATATATATATATATATATATATATATATATATATATATATATATATATATACACACACACAAAACTCGTATGTTGAGAATAGCACAATATACAGAACCATGGAATAGTGGGCACAATAAAAAAAATGGTGTTTTGAAAAGGAAATGAAAATATGAAACTAAATTTAACCTTGTTTTCTTTCAACCCTTACTGTTGTGCATTAAGAATTTTGGTCTCAGGGTCCACAGAAGTATCACATTAGATCCAGAATCATATTTTAACAAGGTATGTTATGACAAGGCAGCACTAATTTGTATTCATGTGTCAAAAAATAAAGAATTTAAAACTCCTATATGAACTTTGCTTTCTTTATTATTCTCTTTCGTTGTTATCAATACCAATATATTAGCAACAATTGCTTAATTCCCTTTTTTCTGTGAATTGGAAACTAAAGGACAGACAGATAGTTCAACATATCAATATGTCAATAATGTACATAAAGCTCACACATTAAAACAGATTGGGGATAAAGCAGCATTTTCCCCCAAAATACAAATTTCTAAGAGATAGACAGACCATAAAACTTGGGCTAATATTTATATCCAGCATTCCTAACACTGGCAAAATACTTATAACATGCAGATTGCCTATAAACATTACAAACACCTCACACTCGAGATAACATACCTTGACTCATAGTATTTTTATTAGAAACCTCCATGGTACAAGTGTTGCAAACATTTTATGCTGGTGAACCTATTAAACTAACTCATGAATTCCGAAGGCAATCTGTTCCATTATACTAACCTATGTGGACAATCTTTGCATATCTTTTGATCAGCGAAGGATCCTCCCATTACTTTGGAAAGAATTGCAGGATGGTCAAGTGTCTTTAACGATTCATCTAAACTGTCAACTAAACTGTTAAAGAACTCCAGCGCATCATGTTGCTCACGAAGATTAACTGGTTCTCCCCATAATCTGTAAAAGATACATATTGGTTGGTATATACAGTATTATATCAGTGTAGGTTCTATAGACAATGTATTTTCTGACCAATTGGCACAGATGTTGCAAGTAGCCTCTGATCTATATTTTGTACAAGCACGAGACAAGACTCAAGCAAGTTCATGCTGGCATTAAATTTCTTGAATTTAACACACTCTGTCACCAATGTTCTTAAATGACAAAGCAAAGAAAATAAAGAATTTCTAACTTTGTTAAAAATGCTATAGACACCCATTATACAAGGGGTGACAAAGTGTGTGTGAACATATCTATAACAATTTTTTTGTGTAGATCCATGCAATCTGAGATCACATAATGCATGGATCTAAGTTCAAGTAAGTGAAAAAGTTAATTATCATCAAAATTGAAAAAGTGATATATACCACCTATAGATCAATCCTTAATATATCACACACCCTGTAACAAAATCCTAAATGAATGGATGAAATATCACAAATTCTCATTTGATCTTGTGATGCAATTTGAATGATGTATTGTCAGTTCAAACTGAAAGCTTAAACAAACACCTGTTGGTGGCATGGGGAGGTAATGTGCATGCATTATTGCCCTTTGTCTATATAATATAGATAGGCGAATTTTCATCTTTTGGAAGGGCTGGAATCAGGAGGTAGTTAGGTTTAAATTCCTAACATTAATGTTGTTAAAGTGAAACAAAATAAAATGGATGGATGGACTGACAAAAACATAAAAAATATTTAAATTAAATAACAGTGAATAGGTTAAAGCACACTAGGATAACTAATCTCATATGTTGAACAAGTTTCTGATATACCTTTAAAGGTTTGTGTGTGGTTTGCATTTTTAACAAGCTCCCACATCTGAAGTGGATGCTTGAACCACATGGCCAGCGGAGTAGTTCCTTTAAAGGTTTAAATTGTATAGCCCTTTAATAAGAGTGATAATAGAGGAGTGAAATGAAAAACAAAAAACAAAACAACAAAAAAAAACAGAAGCATAAAAATAATTGAAACTGATCATTATGAATAGAGATGAAAATTTAGGTCACTAGTCCAATATGTGAATAAAATTGTGGTTTGAGAGGTATGCTTCTGAAACAAAAGTGTCAATGGATGGGTGGAGAGAAAAAATACAAATATTGAAAAGAATTACGAATAGAAAAAGGGACATTCCAATATGTGAATCAGGTTTAACAGACACATTTTGAGAGTTAAGCTCCAGAAAGTAAAGTATGAATAATGAATACATGGAAACATAAATACACAATAACATTATTAAAAAACTGAAATAGCAAAATTGTGAATAGCAAAATGAAAATCTGGACCAATACCAACTGTAAAAAAAGAGACACCCTAAATGATTTAACTTGTGCTCCAACCTGATATAATGTTTTTGATACCAGAAGTGGGGGGGGGATAATAAATTTTTAAGATTGACCCCACCCAAACCTTACCATATCATAGGAAATAAGCTGCATGTTGGTTGAAAAGAAGCTGCCTTGCTCAAACGTTACCCTATACTGTATTCTGATAATATGCGATCAATAATAATTTAAACACAATACTTGAATAGATAATCTTCAAATAGTGATACAATTTTCTCCTTACTTGAAGTGCTTCCAGAAGCCCCTGGGTACATAATACTGCAGTCTGCTGGCTGCTAAGTTGCCAAATATCAGCTGTATCTGCTTCAGCACCCCCAGGTTGTACTCCCTCCTTTCATCATCCTTGTTAGTCACAGACTTCTCCTCATCCTTCCTTTCCTCCTCACCCACCTCAACATTTGTCTGCCAAAAATATACAATATGCATACAATACACATGGATGGAGTATAAAATTATACGGCAATAAAAAGCATTATACATCCTTCAAGTTGATGACAAATGCACAGTTCCAATGATGAATTTCTAAGAAGCATGTATGTAGGTAGGTAAGCAAATGTTTACCATGAATTTCATTTGCTATTGTGGATGCAAATTTTATGATGCTTTTTTTTCTTCCAAAGTAACATTTTTATTGGTTCCCAAATTCATCAGTGTTCTTTATTGTTGGGTACTGAAATTTATTGTTTTTGGTAATAAAAAAAACTCATAAAGAACACCTACATGTAATTTCACATTATGTTAGTTGTTCCAATTTCAACACTTGTTGAAAGATTACAAAAAATTATTTCCTGTTTGTTGAATCATTTATTCTAGTATTGTGAATGACATGTTAAAGAACAAATTCCAAGAGTGAGAGATGTTTGTGTTTGCTGCATGTAGCTAGGTGTTTTCCACTGCAATATTTTTAAAGTTTATTTTTCAATTACCATTTTATACTCTCTCATCCAAAATATTATATTCCTTGAAGATTGGCTTTTCCAATCTGTTCATCCATATTCCCTCTGCTGTTTTCAGGTATGAACATTTTCTTCAGTATGGGAAACTTTTAAGAAATTATTCTGTTCTACATCATGTAACTATCTTATATTGTATCCGATATAAAAATGTAAATATTTAAATAAATAACCGTGATCATGTTAAAGTACAAGTAATAACTCTATGAAAGTACAATTCTGAAAACATATGGTCTTTAGAGTGGTTGTTATACAATCCAACACCAAATAATAATCCACAAGTGTTCCTTTAGTGGAAATTGTTGCAATAGTGAAATGGGGGATAAAAAAAAACACCATCAAAACATTGTTATAACCAATGTTGAAACCATTCTAAAGATAATTTTTCACATACAATTTTAAAAATTGTGTTTGAAGTATGACTGAACGGTCAGATGGGTAGAATTCATATTGAAGAGAAGTAGAATATGAAAGTTCCAATATTAGGTTAACAACACAAAGTAACTCCTAGTCACATTCATGAATAATGAACAATGGAAACAAGAATTTACAAACTAATTATTAGAACTTGGAAGCAAAATTTGAATGTCATGATGTAAAATTCTTAGGACCAACAATGTATCATAAGACGTCACCTAGATGAACCACTTTGCTCGAAGTACATATAATTTTTATACCAGACGTCTCAATGGTCATATAGTTTTCAATTTCCCCCCAATTCTATCTGGGACAATTAAGCTCCCAAGTTTTTGATAAAAAATCCATTGCTCAAATTTACATAGATAACGTTTCATAGGCCATACTATGCATCAATATTTAACCAACAATTTTCATTAAAGATTCAAATAGCATATAAATCTTCTGAGTGCTAAACCCCCTGGTTACCATAATTTCCGTCAGTTTTAAGCTATGCCTACATATTCAAGCAGTCATATTTCAGCACACCAGTTGTAGTCCTACTTTAAATATCTTTAGTCACGATTCTTCATCTTCTTCCCATAACACTAACATTTGTCTGAAATAATTTTAATTGCAAAATACCTGGTATATAAATTATCGGTCAAAAAAAGCAAATGAACACCCAATGGACTAATACATCCATGTTATATTATAGTGATGTAATAACAAAATTTACAAATTTCATAGCTAATTTGATGCATTTTATGAGTTTTTTTCTTCAAAAATCGTTTTCTAGCTTCACACAATCCATCATTTTATTGAATTGTTGTTACTTGTTAAAAGTGTTTAGTATAAAAACAATTATACAGACAGTACACCCATCATTAATAATTATTAGTTTTCCAATTTAAACTGTTGAAAGATACAAAAATTATTTCCTGTTGTAATCTTATCTAGTATTCTGAATATGTTAAAGAAGAAATTAAGGTGAGAGATGTTTTTTTGCTGCATTGCTAATGCTGTTTACTTGCAATATAAAGATCAATACTTTCATATCTTCATCAACCAAATATAATTCCTTAAGATAGGCTTTTATTTGTTATTGATATACTGCTTTTTAGGTCACTGAACATTTTCTTCATATGGACTAAAATTATTCTGTTTCACATCATAACTATTTCATTTTTGTATAATTACTCCTGTATCCCATGGTGCTAGTTGATACAGTCATTCCTTTCCACCATGTGCAAACAACAGTCTTAAGTGGCAAACAGCATAACAAAATCTCCATTTTACGATGGTAAGATGGCAAGAGTAAATAAATGATAAAATTGCTTTACCTGTTAAATTTCAACATTTTCATCACAGTTTCATCGCTGTTGTTAGACATTCTGTCGGGCGGCCATTTCCTTTGGTCTAAAACACCTTGAGAATGTAAAATAAGTACGGCACAAAATGCACCGAATTCGACGAGAGAATGACAACAAGATTCAAAACTAAGGAAGAAATTAACTGGTATATTTAATTTTGTAAAAACAATTATATAAATTCAACCTCAAAACTATTTTCAAGGTTCATATGGCCCATATTTTTGAACGTAGACGGATGGCTTCTATTCGTTACAAATTACATTTAAGACTAAGTAGACATCATAAGACGTCTTCTGGTGGAAACCCCATGTCAATCTATCCTTTCATTTAGGAGGAATAGTGAGTGATACACAATTTTCAAAACAGCTGCTGTGGATAAACTAGAAATGAGATGTGATTTTGTTTTGGTGCTTTATGGCACAGCAACACCAGTAGGTTACCTAGAGCCAAAGCAATTGGAGTACAGTTTTGTTGCCTAGTGCATGATGGTAGGATTCAAACCAGCAACCTTTCACTTGCAGTCTAGCAGACCAAACACCGAGCAACAAGTCTTTTATTGAAACATTTTAAAAGACCATCCTTTCAGGAGTAGCAATAACAGAATTTTCAAAATGGCTGCTGTGTTGGTTATGATGGATGTCCATATATCACTCCTTTTTTTTAGTACCAACTAGACCATGGGATGAAAGGGTGTGTAAACTTTTCTGGCAATCTTCTAATTAGTTCAGATGGATAAGCAATAATAATTTTGTGCCAATGGAAGGATGGACAAAAGACCATCCTAAAAGATCTTCTAATCTATGGCTAATAGAACTAACAAGCAAGTCATGACCATATTGCTGTAAAATACACGACCTTGACACAAAGTTTAAAGTTCAGACAGTGAACAAGTGTGTTAATAATTGTCTTGGTTTCATAATGATTCTCTCAAGGTATATAAAGAAATTCCATCAAGGGGTTTAGGAAATACAATTACAAGAAATTCTGTCAAGTGGTTTAGGAAAACAAATTTTAAAACCATAATTGAAATCTTAATGAAAATTTAAATGATTGTGACCTTTACCTCAGGGTAAAAGATGAGTTAACATGTCATATAATGATTTGTCTTAGCTTACTTGATATTACTCAATCAAGGAAATTTAAGAAAAATATGCAAATGAAAAAATCAACCTAAACCCTTAGCGAATTGTTCATAATGCCATTGGGGGAATAGTGACTTCAATCTTGTCTTTAACTGATGTGGGCTCAAAAGAAATGTTGAGTTCATATGCAGTCATTTTCAAGTTGCATCTAAATGACAATGCTTTGAAGACCATTTTGTTTTACTTTGCAATGTGACAAAAATAATGTCATAACAATGACCTTGGTAAAGTAAGGCACAGCAATTTTTATTTAGGACACAAGCAAGGTTTTACTGGTAAAGCGTAATACCTGTCCAAAAATTTACTTGAATACTGTATGATTTAATCTATTAATTTCATTTTAAAAGTTCTCTTTGTTTCACGATTCCCATGTCATCATCATTACAGGTCCATCACTTACCTCACCCTCTCCTTTCTCTTCAGTAATGTACTCTTCTTCTATGTCATCTGCAGCACCCTCTACTGACAAAATACTTGTTCGGATTTGTTCTATCATGAATAGCTACAAAAAAAAATAAAGAGAAAAAAAAGAAAAACCATAAAGGTATTCTTGGACATTAGGATAAATCCTTGATTGGCAAACCTAAGAATATGTTTTAATAATATAACAAGAGGCCTGAGGACCTGAAGTCATGCATGTATTTGAGATCTAACTAAAAGTCAAATGAAAAAGCACTTGGCCATGAAGTGGGTTTAGTATGATCCTTTTTAGTACTAAAAAGTGTTTATTTGTTTTAGCAATAGCAGACAGATCAGCATCATCTGTGTAATCTTGAAATATGCATTCTGTGAAATCTGTTTAACACAAGCTGGCCAATATAAACTCTTTATATATTTTGTTACTATAGTAACAATGGCTATACTGGATCAACATTATACAAAACTGAAAGGCCTTCATGTAAGGATTCTTTCTTTTAGATTCAGTCTAATTCTGTTTTTAAATAGAAGCCATTTAAAGATTTTTTAGATTTTGAATAACAGACAAAATCATGATCATCATAAATTTCTATACTGAAGGAGTATCTTTGCAATATGTTGGCAAAGCAAGGCTAAAACAATGCACTGAAATTCATCTATGAAAATAACATTACAACAGACTGTTGAAATTTAAAATTACTATGAGACAATTGTCAATGTTACCTAATGTATAAAAACTTGAGGAATGGTGAACAATATTCTTAAATCAATATATAACACTTCCCAGATCCCACCCTTACCCCCATGATGGAGATGAATAAAAAAAATGCATAACTCTGCTGCAAGCCACTAAAAAGTACCAGAGTAGTTGCACACACAGAATTCTGATATGCAATGCACTGCATCCAACTTTAAGTCAAATTGGTCGAAAGAACTCTAACAATAGGGGCACAACTATTTGTCAACATGTGCATCATGAGATAAAGACCTTATTAGGCAGTTTCACAATTCATTTAAAACTATATGACAAAGCTGCACTACCAGGTATACTAACAAATGTTGGATGGAAGGACCGACAGATGGAAATGAGGATTTAGACCATTCCAGCCCCTGTTGAGTCAGTGGCATTTTTAGAAAAAATAATGTAAATACTTTGAATTTTGTTATGTATCACTTCAAAAACTGTACCATTACCTGTTGCAGGACAGAGTTCATATAACATGTAGCTCCAGCATTCTTCAAACCCACAAATCCTTTCGGGGGTCTGGGACCTACTGGGGGTAAGTATTCCCATTCCGTTAATGAAGGCTCCCCTGAAATTTGAAGAAAACTAATATTTTATTCTGGTAATAAATGGCAATATTAACATTAGAATTGAACCCATTTTCTGTGTTTTTTTCTACATCTGTAATTGTGTGACTTTGCACATGTTAATGTCCCACACACATTTATAAAGGCTCCATATTGTGTTAGTAATAATAGTGAAAGAGATGACTTAACTGCCTTTTCTTTCTTATATTGTGCACATCAGGTAAGATGTGATTAAGTGCTGCCAATTATGTCATTTATCCAAAAGGTAAGAGTAGATTACTGTTGTGTTATTTCTAGAATCCCTATGATTAATTTATTCATGCTGATATGATTTTATAGGCAAAACATGGACATGAAATTGTCTTGGCACAACAACCCAACTCGGACACAAATAAAATAATAAAAAGTCACTCCCAAATTCATTTACATATGGCATGTATATTATGTTACAAACAATACCCGAATTTTCATAATTCTAAGCTCATTTACAACATATGGAAAGAAGATCAGTTTGTTCTTTTGCTTTTTTAACTGTGAGGAGTTCAATATTTTAGGCACAGTCTTCTGACAATGATTCATTTGAGTGACATTAGATCTGATGCAACTCGACTGGTCATGTCTATTATGTAAATACCATTATAATACATTTCCATCAACATATTTGCTAAGCACTTGAAGTTGGTGACACAGCCTGTACAGAGAGCAACTGCAAGGTCAAACGCGGCTGTTATTGTTGCAGGTACAGAGCACACCGGGATGGCCTGGTCTGATGGGAATTCTCCTGTCAACTTTCTACTCTGTAGCACAAGTTTTGAGGCAGGAAACACAAAATCCTCCACCAACTCCTGAAAGATAAAGTTATATACACTACACAAGTTTGTTGTAAAATAAAGGTTAGATAGATTAAGTTTTTAACAACTCATTTAAAATAAAAAAGATAAGGTACCACAATAGAAAAGAATTAAATTACACAGAAATAAAAAGGGAACTCCTGGAAAATGGTAAGAACCCTTCCGTTATAGAAAGGCACAGAGATTAGTTACCTGGCTAACATCCTCCAAGGCAAATGCAATTGCTGTTGGCTTGGAAATCTGAATTTGTCAATGCTGTCATTTTTTGCTAGTTTAGTTTTGCTCAGCAGTTTTTGAGAAGTTGTTAAAAGTGTTTTTGCTATTAAAATAATACCATATTTATGGCAGATTGGCACCATTTGTTTAACCTGACAGTTCTAATTTAACAGGATGTTTCAGTCAAATTCAGATGAATATTGTTAAAAAAGTTTTGAAAACAAATTAAGTTTCTCAAAATTGCAGCTGCATTTGATAAATAAACATCATATGGAGTTTGTACATGCTTCATGGCAGGATTATTTTATCATGTATGGTCACATTGAATTCAACTGTTCTGAGAAGCAATTTTTAAGGGTGTCCTGTATCAAGTAATGGCAGCCATTATTTGTCAGGATCACATTTGCACCTGAAATTTTTGTAACTGATGAAAGATTAGCATTATTTCTACTGGCTTTAAAGGGACCTAGGTGGCTAAGTGGTTTAAGGTGCTTGCCAGCCACAACACACTGGCATTTTAATACAAAACCTGACAAATTTACCCCTTGCAAGTGGCTAACTCATGGTGTTTATCGATCAGATTCTCAATGACATTTGTTGATTTCTTATAAAGAGGAATGTAGTCTGACTATCCTTACTGCTGTGTGTTCATAAGATGCACGCCATACCACACATGAATGAAAAACTTCTAGCATAAACTAACAGTCGATGATACTTTCACCAGTCAAAAAAGTGGTTTAGTTTAACAACCCATTCATGTCAAACAGCAAAACCCAGATGTATAAACAGTTGCACACCTGAAAAAAGACAAATGCCATAACAAGCACTATGATATCTCTACATGAGTGACACATGCTGTGACAAGCACTACTTTTGCATAATTTATGCGACCAAATACCCTGGCAGCATCTCTATCAAAGCAATCCAATCCTTAAAATATTAACGGAATATGAAAACAAAAAAGTCTAAGACATTTTAGTCTACTTAAGTTTTCACGTATCAGGCTACATAGTATGCAAGGTAAAACATACCTTAATAAGATTAGTGCCACCTTTTTCTGAACCAATGTGAAACTTTTTCTCTGTTGACTGGAAAGCCAAGAGCTCCCTTGTGATACCAAGGTGCCCTTCTAACAGAACATCATCTACTGGATTCTCCCCTGTCTCCACCACCTGGTCCTGAAAGAATTAAAAACTATAAATAATATACATTTCCAGTATTAACAACTAGAAACCAAGTTTGTCAAAACATGAACTGTTGCTAGTTTATTGCTCTGCAAACTAGAAAGTTTTAAGTCACAAAAATTCTAAAATTCTAAAATCTTTGAAAAATTTTGACATGAAAATCTCATCAGGTTATTTATTTACAATAAGTGGTTTTTGCTTGATCAGGCAAACAAGGTGTCTGGCACAAATGTATACAAATACAAAAATTGTGAATACAAATTTGATCTGGAAAGTTGACATGTCATATTCTAAAATGTAAATTCACACATTATGATCACCAGCCAAGGGAACTGCTGAGGATCAGTGATCAACATACTGAACTCCTGACTAGGAGGTGGCCTCATGTGGCCTAGTAGTTTAAGATGCATACCTTTTAATATCAACTGCCATCTCACTTCTGTTACACGAGATCAAATCTTGCCTCGTCTTATGTTGGCATGTAAGAAAGCTTTCCAGTAGCTTGGGTTGGTGGTTCTTCCTGAATCTTTCTCCTGGGTTTCTCTTTTCAGCAAATATACGGGTTGTCATGAATTTTCTATCATGCAAAAAGAGCATTTAAACCCACAAAAAATCCTTACCAGGATGTTCCAGGTTTGATTTCCACCATTTTATCTGCATAGATTCTCATTAATATGTGTGAATCTTGATCATAACTCATCTGAGATTATAAGTTTAAGTTTACATGCCAAATCCCATAAAAATCCAGTCAGAATATAATATGAAGATTTTCACAAGATGAAGAAATCCAATGCAAGATCACAACATTACTATGCAATGACGATGCTCATAATCAAACTCATACTAGGTCCTAATGATATAACAAATTTGAATCATGTCCTCTAGAGCATTCACAAGCTAAGCAATTCCAATAAAAGGTTGCTTCAATAGTATGCAAAGGTGTTATCCAAAAATGAACAAACATCTGATCATGAATCAGAAACATGGCCTGTCAGCCCCCAAGAACCCTAAAAAAACCTCGAAAAGCATTGCAAAAAGATAAAACAAGTTATTAACACAATTCCTTGAGTTTCTTTAGGCTCAATTATTTTTATAAACAGAATACAACACTACAGCATTCAGTTTTATTTGTAGCATGAGGTTTTCTCCCTTTGAAAGAATTCTACCAAACCAATTCTTGTTTAACAAGAAATCTTTTATTTAACTAGTCCATATTACATGTTGGGTTCTTCTTGCCAGTATAAAAAATACCATCACAAGTTGAATTCAACAGGTACAGCAGAAAATATTTATGGCAAAAATTTAAATAAAAAAGTTCAACAAGCTAATATTTTTCAAATGAGTTCAATGTGGTTGTTTAGCACAAGTACATACATATATACTTGTGTATAAGCCTGTTCACATATAAGTCGACCCCCCCCAAACCGAAAAGGTATAAACACTGAAAAGTGCATGACCTGCATATAAGCCGACCCTCAAATCCGAGACATCACAAGATGCATGAGATAAGTTCTAAATGCATTTATTTAGGCAAACTTATATTAACAAAAATTACACAAGTGCTTATCTCAAGGTTGGTGTGCATGATTATTATTTTTTTTTAAAATCGTTAAAAAAAACTTTTTTAAAAGTAATTTTTTTAATTTTCTGTTTTCTTATTGTTTCAGCCTACTTTAGATTTAGGTACAATTTGATCAAACGATGACAAGAATTTAGTAATCGTAAGTTGCTGTAACACTAACTCTCCATTTTGACTTGAATATTGTTTGTTTATGCATTATTGCATTTGAACATTCAGTGCACCAGTAATTATGTTTTTACTTTGCCTTGAAATTGTAAATGCCTAACTCACTAAAATGCAATCCCAGTATGACTACACAACGAACAATATGATTTGATTGAACACTCGCAATTAGGCTACTTAACGTATTTACATATTAGTGCCACCGCATGTACATTGTAGGTTTGAAAACACACTGAATTAAATACATCCCACTGAGTGAAGTACATCCCTTGGAGTCGAATCATGGGTACCACTGCTCTAAGCTTTAATGACATCTCCAATATACCATAATGAAGTTGCAGAAATAATGCTTCTAAAAAAAAAAATTATGCTAATACCATATAAGCTAAGTTGTAGTTCGTTTGATGTAAGTGACCCTACACCATACTTGTCAAACGCTCATGACAGGAAGAAAAAAAAATCATGTTTCTTAAGGTTCCTCCACGCTAACCTCTCAATTTCATATCTCTCGATTTTTGCAGAGAACGTCCAATTATTATGTCTTCAATTTTCATTTATCCTTGACAATAAAAAAAATTCTACACAAATAGATATATTGTATGCAATCCATGAAAGCCATTTTCTGTTAAATCACTGTGAATATTGTTGTGATGAAATAATTACGTTATTAGAAAGAATTTGCTTTTTCAATAAACAGAATATTAAGCTTAAACATTATTCACGTAAATTTATGACTTTTTCACCTCTAAAATAAAAAAATCAGAAAATAAACAAGAAAAAATAATCCACAACAATAAAATTGTCGACAATTAATTTCAATCCCAAGATTGATCACTATGAATGCTATAGCACCATTTCCCACCAAAGAAACTGACACGATTGAACATCAAGCATTTTTATACCATACATACGAACGATAATTACCATCATTAACAAAACTTAGTTCAAGATGCACAAACTGAGTCAGGAAGATGTGAGAACCATTACATAGGTCTTCTTGATCTTTAGTTTTGTAACTAATTTGGTTCCATATACTTTTAAATTTTGAAGTTAATGGGTGGGAATTCACTAGATACAGACACATCAGTTTGTATGTGTCTGTGTGTATATATATTTCTTTAGGGGGATGCACAATATAGTGACAGAAATGTAAGAATCCTTACCCTGACTTTCTTCAGCCAGGCTATCTCATTATTCAGATGGTTTTCTGCATTTGGCAAGTTGACATCAGTGCTGCATGCATAATTCAATAACCTACAATGTGAACAATCATAAATTTGGCTAGATAAATTACAAGATTTGTTAATTGTAGAATGCATACACAACGGTTCTAAAGAACCTGTATAATCCCTATGAGCTGTTCTATAATATACCCTCATTGTATATGAACTAATAAAAAAAATGAACAAAAATCAAGTTTTTATCGAGTCATGATGCTGTCCAAGCCATTTTCTTGTGGAAATCAATGTCAATCTGCAAAATCAAGCAAGACAATAAAGCATTTGTATAAAAAATAAAAGTATGACCTTGAATTTCATTGCTAAAGCAAGAGGTATCTGTATGCTGAAGGCAAATATTATGTCAGTGCCATTGATAGACTATTCACTGTGCAACATTTTTAAGGTTAATAACAATGAAAGGCTACAAGTCTAAAAGTGTTTTTGTTTTTTTTAAACAGAGTATCATCCTGATGTTGTCCCTCTCTGTCAAGAGATGTGTCTTTGTTTACAAGTCTTTGGATGGTCAAAAATAATTCAATGACTCTTACCTACACAAAAGCTGATAGTATTCACTTGCTTGCTTTGCATGTTCTTTGACTGCATTCTGAAATATAATCCAATCAAATTTAGTGATTTATTTAACTACATTCTGAAAGCTACTGCAATCAAACTTAGTGCATGTAAAAGCAGCAATGGAATTTTACAAAGAAGACAAGTTCATTTAATCCATCTCTTTCTTTCATCAAATTTCCTGAAATTCAATGGCTAAATAGGAAATTTTAACCAACAAACTTTCCATCAATAGTTGTTTATAATTTGCTTCAATGATGGTGATAAAATACTGAATAATATATCGACTAATGAGGTGACTCAAAGAACAGCCTTGCTTAACATAAAAAAATTTGCATGCAAAAGAACTGAAATACAAGATCTCATTTATAGAGCATGCTTCTCCCTCCAATTTCCTGACGATTACTGAAAGCCTGACAATTACTTCAGGCCCAAAGATTGATACTGATATTTTTAAAAATCATCTGTAGTCTGATAACAGTTCACAGAACTTTGATTCATTTAGAACTTTTAGTGATAGGACTTATAATTTTAAATTCCAGGATTAGTTTTTGGATTAGATTCACAAGCCATAAGTCCTTTTTCATACTTTTACCTTTTTTTCTAGGGAAATAAATTATTTTGTTAAATTTTACAAAGCTTGTTGGCTTCACACTTTTCTTCGTTACTTTGTACAAGCCTAGACACATAACAAAGAAAATTGGGTTCTCATCCTTGGGATATAAGAATTTTGGCGAAAATATTTCAAACATTTTTTTTAAATTTAATTTCCCCTAGTTTAGTTGCCAGGAATATTTTAAATCTTAAGTACTATTTCACATTTTGTTTGAAATCTTTAGTGAAGTAAACAGGCCTTTTCACAATGTCATCAAAAGTAGGACTTTTCTTTCTAGTCCTACTCTGGAGCAGTTGGATTGCTTGAAAAAAGATGAATTGCTTGAACTTACCAGAAAATATATTTCTGAGGCAAAATCTTTCTTAATGAAGCAAGAAATTAAAAACATTTTGATCCAGTATTTTGTATAAAAGAATGTTTTGGATAAAAGTATTTTGGTTTTGATCAGTAAGTCTGCATTAGACTGATATAAAAGTAAAGGAATTAAAATTTAAATAAAAGATGGAATTAGAGTTAATGAAGCTTGAACTTCAGAAAGATGAAAAAAACACAAATGCTATTGGAAAAAGAGGAGAGAAACAAATGCAGTTACAATCTGAGAAAGAGGAGAGAGTGTTACTTTTTTACAAGCTGAGATATGTAACATCACTATATTGTTTTTCTGTAACTTTGTGTACAAGTGTGCACAGTTGCTTTTAACCACAGGCATTCTTGTCTAAAGAATCAAAATTAAGATAGCAATACTCACAGAAAGCACAGTAAAGAGAAGAGTGATGAAGAAAACCAGTGGTCGTTGACTGCTACTACACTTTGTTGCCATTAGAAAAAACTGTTCAGCTGCTGATATTCTGACTGGCCTGTAACATAAACACACAGTAAGTTTCTCCCTATAACAAATTATTTAAGGTACTTAAAGCTTATTAAAAACAATGATGATTAACAAGATATTTCATGTTACAAGAGAAGGCTGTTTTATACATCACCCCAAATTCGTAGCAGCAAGGAATAATTTTTAAGAGGGTCAAAAAATAAAATGATATGTAACTGTTTTACCTATATGGATATTTAATGCATTTTCTGTTTCATCTTCTTACACATTTCTGTTGTGGATACAGGATTTTTCTTTTCTTTAATTTTTCATCTCTTTGTGTTAAATTTATTTTGTAATGTATCGCTCTACATCTTGGGAATATTGTTATGTAACTGTAGTATTATGGGCCTATGCCTATATTACTGATAAACTATTATCATTGTCAAAACACACATAAATTACCACAAATGGGAAAAACTAGTATTCTAAATCTACTCTACTTGTATGAAGTATCTATGTTACCACTGTGTACATCCACAAAACTGTATCATCTTTACACTTTTATCACTGATAAATTTAAATTAATTCTAAACAGTTGATAAAAACAACACAGATGAAACATTTCCTTAAATGTCACTCTGCAAACAAACTATAAATACCAATTGATCATGTCCCAAAAAAATCAATATACATTAAACTTTTCATCCCATATTCAGTAAATATTTTCTTCTAGATCATATTCAACATCAGATTTGTTTCATCAAATTTATCATAAATGCATTGTCTTTAAAAACAAAATATTGTCCTCGCTAATTGTACAAAAGTTTTCATATATCAAATTTCTGATAATGTAATATCAACATACCTATGTTTGCAAATGAGAAGAGAGTCTATGATGAATAACTGCCAGGCCTTCTCTTTGTGTAGCACCTCAGTGGCTGAGGGACATAGCAATATGCACACTGTCAGCACTTCTAATGCTTCTTTGGCTACAACCAAGTCATCTGGATCAGGGACCTGGTCCTGGGAATTAAGAAAGCCAGCTCTATAAATGATTAATACAATTTGGTTTTGTATACTTGGGCTCTGTTTACACAGGTGTGTCATTAACCAAACAGCATTTTCTAAAAAAGCATTTAATTTGATTTTCTTTGAAGCCATTTGTAACTTCACATTACTTGTCTAGTTAAAAGAGGGAACAAGTGTCCATATATAAAAAAAAGATTTTTATGCATTGGAAATGTATCATAAAAAAAACAAAATGAAAAGTAGTATCAAATATATCATAATGGCTGTTCCAGTAAAACACATTCCCCCGGGATGTCACTTCAAAAAACTTCGGTAGAAGGTTGTGTTTCAAACTACTTTAATTCTGACAGTGGAAGGTTGATTAGGAAAATCACTTCTGTTGTGGGTTGTGTTAACAAAATGAAAAATATCTGGTGGGGTTGTCAAAAAAAAAACCCGAATATTATTTAAAATCTTTTTTAACCCCATCTTAGTGGTCTAATGTGAATAAATATTGGGTTGGAAAATAATGCCAGTACACGAGAGCACAGGGATTCATTACAATGAAAATTTTGAGTCTAACCTGTAACAGTATTATACTGTTACAGGTTAGACTAAAAAATTGTATTTGTAACGAACCCCAGTGCACGAGAGTGCACCTATAATATAATTTGTACAAATTTGCATAATTTTAAAGCCGTAATATGCGTTCTGCAAATTACGTCAATTCTGCAGTATGCAATTTTTATTTGACTTTTAACTTTAAAAGTGCATTTTGCAATGCAATTCACGCTGCCAGCATAAGTGTAGCAGCGCTCAATGCAACATCCTGATTCAGGAAGGTAAACGTTACAATAGCTGGATACTTCAGTTTGACATAAATGGCTAAATTTGATTGGTTCATCTGGACTTGGAACTAGCATTTATAGGAGTTTTAACCTTACTTTCATCATGGAAGTTTTACAAATGCATGTTACATATAATGGCCACACAGGAAACCAAAATGGCTGAATAGCAACAGGGATTGTTGTCAGATGACATTTTCAGTCGGCAAATACTAGCTGGTGATAGCTATGACGACAATTAATTTCATGTATATCAGTCTGTTGGACATTGGGAAAATATCACTTGATATACCAGTGTGTGATTTTGAGCCCAAACTTGATGTTGAGTGCAAGTCTTATCGACATGTTAAATGGACAGAATGCCGGTTATATTTATTCAAGATAATCACGTCTAAACAAGCAGACTATGGGAATGTTGGACTTAAAACCCTAATACAGCATTATGGAAGAGAAAAAAATCTGGCATAAGAGGCAGCTAAGTACCCATTCATGGAAGTAAATCTTTGGCAGAGATCATGTTAGCAAAAACTTCTTTTTGGAACAGAGATATCAAAAAGAATACCCATGGGGCCATGCCTGTGAGATGTTGAAAATTGCACAACCATAAAGAACAATAACTTGCTCAGGCTAGTTATGCATATCCACTTCAGACAGCAGGCAATGAAAGGGAGTTCTCTGCACAGAATAATATTCATACACAGAGGAGGAGTATCATATACAGAAACAATCAACATATTAATGCTCATAGGGAACATCAAAGAATCCCCACACAACAAAATTAAGCGTGTGTTGATTGATAGCTGGCAGAACCACTATGGCAACAAAAGACTAACTTTCATATCATGCAGATATATTAACAAATGAAGTACATGCTCTCTATGTGCAAAAATTAAATGAAATCAAGCATAAGACAGTGACTGAAATGTGTAAAGTCAAAGCAAGATGAATAAAATTTGTCCTGTTTGTGTTTGGTTATTCCTATGTATATTTTGAAGATGTTGATATTTTCTGCAGACCTTTTGGCTCTTAGTTCCAAGCCATCATTTGGTATTTGTATTACAAATTGGATTACTATTATCTAGGACACAACATTTTGAAGCAGTGTTATTAACTAATGATGAAATTGATGAAACAATACTTTATATCATTCTGATATATGGATTCTTTACTACACTACTAACCTGTTCATTCTGATTCTTTTTTTTTTACAATCTTCTTTAGTTTTACTGGTATCAATACTTTTAATAAAATTTTAACTTCTATTTTCTTACAATCTAAATATTTGTGATCATGTATTAAAGGTGTGATAAAGGGAAAATGTGCATAGTTTTGTTGCAAAATCTAAAACAATTAGCAAGAGACTAAAGTAAAAAGAGGGTCAACTTCATGTGTGCAAAAATTGTTGTTAGAAACAACAGAATAGTTGTACAAGATGTATTTGGCAAAGTTGTAGAACCAGCACTTGTATTGTAATCACATATTCCATTTAAATAATACTATCATTATTTCTGCGTATTCCTATAACTTTTTTCCCCATGTTGTTTGTTTCTTGTGCAATTCTCAGTATCATTAAAAAACAATGTAATCTGTACCAAATTGATTTGTTTGGGATGAAATTTTAACCCCAAAATCAATGAACCTATGAGTTCTGGCATTAAAGTCTCACATTAAATAACATAATAAGTAGCCATGATAGTAACTTAGCATGCAACTGTTCTAATTTCACTTTTGGAATGTTCAAATCTTTAATGTGATGGCTCCAAAATAAACACATCATGTTTAGAACCTGTTCATTGACTGTGAATGAAGTATATAATCCAAGTCCAACTGAATTGTTAGAAAATTTTTAATTCTTTTGACAACATCATAATTAGCTATCAAATATGCCATCCCGACCAAGACTCCACAACAACATTGTAAACCATGCCCAGTGACATGAGAGTAATAATCGCTATAAAACTAGAGATGACATGTCTTTGATTATTTTATTTTCAGTAGAGCTTTAACAGAGCAGAACAGTAAGAAAAGTGAGATATTTAAGTGTTAGTCAGCAATGGTCAAAAAAAGGCATACAACCATTGAGAGTTGTTGATGGATTAGCATTACTACAGATATGAAAGAATGAGAACCATACTATAAATCAGTGAAGATAAAATAGAGTATCCATGGTTTGACTGTCCCTGATTGGTTGATAATGAAGATTTTAGTAAAAAGAATCTTTTGAGAGCTTGTCCTACTTGTAACTGATAAAAGTCAGGGACATTGTTTTATTAACATAATTACTGTCATTTTACAGCCCGAGTTTGGAACACATGTTACTAAAATCAGCAGCAGACTCTTCAGTGTACTATTGAAAGCACACATTTCAAATTTGTGTCAATCCAGAAAATGGTGCAGCTGTTTTTCTTTTCACAAAAACTGTCTTACAGCTTTGGCAAAAATGATGGACTAGTACCTTTGCTTCTGTAGCTAAAGTTTATAAGTTGCTTGATTTTGTTTGGTTTGTTTGTTTTTTTGGGGGGTGGGGAGGGACAGTATATTAGGTGGAGGAAGAACCCCGAAAGATCACCTACCCAAACTGGTTGATCTGTGTCAGCCAATTTTACTGCTGAAGAAAGTATTTCTGAGACACCAAACACCACTTAAGTGGAACCACTGACCTTCTACAAGTAACTAGCAACATTTTTATTTACACATTGGAGGCAAGTATTACATGACAACTTTTATTTGGAAGACTGTCAGATCTATATCACAAGACAAGCATCTTATACCATATGTATGTCTCATATGAAAGACTATTGAACCTGTAACAAATGGACTAAAAGTGCAGAATGTAATTGCTTGACCATGCGTGATGATGATGATGATGCTATTGACAATACATTTAACTGCAAGGTCACTAATTGTACAAGTACTCTAGGGAAAAAAATGATTCCTTGACTTTCATCCATTTTTGAAAATATAATTTATGATATAAAAATGTTTGACTTGCTATATTATTCTAAAAACTTTACTTAGTTTTGCAACAAGGCATAACAATAAGACGTTGATAACTGAAATGTATGTTCTTAGAGATTGTCCATAAAGGATGTCTGCAGATGTCTGTTTTCCTAAATCCCCACCTCTCCTCCTGTCCACTTTTGTCTGCATGTGGCTTACCCCCACCCCCATCCCCAGGCTGCGGAAGTCCCAATCTAGCAGGGCTGATATGTGGGCTATGTAATCATCCTCAGGCACTGGGGGCAAGACCTATGTAGTAATACCAACCCATTCATATATATTCTGTAGCATACAAATTGAAATTAACAAATAATTACAATTTAGGCATCACTCAAAAAGGATGTCCCACAAAATATACTGGAATACACACTGTAGGCATAAAGCAGCTGTTCAACACAGATTAAAATAAAAATTACTTGCGTGAGGATGTCCAAAAGGTTCTTTAACCCCCTCCCCCATGTCTGCATTTGAACTCCCAATCCCCATCTTTGCAGATGTCCTTTATGGATTATAAGTTTACCAAAACATTTCTTGAAAAAATAATAAGGGAATTTGTCATCTGACCATACATTTAAAGCAATACAAGATTTAACTATTATTCTAATCAAAAGCAGCATGGCTAAGAACAAAGAAAAATAGAAAAACATTGTGATCACTTTAGTAAACACAGTTTAACGATACAAATTCATGATTTCTGTATTATAATAGAAATCCCTAATATAAAATCTGTATTCATGGACATTTATTTAGTAGTTATTAAGGGACTGATCAATGACATCTACAAATAAAAAGCCACCAAAATAATTTATGATTTCACAGAATCAGAGACATACACGGCTGATAGACAAACAAACAAAAGGACAAAAGATTAATTATAATAAATGAATACAAATCAATATATGCAGATTGTATGATCTATAAAAATTCAGTAGATTACCTCCAGACAGCTGTCATTTAAATTGCTTTTGTCCCCAACCAAATATTAAAATCACTTCTACCACCCACTAACACACAGCCAGAAATTATTTTTTAAAAAAATGCTTCTGTAGGAGGCAGTGTTTTTTTATTAAAACATATCTAACATATTTTTTTATATATTGCTTCTGTTGTGGCTTTGTTGATTCTTAAAGTGCCTTCCCCCCGGGGATATATGTTTTAATGGAACAGCCCTAAGAAAAAGGTAGTGATATGAAAAGTAAAGTTGCATGTATAAAATATACAGAAAACTCTGCATTTACATGCTTTAAACAATATAAAGTTCTTGCAAATACTGTTTCCTCAACTTTAACAAATATGATGGAATATGTGGGTAAAAATTTTCCAAAGGTTAGTAAGATCTATTCATTAAAATAGAAACTACTTAATAATTGAAGACCATTGATTATACTTTAGTACTCTGCTTTATGAAAACATTTACTAACCTAATTTCATCATAAAGAGATCAGATCAGATACATCAAGAATATTAATAGTTTATACTCAATTTTGTGCTGTTACAAGTTCAACAAAAATATGCGAGGAGTACAGATTCTAAAATGCTTCAAAACAACCACAAACCCATGTCAGTATTTTGCATAGATATGTCTAAATCAGTAAGCTCAGTTACCAGAGGAAATAATTTCATATGCTCATGGCATGATCTAACTTCTGAATTTGATAGGAAGGATTATTTCTGAAACATGTGTCTCTTGGAAAATTGTTTTGTCTGTGAACAAGCTTTGATGTACCTTTACTGCATCTTTAAACTTAAACTGTTTAACATAAAATCTTAAGATGGATGTCACTGCTGCAGCCACTGGAAAAGTAGTACAGTGTTTCCCTTTACGCACAGTTGTGTGTCAGGGATGCACACTGGAGAAAACTGACACAATCTTTTGCAGTGCGTTTTCTGGATGCAAAGAATTTGCAAAATACATTCAGGATTTATTTAAAATCCATTGCGTTGGATTAGGTATGTCATTCTGTATACTCTGATCATAGGCATATTCTGGTTTCTTGTTTTGTATGCTCCCTGCGTTGCACTCTGCTATAATGAGGATATGAAACAGAGAACCAGACTAGCATAGGCAATGTTATGATAGAGTAGCTTCCCCATATCTCATGAGCTCTCAAACAATTCTATCAAACTCAGCAGGATGCGCTTGTTGCATTAAAATGTGATCTCGAGATTAAAACGGCTTGCACTAAGAATTATTAGCAAAGAAAGTGAAAGAAGCAAAACGCGAATGAATAATTGCGGATCTGACTTTCATGATAAATGGAGAAAATATACCTTTGAATGGAATACGGCACATCCATTGAGATTACAAGTGTGACTTCTGATCTCGTGATTGAAAAGACTGCACATGTGAATAATCCTTTCATGACAGCGTTGAAATTTTTTTTTAAAAATCTGCCTTTAATCACCACAAAATATCTTTTGAACACATTATTACCTAAGACATTTTTTCAGAACAATGAAATAAATAAAAACTTGCAGGGACAAATCAATTATTTGGATTACAAATTCAGGGGGTTGTTGCAGATTGTTATTAACTTTGCTGCAACGAAAGAAAGATCTAAAAGTTCAGGTGTAACTTGTTATAGAGAAGATGAATCATTAGCCTCTGATTTTTGGATGAATGTGTTTTAGGATGGTGTACTATGCAACTGATGATAGTACACATTTTATGACAGTAAATTAACTGTCATTTTGGTTAAAAAGATTTATATGGATTTTTCTATTGGCTTATATGTAATGTGTTGGTCTATAATATTGCTACAAAAAGATTATGAAGAGACTGTTAAAAGTACAACTTAAAAATAAAAGGAAAATGAACTAATAAAATTATCCTTTGAATGGACAATACATGTGTGTTAATTGTGCGTGTTGATTTATTTGTATTTGAAAGACAGAGTATGTTGTGCAAGTTGCAATATCCTATTTCAGCTGAAAAAGAATAAATCAGATGAAAATTTGTCAATACATTTTTGACCCCCACATTTTTTACCCTACTTATGACACCAATGGGTTTTTTTGACCCTCAGTTTTACACTTCTGGGAGATTAACTGAGTGGTACCTAATATATTAATACAGATGTTAATGTTGTAGCTATTGGAAAAGTAGTTAACTATAATTTTAACAAGGATGTCATTATTGTAACCTTTGGAAACAAGTAATGCCTATGTCTTTCCATGCTTACTGAGGTAAGGTATTAATCTGGGCAAGTTGATTCAAGTTTAGATATGATTTTTTTGATAGTATGTTAACTGCTCCCAATGTTTACAGTATACTTTTGATGGCTTAGGATCTAGTTTATGAATCTGGTCATCTTTAAAATCAAATAAACTAGACCAGGAGAATCCAGATGAAACCAATGAACTTTGATGATGACCAGTTACTCTTGCATGTGCCAGAATCAAGAACTAAACCCAGAAGTGGAGTGGAACACAATATTACAAATGCATGATCAAGGCTAAATGTTGACTAGAAATCACTCCAGAGCCAAAGTCAAATACAAATGTGAAGATCAAAATATTTGAACCTGAACATAGAAATGTTTCCAAATTTGTATCCATCAATTTATTTGAAGCATTAGCTTTACTGATTCGAAATGATCTGAGGATGAGATATTCTTACTATGATCTTCTTTCTCATGATGTGCTATGCTCAAGTCCACTGAGGAGAGTAAAGGAATGCTACTTGTTGATGCCTGGCTTATCGGTTTTGTATTTCTGTGTGTTTTCATCAAGATGTGCATTATCTGTATAGGTAAATGTTTATTTCATTATCTTTCTCATACTTTCATAGGTGAACATCAGCACTAACCTGACACAATTTTGGATTAAACAGATATTCAATATCTTTTGTGAAACAAGTGCTAATATACACCTTCAGAAATGAATTACAATCAGACATCTGTCATCAAGATACACCAGTGAATAATTTATTGTCTGCATATATAAAATTTCATTTGACTGGAAAATCTGAATGAGAAAGATGTGATCATAATGGTATAATTTTAAGTTAACAAAAGTAAATATTTTGAGAAAAACAGAATCTCAGTAAATAATGGTCTTTGAAATTCCATCTTACAAATCTTGCAGATGAAAAACTGACATCATTTTGATGAAACATAAATTTACCTCTATGTGGTTTTTACCTTCTCATGTGCTTTGATCATTTCATCATTAGAAGAATGCACAAGATGTAATGACCCACTACTTGCTGACCAGGAAATCTTTTGGATAGATTTAATAGTACTCAGATCTGGAGCTACACCAGTGGCCTGAATAGTGGAAAGAAAAAAAATTAAAGTACATATCTCAAATAAATGCTTTTCTGATACTAACATGAATAATTGCTTTTATTGCTTTTCAAAACCCACACCCATTGAAAAAGCAAATTCCAGCAACTGTTACTTGCATTCTATTGGAAGTAAGATTTGTAGAGGGTCAAGCTAGGAGGCAATAGTCATTAACAAAACCAGTCTTGAAAGATGACCTCTTCAGCCAACAAGATGGATAGTTTCTCAAATGAGGTCACCACAAAAGGCATCCAATAAATTTGTGCAGAAAGAATTCTGTCTCTCAAGACAGGTGTTTTCTTCTCAAGACAGGTGCTTTCTAATCGCAAGTTTCTTCTAAACTGGTTTTAGAGCATATTAAATGAGCTAAGCTACATTTGTAAAGGAAGGCACTATTGATGACACAGAACACTGACAAAGAAATGCAGGTATGGTCTCATCAATATAAGTTGCATACAAAATCATGTACCAAACTTCAGTAGCTGTAACTCAATAGGTGATGATATAGGGAAGCCGATTCTGATATTCTGCATTTGTCATCGACACTGCAGAGCTGTACATATTAGTTTCTTCAAGGCTGACAATAATAGTCAGTAGAATGTTTGTTTACAAACAAAAGTGGGCAGGTACAATAACTCAAAACAAAACTAAATGAAGCTGTGTATCAAATCTGATTTGAATCCAAATAGGACTAGTTGAGACACTGTGCAGAAATTAAAGTGAAATGGTCCAACAACTAGGTGCCATAACTGTTAAATTACATAGAATACTGAAAATAAACTTCAGCCAAAATTGGATCAGAATCAAATTGTCTGCCAAATTGGGCTGAAATTCTATCATAAATAACAGAATTATTGTTCAGATATAAATGATGGTCTGTCATTCATGGACTATAATTATGCTAAACAATGATACAGATTACAGACAAACTCAGCAGAAGTCTCATCAATATAATCAATATCAAGATGCCTATAAAATCTGGTTGAAAACTAACGAGTTATTAAGTTATTAATTATAAACTAAATCATGAGTGTGACGATCAAGTGCTATAACTCTGCAAAACAAAGCAGAATGATAGAAATCAAACTCCAAAGTCTTTTAAAAAGCAGTAATTATGTTTCTCCAAGAATATTTTTCCAATCACTGTAACATTAAGAAATATACTTGCTACCTACCAAATCCAGGCAACATGGATGCTTACATTGCAGAGTGGCTGGGAGCAGAGTAATGTGATCATGTAAAAATTCTCACATAAACTTAATTTACTGAAATATTTTCTTCCTCCTAAAATACAATCACATTAATATTAGGAGTCTATGTAATATATGGAGAAAATTCTGAGCATTATACCCTTACCCTAGGCATCCTTCTTGGACAGAAAGACTAGATACAACAGAAAAGATAAAGTACTATCCTAATGTTAAGGCACCACAATCACTGGTCAGGTGATGCATGACAACTATATACAGCCAAGTAAAGGATTACTAAACTCTTCTTAACAAAACATTTTTACGGGTGAATCTTGTAAAAGTGCTATACTAAGCCCATGGGAATATTATCTGGGTAGCAGCCACTGGACACACCAGATTCAAATTTTGTTTCTGTGAAGCTCAATCCTACATATAAAAGTTTTAAAAGTTTGACTATGTAGCTAGCCATCATCTTGGGGCAAATTGTTATGTTCTAAAGTGTTTCTCACAGAAATTGCTCATACGTTATTAACTTAAATCTTCACAAGATGACTGATCCTTTTGAAACCTCAGAGTATGCCAAATGTATAACTCACTTCATCCATGATGACAGGGCTTGCAGGATAATATCCTCTATCCTGGCAATCACTAGGAAAAAAAGAGTCATATTTGTTTCAGCACTTTTTTCTGTGCATTTTAAGTAATGCTTGAGTTCACACTGAGGATCTTGAATGGTGTCTTCTCTTGATGTATCAATTGAAAAGAGGAAGTGGATAACGTTTCTCTGATAGTGTTAACAGAAGGATATTCTAATCTACAAAGCCTGGATCCATCATTACGACCGGAATCATCCAATCTGAATTGTTGATAATTGTGTTTACTAAAAGGGAATTTAACTTGCTAACCTTGCATGCCTGAGCTAATAAAGCAGACAGGATTTGTACGAGGGAGGGTCTGTGTAAGTAAAGTCCAAAGCCCCTCGAAAATAACTCAGACTGCCCATTAATTCTGCAAATATAGGTTAATCCAATGCTGATAGAAATGAAAAGAGTCTGGTGCCAACAATTGGGAGGCTGACTAAAGACTTTCAGGGTGGTGAGTCAATCATAGTAGTTAGGAGGCTTGGAGAAAAAGATACATATGTCACAATACATTGCTTGTTACTAAAACGAGTCAAAATATATTTGCATTGTGCATATTCAACATGTAATATATCAATTTCATTGTGGAGCACCATCAGAATAAATAAGTACAAACTGCGCAAGAAAATTTTTATGTTGATCAAAAGTTAAAACTTATGTTCATCCCACTACACTAAAAGTACAGTCTTTATCAGCAAATGGTTTCAATTCATCAAGATTTCTGAAAGATTTCTGGGAAGCCATGTAAAGCAATCTCAACAATACTAAATGAAACCTTAAAATTGGTGTAGCACCTCTCAGCAGTAGTCATAGGTGGGTAATGATTCAGAGTTTCTTCCAATTATTTATATGAATACATATATACTGAGAAGGTAAATTATTATCCTTTCAGGAAGGCAGGGTTCACAGGTTAATGTGATTAGGTAATGTATGCAAAGAAATCATATACTCCTGAGTTCTCTTCAAACAATTGCTGTTTCTGCAACATTTTTTTTGAGAATGTCCTCAACTATAAGGGATTGAGAAACTCCTTTCTCAAAGAAAAGCAATAATACATTTATAAATTTGCTTCTTTTTACCAGGCCTAATATCACAACTGTGTTAAATATCCCAATGCTATCCAATTTGTCTAAAGCAAGATAATGTAAAATCTCAGAGAAGATAAATTGTGAAATTAACCAAGCTGGGGCCAGTATCTGCATGTAATCAGAGACAGGTATACAACAAATGCAGGCACTCTTCTTACAAAAATTATTAAGATGAATAAAAAAAATTAAATGACCTGGTCTAGAAGTTGTTGCCCAAGCCTGATGGCAACATTACGCGTTGTGAACTCAGTAGTATGATTTGGTATGTGATGCAAGGCTGTCTGTAGAATGACCGCATGACTGTGTTCTGCTGCTGTAACACCGGGACTGTGTGAGTCATTACTGCATGCATCCACGACTACCTGCAGTTTGGCATAACCTACTGTTGTCAGCATCAATTTACAGATCTTAAGGGCAGTCACATATGCAGACCTAGGAAAGAGAAATCAGCAATTATAAACATCTTACAGGGCAGTAACAAATAAAGATTAACCTAAGAGAGGGCATATCTTAATCATGGCAAGTTATAAGATAAATTTACATATGTAAGATGGAGCAAGATAAATTTACATATGTAAGATGGAGCAAGATAAATTTACATATGTGAGATGGAGCAAGATAAATTTAAATATGTAAGATGGAGCAAGATAAATTTACATATGTAAGATGCGGCAAAGGCCAGATTACCAACTAGATTTTGTTTATAATGCACGTATGCTCCAAATGCTGACTACAAAGCTAAAAAAATACTCTCCAGAAAATCTGGCAAACTTTTATCCTGGCATCAGGTTTCTTTTATACATATGTAATCAAACATACCTCACAAATGTCTTGCATCTATCTCAAGTCTTGTTTGCTTAATTGGGATAAAATAGCTTGTCAAAAAAAAATGGCCCAAGTCTAGACAGTTAAAAAATGTCAAATGGTTTAAAAAATGCATTGGTGGTGTAATATTTAATTAAGTATTATGTGATTATAATTTTTAATGTAGCTTTAACTTTTTTTTCAGTCATATCGCTACGATGTCTGCAGTGTGGCAGTTTATAGTGATGTCTAGCACTGGGGCATCATGTTGCAGACATGTAGCATAATGTTCCACCCAGTCACATTATCCTGATACCAGGCCAACCAGTCCTAACACTAACCTCTTAATGCTGACCACCAAGCGTGGCAGCTGTTAGTACATTTTTGTAAGTCTTTGGTATGACTCGGCAGGGGATTGATTTCACGACCTCCTGCATCTGAGGCGGACACTCTAACCACTAGGCCACCAGAGCAGTCTAATTAGGTAATTTTCAGATACATACAGATATGCATACCAAATTTATTTCATCTGACTTAAGTCCAAAATGTTAAGATGTGTACAAAAAAGTAACAATTTCCAGGTCATGAAAATCTAATCAGATTATATATCAATACAAAAACATGCAAATTTCATTTTTGTCTTCCTCAAATGGATTTTGCTTAATCATGTTAACGTTTTGTCAACAAAAATAAAATTTAAAATGTGTATGCAACTGACAAATTGTCACAGTTTGAAAATCTAATCAGGTCATTTTGCATATAAGAAATATGCATGCAAAATCTTTGTCTATGTTTAATGATTTTTGTTCAATCTTGCTAAAATGCCTCTCTGGACAGACATGGACACAAAAAATTGACAGGATTAAATCAGTAATTGGGCATGAAAAATGAAAATGATCTAATAAGGTAACTTCAAAGATCATTGAAATCATAGTGTTCATTTAAAGTATGAAATCCTTTATTTCTATATTACCTTTTCTAAAGAGTAATCAGCAAAAGAATTTTAGTTCAAAAAGGTATGGAGATGTTTTTCACTGCTATTACACACATCAGAAACAAAATCTGAATTGGAAGTTAATGCAATGTTGTAATGAAAATCAAACTAGATCTTTGTACAACATTGAAGACACAGAGACCATAAAGTCCAAGTGCTAAAAACCCAAACTTCTGAATTACTGCAGTAACTTTACAAAAAATCTAATCAGCTCCATCATTCATCTTAAAGGAGACCAGAAATAAAAAATTTTCTTTTATATAATTTTCTACAAATTTTAATTTGACTGTAACATTTATAAATTACATATCGTAGGCGGAGAGTGATTATATTGCACGGAAGATACAATTCCATAAATTGCCAAGTTTTTCCAAGTTTTTATGAGACGACAGATCATATGGTCCCATGACGCAATACTAGCCAGTCCTGAAACAGAAAGAAGGCGAGCAATACAGGGGAAATCAGTTTTGGGTTGCACATTAAAAAGATGAATCTGTTTCCAAAAGCTGCTGATAACATATCTGTTGAACTGTGTGTTAAGAATTTAAAGAAAAGCAATGCAATTTTAACATAAATACTTATACATTGTATGCTGTGCAAAAATATAAGGATTAAGTGATGGTGCCCAATGTGAAAATTAAAAATTTGCCACAATGCAAAAAATTCATTTAAGAAGGATGAGATTCAAGCGTAGTTATGTAAATGACATGTTCATTACCTATCCTCAACACACCACCTAAGGACTAATATTTTTAACATATTCATCCATCACTAAACACTCAGAGATAATACTGAATTCTGTGCCGACTTATGTATGTAACTATATCCATTACTGGGGAGATGTAATAAGGCATTGAGAATGGTTTTCATCGGACCTAACATAAGCATTAGTTTTTCAAAACAAACAACCCAAAAATAGATCTGCAAAGCAGAAATTGTAAGTAAGCTTCCTTCTGATGGTTCAATTACAGTGCATTTTACATGCAAGCTACAAATAGCTTATCGACAAATCTAATAATGTATACATGTCTGGTATAATAGTTTATGTACTGTACTAATCAGTGCTCAAAGAAATTTGTTTAGGCACAGGCCCAGGGCTGGTGATTTGAATGAACTTACAAGCCCTGACTGGAATCCCATAAGACCACACAACTCGTACCTGTCAACTTTCAAGCCAGGAAAAAACCTCCCGATTTGGGGGTATTTCCACACCTACCTCTTGATCTAGTAATATCTCCAAATTCTTAGAAGTGGTCTCTCAGATTTATTTTATACCAAATATAGCCTGTACAACTTCCCATAGCTTACGTCCCTGCTATGTTTAAGTCCGGAACTGGCCGAAATAATTAATATCACACATTTCTTTTTTCAATAAATAGAATGTTAAGATTAAACATTATTCACGAAAATTTAAGTTTTTAAAACCACTACAACAGTACTATAGTAAAAAAATTATCACCCATTACTTAAATCCCATGAATGATCACTATAAATGTGCTGTAATTTTTTCTACAAATTCGCATCTCCATTTCCACCAAAGAAACTCAGCCAGTTAACCCTTGACATTTCTATATCTATATGTAAAGTTTTATTCCCATTATTAAATTACAAGAAGGAATTCCATGCAGGATATGTGCCCCTCTTCCTCCCGGAAACCTAATTCAGAATAAATATTTTCCTTCAGTAAGCAAGTGTTGCAGGCCTTAAAACTTAATCCTATTTATGTGTTAAGTTATAACAAAATATGGAATCATTTATTTATCAATTAAATTGCTGGTGCTTAAATACATGCACTGTTGAACATGGTCAAAACTAGAGCCTTTTTCACAAGATAAATACAAGGATAAAGATTGCTTGTGTACTTAAATCAAAACTTCAACTATTTTGCAGCTTAGCCACAGCTGACCAGAATATGAGAAAGGGGCTTGTTCCGGGGGATTATAAGGTGTATCGCAGGAAGAAATGGCACGTCCCTTGAGCACTCCCACATTGAAACAAGGGGTGGGGATCATTAGTCTCTTCACCCAAATTTCTATTGCCAGTCAGTTAATGTGAAACTTTGATTTTATACCAGACCTCTTTTATTTTAATCACTGCTATTGAAACTGCCTAAGGGAAATTTTTATATAATTTCCATTCACTACAGATTACCATTTATACATATTACATGTAACTGGCATAGATTGAAAAGTTCTTTATTGTTGGTTTTCTAAAAAATTTGAAGGTTAAGATTACTGAAAATTATGTTGTCTTGAAACACAACTGTGCAAGGGGTTAGAATATTAATTTTTAGCAGAGCTCCCATTTCATTAAAATCAGATCTCAATTTTACCTAGGGCTGTCGTGAATTGATTTAAAGTGTGCCCTGTTGTAGCATGTATGCCAACATCTTGACATACATTTACTCATTTTATTCAAGCAAACATTTTTCACCCACAAGTCCGATGGGCACCTCACTTCGAATACAGGATGGTCCTGAACTAAATAAAATTAGAGGAACCTCGGGTGTCGGGTTGATAAAAGATATGTGAATTGATTGTTGCATTTGGTGGTCACTTACTTGGCTTTCTGCCTATCTTCCTAACTCACACGTTTAACTCTTTTCCCAGGATTTAAAATATCTTTTACGCTGGCAACTGCCAGTCAAGATGCAGAGTCGCTACTATAACATCACATTATGAAAGTAACCGAATAGGCGCTGAAATTTTGCATACGAGGTCATTGAAATTCAGCGCCTTAAAGATATGCCAACATTTATATATTGGCATTACGATCATAGATAATATTTCAGAATAAGGTTTAACTCTATAGTTCTTTTATTATTATTCTATATATTGATTTCTGGTCTCCTTTAAGTGATTTATTTTAGTAATTGTACAAAAATGTTTTCATGAAGAAAAAGAAATAAATGTCTGAAAAGTGGAAAAGTAAAAACTTTAAAATAATTGCTGCAATGAAAATCTAATCAGGTCATCTACGTCTGAAAAAAAACAAGCTAGACTATAAAAAATAATTTATCCAAGTCAAGTTTTATGCTCAATCATGTTAACACGTTCAAAGGTGTGTAAAAAATTGAAAATAGCTGTAGCAACATGAAAATCAAATTATGATATTGACATATGCATTCAGATGCCAGCTAAATTACATTTGTTGGCAATACAAGTGATTTTTGTGTAATCTTCCCAAGATGATTCTCAAGACATGTATGGAATTTACTGGATCAAATCAATATGTCACTGCTCCAAGTGATGGAGGCATAACAAAACTGGTGTGACCTATCCTAATTAGTCAATGTTTGGTAATTAAAAGACTTGGATATACCAAATGACTTACCGCCTAGTTGGCAAATCAGCTGTTGGCAGGAAATTATTTTTTGTAAGCATATTGAGTGCTAACTGAACTCCACCACTGCGGACAAAATTGTACTGAAAAAAAAAATCCATTTTTTGTTAAAAATTCAGTCATTTGAGTAAAAATATTGCCATTTATTTACTGCCTTTTGCCTAAAATACAAATTACTTGCAAAATTTGTGATAGCAAACATATCAGCAGCTAGACTAAGCAAAAGACCACATTTCACAAAGACAAAAGAAATGCAAGAAATAAAAATAATTTCTCAATGAGCAAATAAAGAAGTGACATTCTTCTAAGAAAGAAACTTAAATGAAGAATGAAATAAATGGCAAAATGTTATTGTATATTTAATGACAGAAATAGACATCTGGTAACAATTTGTAGCTTAATAAAATTTCACATTTTTACCTGTTTAGTATATGATGATGATATATATATATATATATTCAATATATATGAGAAGTTATGGATAGCCTAAGTAGACTCTCAGTCTACCTATATCATTCATGACAAACCTTCGCATGTATTCTATCATAAATACAATTTCTATTATTCTCAATGATCTTACAATCATTCTCTGTTGAAAGACAAATGAAACTGAAGTAGTCAGCTGTAATTTAACTACAGTATTTTTAAATGTATGCTTGACAGTCCATCTCTTTGTTGGTTTTTTTTTGTGTGCAACATAAAAATGATAGACTGTCTAAATAAATTCTAACCTGGAGAAAGTCATTTTTCAGAGATGCCAATCTGATATAAGTTAAAATACTGGACCTATTTATCACATAACACCTCAGCTTGAATCCTAGTCAAAGTATCAACATGGGCCATGTAAGAAACTCCCACCATGCAAGACAAGATGTCACAGTTACAAAGAAGTATCTGGTACTGACAGAAAAGGACAGAGCAAAAGAAAGTCAAACACAGTTTTACTATAAACCAATCAAACATCATGGAACAAATGATCCAAAATAGAAGAATATTGTTTCACAATGAAAACGGATTGAAATTATTAAGTTTTTGAAAAGTAGGATATCACATTCGGATCATAAGGCAGAACCATTTTTTTTCACCTCATGTTGGATAAATAATCAGGCTGCACATTAAACACACTAAAATATGGGTACTACTTCATCTTTATAAGGCCCTAAAAAATATTTATAAAGGGTAACAACTACAGCTTGCTTTAACTAATATGAAAAGAATGAAAATGAATCTAAATGAGCTAAATCTCACCTGAAACTCAAATGCATCTTCAGAAAGAGGGTCTGCTGCTGGCATAAGTAAACTGTATGAAACCTGTATAATAAAAAAAAATTATGTTCATTTGTCATGAATGGAGTAGAATTAGAATTAGATTTTGTAAAATGTGCACACTCCCAAAAGTCAAAATTCAAACAAAGGTTCCTTGAAGGAACTGACACTCAACTAGCCAAAAGAACTTCTAGGGCTTCACATTAAATCTGTCTCATCCTGCCTTTTATTCTTTTTAGCTGCCGAGTATCAAAACCATCTCAGATATTCTTGAGAAACTCCAAGACTCAATTTAGAAATAAATATTTTTTGTCATATGTTCTGTATATTTAATTTATATTGCATGTTTTACCTCTGTCCTAGTTTGAGGGTCGAGTTTTGGTCTACATGACTTTTATTCATGTTTGTAAGTTATAAATAAGTTGTTTACTGCTATTAGAGATCAAGGTCTAGCCTTATTTACAAACTTGGAATGTTCCTAAAGCAACTTTTTTCCACAACCTGGTCATTTTATCGTGTTGTAGGTTTTTACACAAGATTGAGGTAACAAAATTATTCTTTCCTATTTTAATTGAAGTCTTTAGAGTTGCTTATTGTTGTGTTCAGTTATAATTTGATAGGAATTATTTAAATTATTCATTTAAATTATTCATTGAAATCAAAATTTGTCCATAGACTTACTGGACTCACTTTAGACTGTTTAGACTATGACATTGTGATATATCAAGACTGTTGGAACATCAACCTATTCAAGACTGTTGGGAGAGAATCACATTCAAGACGACTAAATTTGATTAGAATATTCTATACTTTTGGACTGGTGATAGAACATTTAGGATTATTTACAATTTAACTCACAATTGTATGAAGTTCCTTTTACATTTTCACTTTGTATTCCAGGAATTGTTGAAATTTACAAAACCTTTGATTTTGCTTTTTTTCTGTTATATAGTTTAAGGCTGCAGAGTCAAAACAATAGGAATTTAATAATACCGTATTTACCGTGGATATTTGAACATGATAAAATAATAATTTTTCCTGTCTAAGAACTTATGAAGCTTTCTGAACCTAGATCATATGTCCCAAGACTTAAGAAATGAAAAATTTGTATTGCATTTGTGCCCTGACACTCCCCCCATTCATGTTGCAATAAAATAAACAAAACGCTTATTCGATAATAGAGGAAAGAAACTAACCTTGTATTGTTAATATTTATTCCATTTTTCTCTAAACTAAAATATGACTTATGCCAATCAACCATGCATATGTTGCCAGACAGTAAGAAAAAAGAAATATAAAATCAATTTTGAGACACCTTGACACCAGTTACAAGTAAATACTAGTAAATACCCAATTTTGAAATTTTAATAAAATCAATACTATTCAAATATGATGCAGAAGTCCAAGATTACAAATTTAATTTTAAAAAAACAAACAAAAACAATCCAACGTAATAACAAATATCAGATAGTATACAGACAACAATATTCATGGATGCAATTTTTATAACCAAAATAAGATGCACAATTTGAACATAATTGTACAATTAGCATAAAGTTATATTTAAAATGTTAACAAGCACAACAAATATTGTTTTAAAACAGCTTTGTGTATTTAAATATGAAATATGATTATTAATATGAAATAGGACTACAATTAATGTATCACTTCAACATGAACATTTTTCCATGTTGGTCTATGTTCTGGGAAAATTTATAAAAATCTTGCATGAATCCATTTAGAATAAGCCATTCCATGTGGCCCAAATACATTGGCAAAATTTTTGCTGATTAATTTTTTTTTTTGCAATGTAAGCAAGTATTTAAGAATGTTCATTTGTGAGCAGATGTGGCAGACAGCAATACAAAACTATGCAGTCAATCTGATGCATATTTTTGATTGGTCAAAAATAATTAATAAAATTTTCAACATAGCTGCTGTGATGGCCATACTGGATGTTCATGCAGTGCCATTTTTATTCTGGACCACCATGGTATGAATGGATTTCATGTCAATCCACAAATAGTTTAAAAGATGTAGCAATAACATATTTATGATAATTGATGGATGGACAACATACCATCCTATAAGTCCACCTGGTCTATACAGATGAAAAAAATATTTTTTACAAGTTCATACCAACAAACAGACAAGCAAGCAGGAAAGTGCATTTCTTTTATTAATGTCATCATCATGAAAATTATTTTGTAAACCTTATGTGTACCTAGTCACACATATATTTGTAACTAAGTAAGCAGAGCTAGGATAACACAAGTTGTCGTTCTAATCTGAAGAATTAATTCAAGGGAGCAAAGATGACTGGTGAAAATTTCATGCAATTAGCATCATTAATATTTTACATATCAGGTAAATTTTCAATCTTAGTTTTAAGTTTTATGAATTCAAGCCTGTCAAATCTCTTTAGTGTAGTGCAACATAAGTGTTAGGACTCTGTCTTAAAAATATATTTAACAAGAAAAAGTGATACCAACACTTTAAGTAAAATCAGGCTATTCCTCTACGATACAGTGAGATAATTCATGAACACAGAATGAACTGAATCTTAAATAATCGTAAATATCCTATCAGATGTCCAAAATTACAGAATGTTCCTAATGAAATCCAGCAGTCTTGAATAGCCTGATAAAACACAATTTTGCAATCTAGACTTTATCTGAATAAGTTCACAATTAATCCACAGTACTGTAATAATCCAAGAGTTAATGATCATTTAAGTAAAACCAATCTGATGTCAAGAATTGCAAATTCTCATTATGGATTAACAGAATGATATAGAACAGGAATGAATTACTTATAAAGTCCCTATTTATACCCATTTTCACTTGACCTAAATTCCAAGAGAAATATTTGTTTCGTATATAATGATAGGTCAGCTGAATGAAAGATATTATTTAGAGGCTTACCTCAATATTGTACACGACTTCTGTAGGAGAGGAGTTAAAAAACATGGATTCTAAAACCTGGGAAACTCCAGCACCAGATTTAACATGCTCCACACATATGTTTCGAAATCTCTCCACAATGTGAGAATCTGAAATAAGAAAAACCACATGAAGTAGTTTACAAACCCGCAAACAATATTTGAAATGTAGCATGGTTTATATATATTTTCAGTTGTTCATGGTCCCATCAGCAATTCTGGTACATGTTTTTGATTTAGTGCATAAAACCTTCCCGTACATACTTCCTTGATGTCAAGGTAATCATTTTTTGATGCCTAATTCAAACTCTACCATCATATTTGCAAGATAACTTGATGTATGTTGTAGTGTTTTACAGCAACATGGCACAAAATTGGCTGTGTAGTGTCAACAAAAGGTTAAGTTAATAAATATAGAAAAAGAAATGTACAAATGAGAAAACATAAGTTTTAATTCCATGATAAAATAATACTAATGTATACTTGTGTTTTGCAATTTTTTTTAAATCAAAGAATATGAAAGACTGGAGGGAAAAAAAAAGTGTTTACTCTTGCAACAATATCCTACCCCATGTTCTAATAGCACACTTAACAGATATTTAAGCAAAAAATCTCTACTGTATATTGACAAATAATGGGTCATTTTCCAAGTAACATCTAATGCCCACACTATTTTGGATGTTCTACACCACATAACCTTGGTTCTAGTATTTTCTGATATTCAGTAAGTAATCTAGAAACAACGAATAATTCTAAATGCATGTATAGATTACCTGCTGGCATAAGCTTTAGTAACTGTCTGGCTGTATCTCGTAACCTAGGAACTAATACCGAACAGCCCAGGTCTGATAACTGGAACAGGAATTGGGCATACCTAGCATTGTTGGCCATCAGCTACAATACAAGAGTTGCAATTAGAACTTTAAAGTAGGTATCAATACATTTTTACACAAGCAAAAATAGTGTACCCAGATATAATATATATTCAGTGTAAACTGACATGATGATCTCAGCATTAACAACTTTTCAAATTCAGCTCAGTGGTAAACTAAGTAAAGACAGTAATATAAAATTCAGTACTGTTCACATCACAAATTCATCGAAGGCAAAACAATAAATATTCTACTTTTATGTGATATAAAACATACCACTCCTGGTAAGCAGTTTTCTGCTTCAATATTTGGACCATCATATCCACTGTGACGAGGTGACCCAGCAGAGCTATCGGAACTACTGTCAGGACTAGAAGGCATACTGTTGGCCACCTGGACCAACTTAGCTGTAATTAACTGAAATGAAAAGGTATTAAATTTACATTGTAAAGTACAAATTATTTAGAAGTCTCATTATTCACATTTGCAAAAACTGAACTACAGCCTACAAATTTTGTATAGCATTTTGCTGCAAACTAGGAAAACTTCAAAGTCATCCAAGTGACATGCCATGCTTTAGCCTGATGAAACAAAAAATAACATAACCTCTTTAAATTATTATTTTCTTTGTTCACACTGTTCAAGTTTATTTAATAAACATACAAACATCAGTGTACTTTGTTTATATTTTACTACAAAATTATGATATCCGACTTTTTTGAACACCAGTAGTACATCTATTGGTTACAAAAAAACTTTCTTGGTATGAAAAATGTGTTCACAAGGTGAAATGTGTTCCCTACAGACCACTCTATAAAAAAATTACAATATCGCACAGCTACATTCTCATGATTCGAAGAGTGTTATCAAATGAAGCAGTAAACCATACAACATATTCATGATAATCTTTATTATAATATACAACATTGTGATTTGTAAAATTTCAATTTTCATTTAGGACCAGCTAGACTTGGAATGAATATGCTAGTAAAGTTTGGTGGCAATCCCTCTCAGCAGTAGTACCAATAATAAAATTGTGCTAAAAGATGCTGAACACCTCAGTAAGATAATGATTCAGCTCTTCTGGTCAAGGGCAGTAGAGACAAAAAGTAACAATAAATCTGGCTTTGAAAATAAATCTTCAAAATTCCTAGAACATTTGAGAATCAAAAACCAAGTAATCTAATTTTAGAATCATATATTGTCTAACAAAGAAATAATGTTCTCTATCGCTGTTGCACTGAAAAATAGGAACTGAATTTTTTTAACATTCACATAATGTATTAGTAATTTAAGATGCAAGAAACCATTTTCTTATTTTCTACAGTTTTTTTCATCAACTTCAAAATTAAGCCCTTATCAATAATAAGCCAAACTAAATTATTAATGACTAATGAAAATTATGGCTTACATTAAGTATTTAGGGTATCTCTCATGCTTCCTGGGAAAGAATGGATATATGATGTGATGTGATTATGATTCTTAAAGTAGCTTTAACAATTTTCAGTCATATCACTACAATGTCTGTAGTGTGGCAGTTTATAGTGATGTCTAGCACTGGGGCATTATGCCACAGACACGTAGCATGATGTCCCACCTAGTCACATTATCCTGACACCAGACAGACCAGTTCTAACACTAACCTCGTAATGCTGAGCACCAAGCGAGGCAGCTGTTAGTATCATTTTTGTAAGTCTTTGGTATGACTCGACTGGGGATCAAATCCATGACCTCCCGCATCCAAGGCGGATGTTCTAATCACTAGGCCACCAGAGCAGTGAGAATGGATATAATTAAACATTCCTAATATTATAATATACATACACATAATGCATGTTTAAACAAATGGGACCATTTTTTCATAAGTAGTTTTATTATATACTAATTTTTTTCTCCTTTATCTTTATCTTGTCAGAATTGTGCAGTATTTTCCCACGTTGCATAGCGTTAATATTACTTAACACACGAGTCTAAAAGTAGTATAGAGTGTAATGTACTACCCTACAAACAAGTAATGTACACTCATGTAATAGATGCTATAGGATTTATTTTATTAGAATTTGTTCATGGACTAAAGTAATTTTGTCCATTTGAAAGTAAGATGATGGTAATGATGTGGAAGAGTTGACAGAGTCACAAATGAAACTTTCAAACAAGGAAACGAATTATTGTGATATTCACAATGTCCAAAAGAAATGTAAAAATACCATTATATGATCATTTAAACCTTATTTAAGAGATATATTTGTGACTTTTGTAAATGAATTGGTTCAGACAATGACAAGTGCTCTCTAGGGTCTATAAAAAGATAGCACTGAAAAGCAAACCAACGCCAAGGGCTATTGCATTTCTGTCAGAGGAATACCATTTTACTAGGCAATCACTGGATTCAGAAAAAAATGCCAACGGAAAGTTTTAGTAAGAAACTATAAGCCTCACAGCCAATAAGCCAAGACAATGAAAAGGTACTATTTCTGCTGGCTAAATAGAAAGTCACACAGCAGCTACTTGGCAATTTTCCACCTTTAACTATTTTGAAACAATGTTAGGTTAGCAATACAAGACACAATGTATGATACAGGTCATATCTAAGGTCCCTCCAACAGCGAGCATGTAAGTGACTGGACATAAACATATGTATTCTTGAGCTGGTGATAAGAATGGCAATAAATATACTTACATATATGCATCTTGAATTTATTCCAAATCTATTTAGATGTACATAACACAGAAAACCTGACGCACAACAAAATTGTGTAATTTAAACTACATTTCCAAATGAAATCACATTCTTCTTACTGCACGAACTGACACAACTAACCCTGTCCATCATAAGCAGAAAAGCAGAAGCTGGATCAACAGAAAAACAAAACTCATCAATTCCAGATGAATTGGAATGTTTATTTTAATGTCCATTCATTCAAACTATGACTCTAAATTTCAATTTTTAATAGGCAAACATGAAAATTTTTAAAAACTAATGATGAGCACATGACAAAGTTCAAAGGTCGCTGGACAGTACTATGTGAACATTAGTATTATTACTGTGTATTAATTAATCTACAGTTCTTTTTTTTGAAACACAGCATATATTTAAATTTTTTTGTTTCTTGTAGAGAATTCAATTTTTTATGAAGTCTTAGGTAGGAAAACAAAATGAGTATATAATAAAAAGATTACCTCATTTCTGTGCAAAAAAAAATTAACTCATCATTGTGGAATAATACTGCACTAGCTAGGATATGCAGTATTATTCAGAAAATAAACTTGTTCATATTTCCCATACATATAATTACAAAGAATTAAAATTACTTGCAAAGCATACATACCATTTTATCTCTCAAAGGAATCTGTGATATCAGCCTCCTGTCTTCACTAGGATCTAAAATTTCTGCATTTACATACAAGTCCACCTTAATATTACTACTAGCTTTTAGTCTATGTAAAATTTGCCGTCGGACAGCCCCTATAGTGTCATTTGTATGAGACCAAATGTCCATATCATCCATCTGACGTCCCTGGTTTGGAAAACGAACTGACAAAGACACAAGTTTTCCTCGGCATGCCCTGAGAAAATACAAAATGTCTGAATAATATATACAGATTGTGCTTGTGCAAAGACTTGTGGAAAGACTACATAAAATGAATTTATCAAAAACAATAAGGATAAACAGAACATATTTTCAATGACAATAAAATGCAATGAATCAAAATTTTGAGTTGTGCAATTTGGGAATGCAAATATTGTGTAACTCTGGGTAATTAACATATAATTTAGTATGAAATACAGAAACTTATTTGCAAAATAATTCTCTTTTTATCATTCCTATATTTTCAATTGTGAAAATATAAGATTTCCCACCATGCCATCCATATTGTGTATGCCCACAAAAGTTGTACATGTAACAACAAAACTGAGTACTTTGTGAATTAGATGAAAAAAAAAAGCCTTACATTACAGGCATGGAAATTTATCTTTTGTAAAGAAATCTGACCAAATGCTGGTCACATCTCTCTCAAGTTATTTCCCATTACTTTCTTGAAAACAATGAATAATCCACTTTGATGCATTGCTGAATAAAACTTGCAACATTCTTAGATAGGATCAAATAGTATACAAAATGACAACAATGTAACTGACTGCAACAGATTAAGAAAACCCAATCCTACTGCTTTCTCCAATCATATATTTTTATGATTAGCCCTATGAACTTTAAAATTTATAAAAAGGTATGTGTTTTGTTGTGCCAAAGGACTCATTTAATCTTGCAGACTTTGATTCTGGCACAATTCCAGTACAGTAGTCCCCCTCTTATACGGCCACCCCTTCTGCACCAGAAAAGTGGCCTTATAAGGCGGGTGGCCCTTCCAGAGGGGGACTAAATTTTTTGTGAGAAGTATATGTACGTAGTAAGAAAGCTTCATTTTTCAAAGCATTTAATATCTTCGTTTAAAAGCAACATTAAATATTGAACGGTTCTTGTGCTATAATAGTTGACTTATTTCAACTGAATATGAATAGTTCTTATTCTTGGCGTAAGCGTGATATGCAAGCGGATGTTGTCATGCACATTGCAGAACCATTCAAAAACGTCATTTGAATCTTGGTACATATGCAATTCTCTTTCCATTTGCTCCATTTTCCCACTGTGCTAAATAACTTATTGGTTACAATGTTTTTTATTCGAGTCTTTTCAACATAAAATTGTTTTATTCGAGTCTTTTCTACCTAAATTGGTTTGACCAGTCCCCCTCCCCACATCTCCCAATATCGTCGACTATAATAACCGACGTTTTCAGAAAAAAACATCTTTGTTTACGTGATGACATGTTAATGTTTGGTAATGAGTTATTCTGATGTTGCTAACTGTATGCGATTTAATTATGCAGACGACACGTTTGTTGAGCGGATTCTTTCCTTGTAAAGAAGCAATAAGTTGTGTTGTCACGTGATTTTTCGGTCTTTGTCTAGTAGCCTGTTTTTCTTTTTAGCCAATGCTGACTGGGTGATCTTGACATTACGTCCAGTAATAATCATCAATGTTGCAACTACAAGACTGATAAAACAATTTTTTTCTGCATTTAAACAGATGCCGTATATTTTTAAAGGCAGTGATTGTCACATGATTCATTAGTCGCAGTCTGGTACCCTATTGTTTTTATATTTATTTTTACTCTAAGTGCGAAAAACGGCTTGGATAAGTACACCGATTTGATCTGAACAATAGCGAATCGCGGCCTATAAACTTTACAATTGTTGAGTAATAGCCATTAATTATGTAAGTTCAACATCTTGCAAAGGGAAGCCATAAAGGCTATCAAACAATTTTTGGCGCAGACTTTGGTCTTGTCCATCAATATTGGCTCTTCTCCAATGTTACTACTATTACTAAGTGTAATCTGAATAATTATCCGGGGATAAACCAGACATCTTATGATAACACAAAGTAAGGATATAAGGATTACCTTTATATAAGGAATAAAATACGAGTCTTTCTCGGCTTGAAGGAATAAATGTGGCTGCTCGAGAGGTGTAAAGGATATAATATTAACCTTAGTGGTACCTGTCAAACACTTTTTTGAAGAACAAAAATCTGACATTGGGAAACAGAAATCGGATTACTTAACACAATTAAAAAAAAAAATTGTTCTAGATACATATTACAAAATAAAATGTGGCCGCTTGTGAGGGGTAAATTTTATGTTTTTGCAAAAATATGCTGGCCGTTGGTCGCGTTAGCCGGGTGGCCTTTCGTGAGGGATAATTTTGAACACAAATTCGTCAGTGCCTTCAGATTCTGGCCATAAGGAGCGGGTGGCCACTGGTGAGGAGGGCCGTTCAAGAGGGGGACTACTGTATATAATAATAAGACAATTTTCTTGTCCTATATGAATTACAAGATATATTTCATCTTCTGGTACCAAAAATGACAAATTTTATCTCCTGGCTTTGCCAATTGTTATAATATCACCTTCCTGGTACCACACAATGAAATTTATCTTGTATTAATGCACAAAAAAAAATATGTATGTATGTATGTATATGTTTTTGTAGCTTCTCGTGGGTCGGTGGTTCTTTCCGGTGATTTCCCAGTTTCTTCCTCTACCATTAATAATGGCCTATCATGTGCTGAAAAATGGTGTTAAGCCAAGCAACAACAGCAATATATATATATATATATATATATATATATATATATATATATATATATATATATATATATATATATATATATATATATATATATATATATATATACACACACACACACAAACATATCATTACTGCTGCAAATCAAGAATACTGTTCTAGTCCATGCTTAACAAATACATTTTCATCTAAACATAAATAAATATGATTAAATTTAAAGTTAATAGAACCAAGTGGACATGATATTGCTTACAAGGCTTATATATCTAAGGTAACTATTTCACTAATCAGGATTACACAGACTAAAGCACACCGTAGTTATTATTGAACCTGTCAATGCAATATCAACTTATAAATTTATTGTGGTGGAGCAATATCTGATTGGAAATCTGCAACTTATCCAAACAGATACACTATTACCTCCTGATCGTAATATGCAAAATATAAGCATTACCTCACTAACATGTTTAGCTCTTGATCATAACTAACTGAACATACTGATAATGCAAGGCTGTTTAACAAGTCTGATCCAAATCTTATCAGAAGTAACACTGTTAGAATGTTTACAATCTTTATCAATTACATGCAAGGTAAAGTCTTATATGTGCTTGAATTTCACCCATGCTCATTCACGATATTGATATAGGTGTATCAACTAAAATCTGACCAAATCTTGAAAAAAAAAATCAAAGTGATAAAAAACCTCAGCCAGTTAAATGCAAATTACACCCACCCCAAAGTATCTACAGGTCTTGCTCATAATAGAAGCCATACTTCCTGACAATATTAGCATATTGTCCAACTTCAATTAAAATTTGTCAGAAATATATTTGCACAAGTGGTAAGGAATTCACCTATTCATATTCAGGACCATGTCATTAATATTTGTCAATCATGTTAATAACATCAGACAGCTTGATAAATAATGTAAGCTTATCGACCATGTTTGATTTAAATATGATCACATAAAAGTGTTCTTAAGTGTTGACAAGCTCAGCCATTCAGACAAAATCATCTCATTCATATACATGGATCCAGATCATAATTGTACTCGTCATTATGATTAAAGCATATTTACCAAGTCAAAACTACACCAGAAAATAGTATTCAGATTAGCAACATATTTATTCAATCACATTTCAGATCACCTCGTTAATGTGCATGGATCTTGCACATTATCAAACTTATACAAGACCTCGTTTTTATAAACCTATATTGGAAGTAAACTCAAATCCAGATGAAAATTATATCTCCCAGAGCCGTAACAAGCTCAGCCAAACAGATGCATAATTACATCATATGCAAATATCTAAGTATCAAATTAACTAGAGATTTCAATGATATGATCTCACAATCCAAAATTTATCTAATAGGATCTGAATAATGTCTTCAACAGTTTTAACCAAACACCAGCTGCTGCTGCTGTTTGCAAAGCAAAATTAGTACCAATATCTTGCAATGTGTTAATGCTGGCGAATGAAATTACCTGCTGAGTGGAAGAATAGATCGTTCCTCCCCATACATTTCATCACACTCTGACACATATTCCTTAAGCACAGTCAAAACACGAATCATGCGTGTACATTCCTGCATAACACGATTTGGACTGTCCTTTTCCTTCTCCAGAATGCTCACAGTGTCATACAAGGCTTTGAGTCGATCTACACACGACTGAATAAAATCTTCATGAATCTCAACCTGGTTTTGTTGCAGCCGAGGACCCAAATTTGTGTAAGTGTCTTTAAGAAGAGCTATTGCTTTTTCTGCCACTTCATCTGGACTCCACATTACAACCTGTAATGCAGTGTAGATTGTAAATTCAATAGCATTTCTTTCAATTGGAACAAGTCTTTACATTTGTTTTTAGTTTACCAGCTCATGTTAAACTGCTTTTAACATTTCCACTTGAAAATTAAAATTTTCACTTTCTCTATTTAATTTCTTCATTACGAACAGGTTATTCATACTTTAATACCTGCTTACCCATAATAAAATTAATTTACAGTGGTAGACTGAAGGCTGTTTGGAAATATAAAAAGATAACTAGATATTTGTTCATGGAACACAAATGGCCAACCATAGTGCCCAAGAAACTGACCTCAATGCACAAGGACAACACCATATGCAACCACAACTTTCATTGTGGGAGATGTGAAGTATGAAACAGATGTCTAAATTATCCACATGCACCAGTAATCATGTTGTTCAAGACAAAATTATTTCTTCTTTTTAACTGTTACATGTTTATTTTGATATCTTTCAGCAATAACAAAATTTTCAAATTTTCAAAATTTTCAATATCAACTTGACACCATTTTCATTTAGGACAAAGTGGAAATCATAACAAGTCTTCTGGTGAAAACTCTGTCATAATGATCATCCAGTCAGGTCTAGTAGGGACGATAAGCTGATAAAGCCATAAATGATACACAAATGTCACAATTTTCATATAACTAGATATCGTTAGAAGTCTATTGCTGTAAAATCCCATGTTGATATAGTATTCCAATTTGGAGAGGAGTAGAGATAATACTTTAAAGATACGACCCTCCATTCAGGAGTATCAATAATTCATAATGGCTACTGTAGTTGCCATGAAGGATGTCAGATTTGTATTATTTGACATTAGACAACATCCATGCAAATATAACTTTCTGTTCAAGTAGAGATGTGATAGGAAGACTTTTAAGATTGCTGCCATATTGGATATCAGATTAGCATCATTTTAGGACCAGCCTGAAATCACAAGTTTTAAAGTAAACACCCTATTTTGATATAACAATCCAATATGGTGCAACTATGAAAAAGATTTTCAAGATTGTTGAAATAGGAGTCATACTAGATGTTAAACTAGCACCATTCTTTTTTACCAACAACTAGACATCATCAGAATCTTGTAGTGAAATCCCATGTTGATGCGATTATCCATTCCAGAGTGCTTCCCAAGACGCCACAATGAAGGTCATGTTGGACATCAGATGAATAACATATTCATTTAGGACGAAATGAACATAAGAAGCCTTATAGTGAAAACCCATGTTGATATAACCATCCATTCAGAAGGATTAGCAATAACAAGATTTTCATGATGGCTGCCATGGAGGCCACACTAGAACTCCAAGTCGACAAGTCTAGGTCGACGAGTAGATGAGACATGGATAGACAGAGAATCTGAGTAAGGAAAGCAACATTGACAAGTCTAGGTTAACGAGTAGTCGAGACGTGGGCAGAAAAAGAATCTGAGTAAGGAAAGCAACCCAGAAAGAATTAGAGGAATTAGAGTAAGGGAAGCAACCCAGAGAGAATTAGAGGAATTGAAGCAAAGGGAAGCAACCCAGAGGGAGAACTAGATCTATACGGTAGCATCAGATGAGTAACACCAAGAAACAGGGCGAAACTCTCACACTGACTGACCTTCACATGATGAGATAGGATAAAAGGGGTCAAGCGATAGGGTGCATGATATAGTTTGAGAGACTGAATATTTGATTGTTCTTTAATTTCACTCTTTGTATTTCATTTTTTCACTATTGACATTGCTGACTGGGGACTCAGAGCTATACCAACACTAACTTCCAAACTATATCGAGCCTCGGTGGGTTCCACAGCTAATAATTGTTGGAAACATCCCACCCTAACTCTTACAAACCATACAAGGTATTACAAATACCGCCACAAAACCTCTTAGTAGGTTGTCTTCCAAATTTGCTTGACATAATCTTGAAATGTTTTAAGCTAGTCACAAGGACCAATGACTGCAATATTTTTTCTGCCCAACCAAAAGATTACTGGCATCAGATATGAGGGCAGGTGGTGGTGGTGGTGCATGGCATATGTTTCGACAATACTAGTAGAAATGGAATACACGAGGTTGGAGATCAGCTGGTATCTGGTGGTTATATTTGGTACTGTTGTTAAGGGTTTGTCTGTATGCAGAGTCCGTATGCTTATGGGAGCATTTCTTGGCTCTCTCGCTAGCTTTGATCATCTGTTTATCCTTCTCATCAAAAATATGCAAACAAATATATGAAGCATGGTCCAACAACATCTCATAATTTAATACACGTAGGCTGCTTATCTCAGCCTGCCATTAACTTCTTACAGACATGCCATTTAATAATGATGAATGATACCTGTAAATGGTGAAAGCAAGACACTGGCATATATAAATTAAATCAGTCCAGCATTATATTAACCTTACAGTGAAATGGATCTTATGAATTAAGACAATGCTAGAGAAAATTAATTAAATGAGTTTACTTTTAGGAATTAAATCATTTACTTAACTTGCAATATGGTCAGGTTGTGAGATGAATAATAGATATTACTGACCAATAAATCATGCAATCAAGCTTATCATAAGCATAACTGATAAATGACATTCAAAATATTCATCTATGCAATAATGTAGAGATAGTCTGTAAGAGAATGAATTGAATATGCTTCTTTATGGAGAACTCTCAAGACTTGCTCAAACTGGTGAAATACCACAAAATGGAAGTTATTGCCAGGTCTTTTATGAGAGCTGCTGACCAGGAAAAAGTAAAGTGGTAACTAATGACTGATGATTTTACATCAATCCCTAAATTCAAGGGGAAACACTTTTGCCTGATTTCCATCCTCACAAACATATTATTTTAAACCCTTTTTTATATTTTGAGATGGTGGGTGTTTTCCAAATGTATTATGACCTTAAACAACAAAATATGAGCCTTTACTTTTTTCCCCCTTCCATATATCTAGTGCTCAACCGCAACTGAACCCTCACTTTTAACATTTGAACAAGAAACAATTTTTTTCCTCTCTTCCATGTATCTAGTACTCAACTGAAACCGAACTCTTCACAAGAAGCATCTCAAAGCTATATTAGCATTATTCTGCTGACATTTTAGAAGTTAATCTGTTTCTGACTGCAATGAGAATGTTGTTCTGAGCAGAGCAGTCTTCTTATCTATCGTCTCAAGTACTTGAGAATCTTCCATTGTTTTTTGTTCCCTCTGAGGTCCCTGGAGGTGTCCAAAGTGTCAACAGTATTGAATATATCAAGGATCTGTTGTAATCCCATCCACCCCACCAACTCCTAGTGAACTTTAAAGTATCTATCAACTAATCACCTGCATCATCTTGAACTTTGTGGAAAGGATTTCTTGTTATGTGCAGACTGGCAGTGCAAAAAAGATATGGACAAACATACCCCCCATATCTTAGTGACCAATATTAAAGCACGCAACCTTGAATGGAGCAAAACCTAGCATGATTTAATTAGATTTGTGCATCATAGATTTTTATTTGTGCAAGTTCAGGTTTCATTGTTCCAGTTCTCATGCATAGTTAATATCGACTGTATGCCAGTCAGTCCTATATAATTTGTGCACTTGCATCACCAGGCAGCATCACTCTATCAGTGTGTAATAAAACTTTGTAGTTGAGCTACATTAAAAAATTATGCAAGACAATACCAGGTACACAGATACAAAAATAGCCTATGTGGCCCCCACTTCAAGGGGAAGGTGCCATGAAATCCTCTGGGACCTAAGAAAAATGAATGGCTGAGATGCAGTGTGACTGTACATACGCATTTGCTTTTATATCCATAAATGCTAATACCAACGATGACCATGGGGTTAGTACAATTTTTCTTCTACTTCACAAAGGAAAACAAAAACTATCTATAAGGAAGCACAGTATGTACCGCTTACCCTCCATAAATAGTCTATGCCTATCAATTCTAAATCATCCATCATGTATCCACCTCTCCGTTTCTGTAGAAGCTTGTTTTCTTTCACATTAACATGTCGGAAGAACCTCTCAAAACAGCTGTGAAAAAAACATGGAAAGCACATGGTTAAAAATCATATTAAATTAAGACAATACCAAAATTCTGGATAATAATATATCTAGGCAAGACACTCAAAATATCCATTAAATGCATTGAAATGTGATAAAAAGGTCACAGAGTTCCCTGAGCTGTGATGAGCAGTACACTCCAAAGGCACTTCAGTGCAAGAATGACCATATAGTACAGATTAAAAGTCTGAAAATGTGAATATAAACATGAGGCAGAAATGGGCATGATAGTACTCACCTAGTTTACATACCTTAACAGTTTACTATTTCATCATTAAACAAGTAAACACGCTATTATACCCATGTACATATCTCCCAAAGTTTATAACATGATAATTTTTTTACCATTATTACTCCAATATTGTTCCTCCTGAAGAAATGTTTAGAGTGAAGGAATTAGGACTCCTTCTTGAGCCAGTTTTGACTGATGAAAAAGAATGGTATGGGCTTTACGGGAGGATTTTCTCAGAAATGAAGCAAGTATTAATCTTGTAGTACTGAAAGACCCAAGTATCTTCTGTTATGCCCAAATAAATCTCTGAAAAATAGTGCTATTCAAGAGCCCAGTGGGCATATTGACCTAGTTCCTGTACCTCTAATAAGACTCCACTGACTACTGCTGGAGACTGGTCAAAGACCAGTCAAGCAATGATGGTCTGATAGATGAGCCATATGATGATGATCTAAAGTGATCTCAATGATTTCAAGGATGTGTATTTTATCTCTGGGGCTTTCAAAAGGGTCAATAAACCTAATCAATTACTGTAAATCTTCTGTGGCATTGTGTCTTTCTGCTGTTTAAAACAGATCCTAAATGCTTCTGGGATTAAGGAGTGCCTCCCTGGTAGGAAATCTTTGACTGTTCAGAAGCTCTGTCTCTCTACTTCACTATCCCATTCTTTCCTTGGATCAAGGTCTATCTACTCAATACTCAAGAGTTCTACAGCTCTTGACGAACTCTCTGTATTTCTATTTCATAAGAGACAGATTCTGTATGTTCATGGGATCAAAGAGTGATTGGTCTCATGCTCTCCTGGGATGAAGGAGTTGTACTCTGAGTCCCATTACACTCAGAATTAAACCATCTCATGAGTGAGTACTCTTCTTGAGAAAAATCTAATACTAGGATTGATAAGACAAGGAACCCATATTCTTCTGGAAATAGAGAATAAAGGGGGAAGATGGGCATTTCTTCCTTCCTTTACAGATGCATGGATTCTTGGTCTAGTCCAAAACATCATTAGGCCACACACAACGAATGGGCAATTGTCTGTTCATATGCATTTGAAGCAGTATAAAACATGTGGGGTAAGAATTTCACAGGTTTTTATTGTGCCATCTTTTCTCACATTTTGCAACATTTATGTAAATAAATGGAATGACTAACAAAGCCACTACTTTCTGAATTTAACTGTCTAAAGTTAATATTGAAGTATGAATTGTGAGCTTGGACGAGGGTACATGACATCCTGGTATATATGCAAGGCAAAAGTGACAGGTGTTGTATTAATTAAAGAAAGCTAATTTACAAAGACTGAGCAAGATACAACTAGAATTCAGCCTCCAGAGTCACACCTTTAACCAATCAGATACAAGATTACCTCATTAAAAATAGACATCCTAGTGGAAAGAAGTTCATCCAATCATGTGCATGATTACTTAATATTTTTTTGTGGATTTTGCTTATAATTGTAAAAAAAAATGCAGTGTATCTTGCTGATGCATTCCTATATAATACATCGGATAAAAATCTGATCAGAAGCTTAGCCAGGCTGATGTAATGTAAAATCACCTCATTTATGTGCACTGATCTTGCTAAAAACTATTTGTTTAACATCTTCATGATTTAAGTTCAGTCAATCACATGCGAGATTGCTTCATTAATATGTGAAGGTATTGTGAATAATCAAATTCATGAAAGATCTTCACTATGTAAGCCAATATTAAACGTTTCAACAAAACTGGTCCAGAATTATGGCCTCCAGAGTGGTAATAAGCTTAGTCAAACTGATAAAAGATCACCTCATAAGTATTTATTACTGAACAAAGATTTTGGTGATATTAGTATATATTCCTAGTCTGAACAAAACTGGATCAAAAAAATGAATTTCAGTTAACAAACTCATTCAAAATGATGAAAGAGCACCTAATATATGCTTGAATCTTGTTCATCATCAAATCCATCCAAGATCTTTTGTTTCTTCATATTTAAAGTCTGATCAAAAGCAGATCTGAAGTATGACTACCAGAATGGTAACAAGCTGAGCCAATCAGATTAAATTTCATGATCACATGAAACTCAAGATATTGATGATATAAACATTTAGTATAATCCAAATTTGATAAAAATTAATCAAAACCACGGCCTCCACATTTGTAATAAGCAAACAAATGCTAACAGATATTTAACAAATAACAATGATAAGCCCACTGGATCTCATGGCCAAGGCAGCTAACATCTGTGGGTAAAAAAATTTAGGGCAGCACACTTGATGACATACATACATCAGGTTTCATGACTGTACATACAACAATGCCACATAAACTAAACAAAATGTAAAAACTAAACAATGACGCCTATGCCAACAACAAGGACAGAAAAAGTGTCCATAAGAAAGTTAATGAAGTCTTTGCTGGTCTTGTTTTTATCATTTACAGATCAAAGTAAATAATGTAAATACTAAATTATGCAGTATTATCTCAAAATTTTCCCTCACAAAATTTGCTTTCAAAAACCATTTTACAAATAACATGCATTCCACATGCTGTTGTATCTCACAAGCAGTGCTATAACACGAGTTATGAATTACCCAAAATGAACAATTAAGTCTTAACATGGTTTATAACAGCAATACTGCCAACAGAAAAGCCTTCATATCTACTAAAACAGAGACAAAGCAATAGTTTTGAAAATATATCCAATAACAATGCATAGAATCTACAGTAATCATCAAGCTGACTTACTTCATTCCATTTTCAGTCAGAAGGCTAGGATCCAGCTGAAGTATATTTTTCTCAAAGAAATCTCTTGTTATATCTGGATCTAAATCTGGTTCCTCTCCCATTAGCTGAAAAGGAAAGATAAATGGATACTGATGCATATCCTCAAGTCATCTGTAGATTTAAAAAATAGTTTAACAGTACACTGAAAAAAACCTCTCAAAGTTTTTTTTATATGTAGTATGGTTAAGAACCCTGATCCCATTTTGGGATGAATTTTGTTTTGACACAAGATTTAGCTCAGTCTACAACCTCATAAACAACATGTCACACTTTTATTTCTCACAAGAAGAAACACTATGGGTGATCACAATGTATACTTTAAAAAAAAAATATTCAGTATGACAAAATTTTAAATAAATTTATAAGTTTACAACCAAGACAAATTAATGGTAAAAGTCCAGAGCAGAAACTTTACATTAGTGGTAAATCAGACTACAGACAACATTGACATGTTTTGTGTCACTGCTAATGCCACACCAGCCTGACTGCTTCTCTCACCCTGAAGAACACAATCATGTCAACCACATGAGCCAGTGAAAGTACGTTTCATAATATATTTGAATCTTGTTTACTATAGATATAAAACAAAATAAAGTTTACATGGATCTTTTAGCAATAGGTTAATTGGAATGCTTTCATCGAACTCATATGCCACAATACTGAAATACAAAACTTTTACTGGATATGATGGAGAAGGGTAACACCATCTGCCTCTGACAAATTTTATGTGGGGCACAAACGGCACTACAGTAATTAATGATTAGTGATATTTATGGGTAAAACCACCTTTTAAGCCAATTAACTGTTAGTGTGTACATAGGTAGTTGAATTAAAATTTATACTAACCTTAGCAAACCACTTGAAGCATGCTTCTCTGTCTGTTGTATATATTGCATTTTCTGCCAGGCACTGCCAGATCTGTGAATGACATATGATAAACATTGGAACTATTTCTATTTTGTGTTGCACTGTTGTACAAATTAAAGAAAGCAACATTATGCAGTTCTCATGTCAAAATTTATTTTTTCATTTTTGTGGGTCAATGGGTCTGCTAAACCATGAATTCAATGTTATCATGAAAATAATTCACACCAGTAGCATTTGATGAAATCCAAATGCTACTGAAAGGAAATGAAAGGAAATTTTGCATCTTGTTAGACAATTACTTTTTAGCTAATTCAAAATAAATGTTTAGTATTAAAAAAAAAAATAGCTGACAGCAGAACTTGCCCTTGGTGGCACAATTACCAAGGCATTTTTACTGGAATCTCAGCAAATAGCAGAAGCAAATAATGGAGTAATATAAACAAAGTATTCTCATATTGGGGATTTAGTTAACAGATACTCACTATATTATTTAACAGATACTCACTATAATCAATAAACACTTTAATATAAGAGGAGAGCCTGAAAACTTGACCTAAGTAATGCAAAACTTAAGGCACAATGAAGAGGGCAGACAAATGAACAGTTAGGAAGACCAGATTAACAATAAATGCCCTTTCACATTTACTGACACTCATACAAAAATGGTTTGTGTCCTCTGAAAGCAATTGGAAAGTTGGTCCTAGGGTAACAGTAAAATAGAATACAGATCTTTTACCTTGTGCTTTTCACTGTAAATAATAATACAAATATCTAAATATTTAATTAAAAACTATGAAAAAGAGACCAGAAAATTCTTCTAAATATACACAATCTTAAAAAAAAAATTTCACCTACTGTCTACATGTAACAAGCCTATAACACAAACTATATTCTCGTTTCTCCCCCAAACCTGAATTTATGAAAGCAAACAGTAAAATTGGGTACAAAATATTAAAGTCAAGCAAAAATGCTACTGAACATAAAGATGTGAACTTGATATTCATAAATCCTCATTGCAAATCATAAATAAACCATTTACCCACAAATTGCACACAAAAAAACAGGTAAAAATTAATAAAAATTGAGCTCAGGAATATGGTATTTCGTGTACAGAAGTGAAAATCAATTTCAAAGTTCCTTACTGCAAGCAATAAACAGATTCTTAAACACAAATTTTAATGTGCAGTCTACAGTTAGCAAACCTTAAAAAAAAAATTCCACCTCTAATGTTTCCCCATAAACTGCCAAAAGAAAGAGTAAATGGTACCATAAATTGACAGTGGGAGCTTAACTGAAAACTAGAAGATGGTTTGATGACTTGCAAGACTGAGATAATCAGGATTAAAGTGTAAATGTAAATCTGCTGGTGCAGACTGCATGATGGTAGAATAGAAGGTGGAATGAGACCATAAGAATGATCAAGAAAGTCTCAATATGCAGCAATAGCTATCCTTTCTGGGGTTTTTCACATGCAAGAAACATCTCAGTGAATAACAGGCTCTCCATCTGTGGAGGTTCCATATTTTTTAGCAATGGGGCACAAGTTCCTCTGTTATGTCTGTGGAGTTCCCCAACCTAACTTAGTGGCACCTCATGAGGTCAATACACTCCAGTAGTGTTTGGAAAATATCCAGCATCTCTTGGTTGTTGATGTCAAGAAATGATTCCTCTCAAGATGACAAACCCTGAAGGACAATGTCCTAGGACTGAAGGCAGTACAGGTGGGTACCCCAGCCTGAATCTGAGGTATTGGCATACTATTTTGTGTATTGGAACTCTGGACAGAAATTTGTTTTAATCAGTTTGTGACAATTTTCATCTTAAAGGAATCTGAGTTGAAAGGGTTTTCTAGTTTGCAATTAGTACAAACTTTAAGAATATCTATGTGACCCATCACAGTTAATGGAAACTGTCCCTTGATTTGTGAGGAAATTCATTCCCACATAAGTGAAATTTGGAAGAGTCTGATCCGACTTCTCATGGTTGGGGATTAGCAACAGACAATTCACTGTCTTCTAACAGTGTGACGAGTCTGTTAGTAAGGCATTTCTAAAAATGTATATCAACCAGTCATTAAAATACTGGACCGTGAGATCTTTGGATGAAAATTAAGGGATTAAGCTACATAATAAGAACTCCATCTAAGCTGCCCTCAACACATTCTTGCTGCATTCACAAAAGCCTCTGAGATATCTAATGCAGCAAGCCTATGGACATGGAAAGCAGTATCAAGCATTTCACTGTCCTCATAACAGCTTGCCTAAGTCTCCTCTGGTGATGGACTCCTTCCTCATAAGACTGAAAAAGGCCACCACAAAGCTGTGAAATTCAAAGAAAGAAACGAAATGTGCATGTGTGTGTGTGTTTGATTTGGATTGTTAACGTAAATTTAACTTTATTTAGTCATACTACTACAATGAAGTGTGGCAGCTTATAGTACTATCTATCACTGGGGAATCATGCCGCCGACACATATCATAATGTCCTACCCAGTCACATTATCCTGATTCCAGGCTGACCAGTCCTACAGAAAAAGGCCACCACAAAGTGGGAAGCTGTGAAATTCAAGAAAAGGAACGAAAATGTGCATGTGTGTGTGTTTGATTTGGATTTTTAACATAGATTTAACTTTTTTTTAGTCATACTGCTACAATGTCTGAAGTGTGGCAGATTATAGTAATGTCTATCACTGGGGCATCATGCTGCTGACACATATCATAATGTCCTAACAAGTCACGCGCCTAGCAAAGCAGCTGTTCGTACTATTTGTACAAGTCTTTGGTATGACTTGGTCTGGGTTCGATCCCTTGACCTCCCACATCTAAGGTGGTTGCTCTAACCATTAGGCCACCAGAACGGTCAAATGAAGATGTAAAGCTACAGGAAAGGTGTGAAGCTGTAGTAAAATAGGTTCAAGATTTAACCTATATTGCTTCAAATAAAAGAGATACATTTCCAAGTCGTCAACAATATAGTTGCCTAGGACACTTCTGAATCATGAGCAGAAGGTTTTCAGTAGTCAAACAAGCAAATGCACCTTGAAATGCACCCTGCAGCCATGCATGGGGCTGCAGGGTGTAAGACATAAGTACTCTATTCTAAACCTTGTGTTAACTTTTATGCTATACCAATTATATGGCTGCAGCTGTCACTGACACCTGGTGAATGCACAGTCTAGGGAAGGAGGCATGTTCAATTATGCAAGTAATAATGTCTGATGCCTGATACCCAGCAGGTTAAGCGCAGTGACCAGTGTTCTGCCCTGTGACGAGCACTAGATTACCAGAAATCAAACCAGTGACTGTGACAGATGTCTGTTAACTGGTACTCATTGGCCTGCCCAATGCACATGTTTTTCACCCTGATCAGAGTGCCCTGAAAGGCATAACTCGCATGGGGGTGCCTTCCATGAACCAGGAAGAGACAGTGATCCAAACTGGGTCTGATGGAACTCTACTAGTGACATCAGTTGGAGGAGGCAGCTCACCTCTTCCTGCTAACAGAGAAGCAATGGCTCTGTGCCAGATACAACAACACATCTGGCCACAAAGCATATAAAGGACATCTGTCCTGGTGAATTTACTTAGCACAAGTCAAGCAGGTGGGATCAACATACCAAAAAGCCTCCATATGGCTTCATTTGACAACTTCCCATGGCATGATGAAAGACTGAAAGTAATATAAAATAACAAACTATCAAACAAATCTGTAGAGGGAAATATAAACACTAACATCAGTACCAACAAAGAGTCAAAGTTAACAGAAAACCACTTAGCAGGTATAAAAATAACAAATGAGGGGAAAGATAAATGCAAATAAATACAAAGACTTAAAAAAGGGTACATATGTAACACAGAAATGGATATGATTGATGGAAAATATGGCAAAAGACAAAAGAAAAAGCAAAAATCTTTGAATGCCCTGAGACATGTCAGTCACACAGTCCAAGAATAGGACAATATTCCATATTACGAAAGTGGTTAGGGCAATGAACTGGAATGGTGTTTTTATTCTAGACCTCAAACCAGTGAAGTGATAATTCACACTGCACATCTAAGGACCAGCACCAGGAAAAGTAACATCATTGCAAATAATATCTGGTAATGCATTATACTCTATGTCCTAGTCATTGATAATCATGCTTATTGTTTCAGAATTTCAACAGTACATACTAGCATTCTTCAAGTTATGGCATCCTTGTCTTTACAGTACATGCCAACACCTTTAAAGTTATGGCATCCTTGTCTTTATAGTACATGCCAACGCCCTTAAAGGTTGTGGCATCCTTGTATTTACAGTACATGCCAACACCCTTACTGCTATGGCATCCTTGTATTTACAGTACATGCAAACACCTTAAAGATATGGCATCCTTGAATTAAGAGTACATGCCAACATCATTAAGGTTATGGCATCCTTGTCTTTACATGACAACATCTTAAAGTTTATGACATCCTTGTATTTACAGTACATGCAGACACCTTAAAGGTTATGGCATCCTTGACTTTACAGTACATGCAGACACCATCAAGGTTATGGCATCATTGTATTTACAGTACTTGTCAACATGGTAAGGTTACAGAATGCTTGTATTTACAGCACATCAATGTTATCTACTCTTAACTCTCCAATAAATTTATTCTTTATATTGGCACATATCTGCAAGGCTTGTGCCTAAGGTGTAGTGATCTAGACCCACTATATATCCTGATGTAAGCATGCCTCAAAATACATGTACCTGTCTGGCTTGATTGTCACATAACCAAAGCTGACCATCCTTCAGCAAAAACCTGCAAGAGGAAGACAGACAGTGCCATTATATTTTCTTTAAACAACATCTGGACACAGCTAACATTTACCCACTCTCCTTGAGGGAAATGGAGTACTTGTGAATTATTAACTCCTGTAAATCATGTAAAATAACTACTGCTACACATGCCCCATTTCTTTATATAAAAGAATTGATACAACATACATTGTAATTTGTGCAATATAGACACAGATATAAATTTATGTATTTTAAATTATCTTCAGAGGCAACTTCACAGGACAAATCGGAATGTAAACAGTGATTACACTGGTCATTTCTACATAGATTTTTGTAGTCTTCAGCAGCAAATGTAATATGTAGAAAATAAATTAAGTGATCCTGACTTTTATGAGTCAAAATTTTAGACATATTTGGCACATTCAGTATAAAACATGTCAGAAATAACCAAAATATGTAGTAACATTCTTTTAAACACCCAATCATAATAAATTAGGATAACATTCAATGCCTCCCTAATCCAGCCTTCACAAGTGAAAGAACACATCAACCACATCATTTGGCTTATGTTAGTTCCTCAATCATTATCTGCCCACTAAAATAAAAATAGTCTCCTACTGAATTGTTGGCCTGGACCAAATCTAAAAATTTGTCAGTTATTACAGGTAAAAGATCTGTACTCTTTACCAAGAATACATTTGCAGGCAAGGCTTAGAAGGAATGACCATTATCAAGTAATTGTTCATGAAAGAACAAATTTGTACTCCAAAAAATCGGCTTCTTCTTCAAGACTTATCTGATCATAATATGTAAGAAGAATAAGCAGGAGGTTGAGAGAGTTACATCCTGTTCCCCTTAAGCAGACTCAATCATGTTTCTTTGTGACTCGCATGTGATACAACCCAGACACTCTAAAGCGGGTGGTATTACAGAAAGGCAGATCAAGGTCAGTTAAGATACACTAAAGTGGGTGGCATTATACAGATGTAGCTCTACAGCGACACCAAATAATCTGGACTTTCCAGTTGCATTAAAAGATCCTGAGGGGGGAAAAAGTCATTTTTTGGACATGATTTTTTTTTCTCCACTAAAATTTTGCTTGTGTTCAGAATCAGATTTTATGTTTGGATTTTACACTTTTTGGCCTCAGATCAAAGGCAGACCAGTCTGAAATGCACACAGACAGGCAAACCTTACCAAAAAGGATGATAGGATGAGTGTATGGAATAAGAAGTGATCTGGATATTAAAATGGTGGGTCCATTAAGGAAAAAAAGAACTTTTACCCTTCTCATGCACAAGTGAAATAACCAATGAAAAATGTCATTTCTAATACATCTAGGCATTAGGTTAAATCAAAATTTCTTGAATTTTGATGTATTATGATGTATTCAGAAACAGCTCCCATAATGTGTGTCCTAATCGTATTTCAGGTGAAAATGACAAAATCCTCCAGGGGTTTACGAGTTAATGGCAAGAACAAGTGAAATCACCTACTGACCCACATAAGATGTTAATCATCATATCAATGCAATAATAGGGAACCAAATGTACCCTTGGGTAGAAGGTCCAAAGAAGACAGCAGTTTCAAAACAACCAACCTGATTTTGCATGTGTGGAAACCTATTCTTACCAATGCAGTAGCAATCAGACAATAAGTATTCTGGTAAAAATACCATGTTGATATGAATGTCAACTGTAGCAAGAAGATTTTCAAGATGGCTGCTGTGCTGGCCATATGAAAGATATGAATAGCACATCCTTTACTCAGTCCAACTAGATACCAAAAGTAGTCTTCCAGTGAAAACCCCAAGCTAATATCACTCTCTGTTCTGAAAAGGTAGCACTATGATTTTCAAGATGACTGCTCTACAGACCATATTTGATGTTAGATTGGCACCATTTTCAATCAGGTATATGTGTATGTGTGTGTGTGTGTATGTATGTGTGTGTGTGTGTATATAGATATATATATATATATATATATATATATATATATATATATATATATATATATATATATATATATATAGTTATTTATCGTAACTTTGCACACAAGTACAAAGGTTAAGTTTTAAAAATGTGCAAATACAAACTGAAGACTTAAAAGCAACAACCGACATCAGATGACAGATAAAGAACAATTAAAAACATGCTGTCACTTAAAAATTTCTGGTCTATAACCATTATAGCTAAAAATACGAAAGTTTCACTACTGAAATATACAGTAGCGAATGAACAGGGCACCAATTAGTGTATCATATGATGATATGGACAATTAAGATGCCAAATATCTGTGTATGAAATTTTCTGAGCTGAAAGAGATTACTACCCTCTGAAAGAAAATTCCTAACTTTTGGTCAAACTTGTACCAGCAATGCATTCTAAAAATACATACTGACTAGGTAAGAGCAAAGACAGACACAGACAAATGATGAAATCTGGCACCAATACTTCTATGAGGGGAACAACTTTCATCCAGCTTTTGAGTATGCAGATGTTTATGGGGAGGGAGGGGTGGTTTTTTTTACAAACCAGAGTGACTGATTTTTTTTTTACATGGAAGGACTAGATTTACATGGTATTAGATGTTCTCCTAAACATATTGATACTGAAATGTATTTCAAGAATAATTAGAAGCATCAGTTGTGTGAATTGAAAAAAAATCTCCACAACTTTTGCCTTTTTAAGTCACCTTATATCTATGGAACAAAATAACAAAAAAAAACAAAACAAGAAAAAGCAAGATAAGGTACCTAAGGAATCTGAGCCTCTCTTGAACTTGCTGAATATGGTTGAATCTGCCATCAGGGAAAATGTTGGCTGGTTCTTTACCTGAATGATCTGGAAAGTACAATTTACACAATTCTAAATAATGAGGAAAACAAAAAACTAATGACAAACATAGCCAGTGTTATCGATATTACACAGTAGCTTTCATAAACATCATCTTGTGGAAAATAAATTTTGAAAAGAGCAATCTTGATATCAAAATACTGACTCATATGACTGGGCACAAAAGTCAACAAAAATAAAAAGTGATTCTTATTTTATGATATGTCACTGTCCACCCCTAGAAACTATATTAGTGGGTGAAAGTCACAGGCTTTTAGCAACCTTGTATTAGCAACTTTAGATAACCATCTTGATTAGCAATTAGACATCAGCTGAAGCATGATAAGCATGCAGTCCCTTTGTACATTTTCTGTACTCATTTGCAATACATTGTTAACCTGTAGAGGGTAACTTACTAATATACAATGTAGGGTTCCTAAGCTGTAAAGTTTACCACTGAATAAAGCACATGCAACATATTATCTATAAGCACATACAGCTTACTATATCCACATATACCAATATCAATAAATCTTTGTATAATCCACAGACATTTGTAAACTTGATACTTGACAGCAAAAGAAACCAATTTGATAACAGTTTTTATAACATGTATCCTTGAATAATGTTACTCACTATTTATTACAAAATATTCAAAATAATGTATGGATCACAATGGCAATTTATTATTTGCTATTACATACTGCTACATACTAAACAGATACATTAATATGAAAACAAATAAGAGTGCCTAATTCAACGAAATGTTTCATTAAAAAAGACAAATGTTTGCATTTCATATCAACAGTTCAACTGATCAAAATGTTTGTTTTTTTTATTCATGTAGCTTTAATAATCCAATTCATATCATTATATGCCTACAAAACTGGATTCAACAAAATTGCAAACAAGAGGGAAATAAGCAACTGATTGCTTGAAGACATCTGCCATTCATGCATGACACTGGTAGGTTGTTGTTGTAGGGTTTAATGCTATTTTTCAGCACAAGATTGGCTATACACAGCAGCCAGTATTAATGATGGAGGAAGAACCCAGGCAAACCCTGGAAAGAACCACTGACCTATGTGAACCTACTATAGATCGAAAATACATCCCTGTTGGTTTGTACCCCCTTCCGATTTCAATAACTAAAAAATTTAATGTGATAAAAAGTGCACAGAACTAAGTCAACTGAATCAATGATTTATAATTTCTAACCTGACTGTCACCAGAATGTCACTAGTACTTGCATCCCATTGCACCTTTAATGCTTAACGGACTTTCCATACTAACACGGTGTCATATTCTGTACACTACGGGATAGGTTATTTCCATCTGATAACATAATGATGTAATTGATCCTATTCGATAACTGCCTGATAATTCCGTAAATTGTAATAATGTTGTAATAATTGTAAATTGTAAAAATGTGAACATATGAATAAAACCGCTTTTTAAATCCACGTGAATGGCAAATGTTTTGTCATTCTTTTCCTTTGCTTAATTCGACACTGTAAATATTGGAAGCAGACGACATATGTACATATTTAGTCGCGCATGCACCCCTTTACTGAAGATGGACTGGTCCAGAAACTGGAAATGGTTCTCAAGCATGTCAGTCTATTACATTGAAAACTTCCGTTAAGCATGAAACGTGAAGGTGATGATGGTGTTATGGCAATTTATTTCACATTCAGGAAAGTTATTATTTTACAAAGCAAGCTGACCCCAGAAGCTGGCTTTGGATTCTTTTAAGGTGCTGATTTCTTTTTTTTTAATTATTTGTGAATATACAAAGTCATCAGAGGTATGGAAGCTAACTTTGGTTACTTTTCACCAGTATTCACAATTTTTTTTAAGGGCCACAATATAGTGCATTTTATATGGACATCAACAACCCAGCGTTGCCCAGAAGATTCCATGAAGGCCAGAAGACAGGAGAATTTCGCAGACAATATGATCATTAATGTTGATGAAATTCTAGTGTATTTGATCTCATTCCCTGATGGACTGAAAATAAGATGGGGGGCTTGAAAGTGTGAGAATTAGCATGATTGATGCAGATTTTTAAAACTCTGCTTTTATTCCTTGCAGTTTCCTCTTCTGGAGATGTGTTGCCTCCAACAATTTTTCATGGCATGAAAAAGATTAAAAAATATGCTCTGAACGAATGGATTGTACATGTGCAAGGTTGTGTTGAGGAGATGCTGCTGCAGTGAATTCAAGAATTTAATCTCAAGTACAGTTTGATATTTTTTAAAATAAAACTTCAGTTGTAATAAATTTTTGACATGTAAGTTGTGAATGATTTAAAGATGTTCAACAATTTAAGACTTGAAAATAAAATGTGTCCCAGAACATACTATGCATAAAAAAATTATTTTGAAATTTTTTTTATGGTATCCCAACAAATATGGTGTCCCAACATATATGGTAAATACAGTAATAACATACCTAATCATCCAACTTACTACAGTTAAATATTTGCTTCTCTGTCAGTATAGTCGTGTATACTGAGATATACAGATAGTAAATATTAAGGTTTTTCATCTTTTTTTAAAAGACAAATCCATAAAATAAAGCATTGACAAATTTTCATTTTTTCATAACATCACTTAATTTTATAACTATGAATTTAAAGTGATACATATTAATTGACCTTTAAACACAAAATTTCAATGAAGCATGAAATATATATTATAAAGACTTCTTTATTCAATAACGGGTGAAGTACCTATTAAACTGTATCCTTTCATCAAGTTTCAATATTCTAGAAAGAGCATATTATCCATAAATTCATGTCATCAGCAAAATGCAAATACAAGACCAATTCCAATAATAGTTCTAATATTGATCATCATTAACTTCAATTGTTAGGCTAAAAGTGCTAAAAGTACTAAAAGATGTATGTCATCATCAATTTCACCGTTCTTCCTGCAACAATGCCTTAGAAATAAAAACAAAACTTTATTACATCTTAACCACAATAGCCAACTTCAGCAATGGAAGAAGTGCTTGAGAAGTTGCATACCCACTTCAATTTCAATGATTCCAAATTGAGTAGTATGTACAAAGCATACCAAAAAAACATGGGATTATTAGCCAAATGCAACAAAAGTAACCTAAGCCAGTAAAGAGTGGAATGTTGGTAATAGTAATATTTCTGTACAGGTGTGGTACTAATAGAAGCTTGCAATCATCTGGGTTACTTACTGACTGTAGGAAGAACAGTTTAAACTCCTAATTTAATAAACTCAGATTGGTCTATGAACAGTAGTGCTAATGAAACATAAAATTTGTCTTGATTTATCTGTATATTACCAGGATCCTTTCCCGCTCTGTCATTAAATCATGGCAATATTTACCCAGTTCCTTCCCTGTCTTAAGGCTTTTTTTTTATTGGACAAGCTCAAGCTACTCCCAAATTCCTCATGGGATAGTCCCAAGTAAACAAATATATGCACATGTCATGCTTTTGACACAAGTAAACATTTTAATATTAATTAGGAAACAAAAATTCATGCAGATTGTTTTGCCTGCAATTAAGATATCTAATGTGTATTCCATTATCAGATATATCTTGAACATTCAGGGCTTATAAACCTTTCATACATAATGACAAAAAGTTTTCTGCTGTACCTTTGGCATGGGTCCTGGCTTTGTTCATGTAGTTGGAGAGATTCTGAGACAACAACATGACAATAGAATGGCTATTTTGAAGCGTGCTGATAACTGAATTCCTGTGGTAAACATGAGATGTCCTTTGTGGAGCATGAGGAAAATTCTGAGGAGCCTGGAAATGTAAAGGAAATCTGTAACATATGTCACATCAAGCATATTATATCCTTTTCTCTTTGTTTATGTGTTTATGTAGCAAACTATCTGGTATTCAAGCAAAAAATGTGCAGAGGAAAAACCATACCTATAATATTGTGTCACTTTATTACTTTTATGTAAAGATAGAACAAAACATGCATCTTAATCAAACATTACCTTAATGCAAGACCTGATAATCAATCGTTATCAACTGAAATTAGATTTACTTCCAAGCCCATACTTACCTCTGGAAACAACTGGCAGATTTCTCTAATTTGTTTTAGTGCTGGTAGCACCCACTTATCATTCTTCAGTTCATCTACAAACTTTGTGATCCAGCTGAGTTTCTGTGTATCACGGTCCTGTGAAATGGACAAAAACTGAATCTATCAGAAGACTGCAAACCTCACCTACATATATTTACAGGAGTTTTGTATCTTTCAATACTCTAAGTGAACAATATTGAATAATAATCACAATAAAGAAAGTGACTGGCAGTTAACAAGTTTGCATGGTCAAAAATTTGTAAAAATTTGTCTTGGTGACCTACCTTTGATATGATGTAGTACTGCTCAGGTTGTGTGTAAATGTTATGTATCATAACTATACAAATAACTGACCATGAAACTTTGATATAATAAGTAAACACATCAATGAAGCATGAAAAAGTCAGTAATCCACTTTTGATATGGTGGTTCAATACTTCCCAAGATCCCCTCACATACCTATTTTCATGATGGTATAAGCAACAGTGTCAACAGCTCATGTAATCAATGGAACATGAATCTGTCAAGCTGACCTACATTTGGTAATGGTATTTTACACCTCAAAGATATATGAGCATATTAGGTTTCATGACATCACAAGCTGAAGTATCAGAGAAACTGAACTAAATAAAAAAAAAACTGTACATGGCCACTGATGGGTGAGAATCAGACCACAGTGACCTCACATAAATGGTTTACATTGCTATTACCAATACCGAAATTGCTACCAATGGATGACTATAACACTATGGATAAAGGACAAGCTCTCTCACTTAGTGCAAGCATACTTGTGACAAAAAGGTAATGATAATGAAAACAATAAAGGCAATAAAGGCACAAACTCTTACAGTTTGTTAAAACTTAAAAGGGTTGATGTACTTCTTTATATTACAGTTTTGATCAAATCCAAGCCATAAGCTACACATTTGCCACAATTTTTTTGTTTGTTTGTTTGTTTATAACTTAAAGCTGATTTTTGATAAGCATGAAAATGGGGTAATAAACCCCAAATGGACTATTAACACAAATGATGAAGAAACAAATGCATCCCATAAAATTAGTCATCTGCTTTGAGAAGAACTTCAGAAAATCTCAAACATTTTAGACATTACAAGTGATTTGAAATGGAACCTTCATGTGCAAGAAATACGCACAAGTGCAAAACATACCTTATGCCTACTAAGATGTAGCCATAAAATGTAAAAGAATTAGCTTTGAAGGTTTTGTTTATAGACTTATTTTGGAATACAATTACAATAGTTTGGGACACCATTACACACCAAGCTGTATGACATGAATATTGTATAAGCTGAAAAAAGAACTGATAGAAATCAGCACAAATATCCTTCTGAATCTTTATCCTTCAACAAATGCTGAATCGATGTAAATCCAAAACTGATAAATTTTTAGAATCAGTTAAAAAAAATTTTATCATAAATAAATCCAAAACTGATAAATTTTTAGAATCAGTTAAAAAAAATTTTATCATAAATATGATTCTCTTTATGCTACAAGGTGCATTGTTATTAACATGTATCACATCAGGATCACACACATTCAAGATTTAAATTTTAAGGTTCATGAAAGGTTCATAAACAATCAGCTTCAAAATACTGAAAAGAAAACATTAGGGACAATCATTTCACTTTCAAGTGGATAGTTTAGATAAAATTTGACACAAATTTCTCATCCATGTGACAGAGAAATCTGGCTGATTTGCTAATCATACCTTTCTCGTCTCTGTCTAGTCATCTCAGACCAGCCATCTCAGTCAAGGTGTCTATGTGCTCAGTACTTTTAAAAAAGTTAACCTTCTTGTTTTCTGTTGTGCCTGATGTAATTTTTTTGAAAATCAAACAACAACAAATATATAATAAATAAATAGTAACATAAGGAAAATCCGTCTTTGAGAACACACCATACAAAACATTTTGAGATTGACAAAGACTTACACGCACATGATGTAGAGGATTTTGGTATTTTGCTAGCTCGTTCCACACAGCATGGTCAATTTTATCCTATATGCAGGCCTAGCTCAGTACATTTTCAGGAAAGCATTTAATGTAGCTAAAGCAGCCTAACTAGTTTTAAATACTTTCCAAGACAGAAAAATAATTTTTCAAAGAATCTGTGAACTTGAAAGTTCAGCACATGGTTATCCATTAGAGTTCTTATTTGGAGGGTCTTTTTCTATACAGGAGCAATTTTACAATCAGTATTAAGGACAACACAAGTATGCATAAGTATATCACAAACAGTTTCATCTCCTCCAAAAAAAGGAGAGTTATATATGACAGTGACAAAGATCTCCAATTACCCATGAATAATCAAAAGCATCATGTTACTATTTTGTTACAGTTTGTACGAAGTGTAACTACAGTAGAGCTGAGTACCCAGCATTGTTTCATTATTTTCAATATAACTTTTCAAAATTGGAACTGATGAAAATGAAAGTTTTTTGTAATAAATATTCTTCATTTATGGTTAATATTTATAGAACATCCATATATTAAATATGATAATACCCGAAAACTATGCAATGTTTTATATTTTTTTTGGTACACCCATAAAAACCGTGTACTATACTATACTGCACAAATAACATCATTCTTTCTTATATTAAATGATAAGATTGGATGAGATAAAGAATCTGCACTGGGATTTGGACTGAGACAATAAAATCCCAGCGAGGTTACAATATATGTCTTCCCACTCAGGCAAGCCTTTTGAAGAGACAATATAACCCCTTGACTGGGATTTCCTTGTCTCAGTCCAAACCCCAACATAAGATTCAATATAGCTGCTATCTGCCATTCTACAAAAAATAGTAACAAAGCACATCATCAGATGAGACCCAGTAACACATTTTACTTAAATAATACCAGAGAAATATTTTCAGCTTTGTTAAAAAAAATGGTATGTAACAAAATATATATGCTGCATTCCTTTCCATGAATAGTTGTGCCCCCAGATCACCATAGTAAAGGTACATGAATGGCCACAATACTGGTCTATACAGTATACACTTGCTTTCAGTTTCACTTTATGGTTCAGAATTATAGAAGAGTATTTTGCTGAATTTGCATAATCGAAGGATTTTGCTGTTGAAGTTCTCTTAAGGTTGAACAATATTTCTCCATGAATATAGGCTACACAGGACTGTAAGTTGGTGGAGGAAGAACTCAGGAAAATCTGGTTAAGAACCACCAACCACAGGGAAGTTACTGGCAGCTTTCTCACATACCCACAATGGCAGAGACTGACTATTAAACCCACGTGGTAAGAAGTAAGAAGGCAGTAATCAGTAAAGGCAAGTGTTTTAGACAACTCAGCTGGCCAGGGCCCATTTGAGGAGTTTCATTAATGATCTGCTGTATATCACTGGAACATTTAGCACCAACAAAATGATGCTAGAGCTTGAAAACTTGCATTTTCAAGGTTTTGACAAAGATTTTTTTCACACAAATTTTCTATAAAATTGTTTTAATTTTTTTAATTTTTTAAATTCTTTAACACTGAGACAAAAAGGTCTGGAAAGCTGGATCTGTACACAGAAAAAAATGACAATATTGATCAATGTTGTAAGAATTATAACCACACAATCAGTGGCCTCCTCATTCACTTTCCGCCATATGATCCAACTTTCAACAATACAGACAATGAAGATAGGAAAGAAAATTTTCAATTTGTGGCCATTTTTGATGACTTTTCTAATACTTTCCATAACAAAATAAAATATAAAATGTGAGCTACATAATTATGATTGCACATGTAAACCAGTATGGCAAAAAAGAATATTAAGATAGCCACCCAAGACTCAACATTATAAATATTACTATCATCACCCTCTTCATCAAAATTTCTTTTCCAACCAAACTGACCCACTCAACCTTCCTCACATTTCAATCAAATTGACCAAACATATCCAAGTCACACTTCACAAAGCCAAAATTGACTTACCTAACCCATCACAATTCATCAAGCACCTATCACTCTTGGGAAGACTCTAGTTCCTAATTAAGTCAACATGTACAAATACTTTTGTAACACAGATGCCACTCAACTCAGTGATAAAATGCATTGGACAGCTTTGTCTATCTTAGGTCCTGCACAGGTAAATTACTTGACCAAAACTAATGTCACACCTGTATCATACTCTATGTGCTGCCTCATAAAACTCAAGGCAGACTGACACTACTATAAGAAGTTTCAACCCACCATTACCTGACTACAGCTGTAGTCAAGAATCTTGATGTGGGCATTTAAAGCCTGATCCATGATGTCCGTGGGCACATCTTCACTGTGTGCTAAATTCCACAGCAAACCAAGTACCTGAAAACAAAATAGCTGTACATTAATCAAATGTTCATCAGGAATACAAATCAAGTAATTTTCTGTGAACAAATCAACAGCATCTGTAGATGTCAAACAATACCAATTATTTTGAAAAATTCATATATGCAAATGTTTATTAGAAACAAAAAAAATCTGACTAAAATGACTAAAGTAGCTTTTGCTATCAACTACGTAGGATGAAATGTTGTGCAATGATTCAGTACTTGAAAATATAAACTTTATAGATGGTTGCAAGCTGGTTATGGCATAGAGGTATACCTGCCCACTACCATTGGTCACAACACCTAATGAAATAGGCGATTAAGTCACCTTCTGTTAGGAAAGTGAAAACGACTTGGCCCTCTGATTTTTTTGAGGTAAACTGACAAATACGTTTTGAGATGCAGGTTTGTTCTAGCATTGTGTTGCAGCTAAAGGGATTCTTTAAGCCATCAGTTGTCAGGTCTAGTATTGATAACAATTACGCTGACAAAATAAACTCTTGCACATTCACAGGCATGTGTTTTGATAGCTGACTGACCATTAACCATTTCCCACATTGGCAACTACGCTCTTGTCTCCACCCAATTTGTGCATTCGATGATAAAAACGTACATACTTGTGATTTGAATCTTTAATATTAGAATGTATATAGCAGTTTGTATTTTAAGAATAAAATAGGTGATCTGGATATTTTAACTGCCTCTCGTTTGCTATTTCATCATAAAATTAGTTTGTAACTAGTAATGGGTTAAAAATGGCAGATATTGCTTAGTACCAGTTTATTAGATGGTCTGTATTTGTAAATCATCCAGCAAATATATAGACAAATATAAAATTCAAAGAAAGCAAAGCCTAGGTATTATGTTATTTAACTTTAAAATGCAATTATATAGGTTTGAAATATATGAAAGTGATCTCGGAAACTCTTAATTATGCGTATTTGGATGCAAACTTTTGATTGGGATGCATACAATTGCAGACACGGGAGTCCTCCATATGCATATTTTTGTTGCAAAGAGGAAACTTGCGGCAAAATAAATACGTTTTAATCACTATGAAAACTGAAGTAATGCTTTTATTTTAGTTTTAGTTTGTTGCTGACTTCTTTGATCAAAGGTCATCAGCTCGCTTAGATGAAGGTGCATGTGTTATTGAAGGTGCTGCTAAAGGCTCCCTGTGATGGACAAAACAAACACCCATTTGCGGCAACATCAAATGAATTGTAGAACATTTACACAATTTTTTAAAAAATTCCTTAGTATATATCGGTGCTGCAAAGGTAATCAGTTTTCATTGAAATTGTAGCAAAACTTTTCTTGCTTTTTTTTCAAATTGCTGTTTTGTGGTTAACTGTAGTCATTTCATGCTTCGACCCTCAGAGGTGGTCGATTGTAGCTAGAAGTCCAATGCTACATCCCAATTTGTTTGTACCCTCCTACCAATTTCAATAATGGAAATCTTTAATTTGATAAAAAGTGCAAAAAACTTAGTCAATTCATTCATTGATTTATATTTTCTAACACGAATGTGAGAAGAATTGCCATAACACCATCATCACCGGCACGTTTCATGCTTAACAGAAGTTTTTAATGTAATAGACATACATGCTTGAGAACCATATCCAGTATTTGGACCAGTCCATTTTAAGCAAACGGGTGCATGCGCGACTAAAGATATACATACACATGTCGTTTTCTTCCAATATTTACAGTGTCGAATCAAGCCAATGAAAAGAATGACAAAAAAAATTGCCTTTCACATGGATTTAACAAGCGGTTTCATTAATATGTTCATGTGTGCAAAGTGATACAATTCCAAAGTCAACATTATAGTAATTTACAGAATTATCCGGCAGTAACCGAATAGGTTGTTGTTGTTGGGCTTGAATGCCATTTTTCAGCACACGATAGGCTATTCATGGTCAGTATTAATGATGCAGGAAGAAACCGGGAAATCACCTTAAAGAACCACTTACCCACCGAATAGGATGAATTATGTCATGTTGTTGGATGCAAATAAACTACCCCTTAGTGTACAGAATATGGCGCAGTGTTAGTATGGAAAGTCCGTTAAGGAGATGCTAGTATTAATGCATATCTGGTTATAGTCAGGTTAGAAACTTTAAATCAATGATTCAATTGGCTAAGTTCTGTGCACTTTTTATCACATTAAACTTTTTAGTCATTGAAATCAGTAGGGGGTACAAACAAACAGGGATGAAGCATCATACTAATAGTGGCAAGGCTAGTTTGATTATATTACAGCATACAAATATCAAGGAAAGATATCAGCATAAGTGGATTATGACATAACAATTTATTGTTAGGGTGGTTTGTCAATAAGAAATAAGGATTTGTTTATGTAACAATTGATTCCAGTGCATTTTTATATCCAAGTTTGCAGCTTCCTGTCATGGTGCCTTTGAATTTCTCCACTCCAAACTCGACTGTACAGTTTTTATCAGCAAAAAATGTTGTAGCCAAAAATGGCCAGAAGGTATATTGTTGTCGCCTATATGTAAAATACAATAATAATTTTTGACATTGTTTTGTAGTTTTGATTTGTAGTTAAACAGAAAAATGATGAAGATTTCAATGAGTTTCAGAACTGTGCTAAAGTTGCTATAACTGATAGGTTTGGATGCAACCGTAGCCAAGTGGAAGAAAGTACTTGATTTCTGGCTTAGTTCGGACTGCAACTTTTGTTGGTGGGACTCCTATTTTTACCAAATTAGGAGTCTTGGACTCCTAGTTTTAAAATTCTAGTGAGACCTCTGTCTGAGACAATGATATGTTGTGGAGTGTTGTAAGGTCAAAGCTGTTTTTTTGACTTGACTTGCATTTGTGTAAATACAGAAGCAGATAACATTTAATCAATGCCTAAAATTAATACAAGCACATTTGCAATCATATCATGGACTATTGTAATGAAGCTATATAAAGTGAGTGATTACATCACAAAAACCCCTCCTTCTAAACTTAGATGAAGTCACGTCTGTGTTGATTCAGTTGGAAAAATGGGTTTAGTTCATATGCCAACTATAAATGAGCCATTTCTGTAATTATATGCATTTTAGTGTGCAATTTATGAATAGTTGACATTAATTTTTTATCAACAACAAAGAAATGAGAACACTTGTGCATTTGTTCTCATGTACATGGTACAGGGGTTGTGCAAACTGCATTTAGAAATCTTTGAAAGTGCCATTAGTGTGAACTGTTAAAAAGTATATAAAAAAAAATAAACTCAAAAATATATGAAAACAACTGAGTAAGGGCAGATGATTAATCATTATTACCAACTTGCAGTTACAATAATGTTATCTAGATTCTCAGTTAAATTTTGTTACAATGCATTTGCTGTTATTCTTTTAGAATCATATGGCCATAATAGCTGAGAAAATTTGCTACCAGAAAATAAAGTATTGCTTAAATCCAATGCAAATATGAATACTGAGAAATAGAGAGCATAATTCAAAAAACACACACACACACACTGCATTTCTTGCTTCACATCCACTTCTCCCTGTTGAGTTCTCACTTCTCACTGTTCTGTCCAAATGGAGAAGTAAGTTCTCTCTAAAATTCAAGTCTAGCTTGACCTCTGTACTACCTCCTCAACTTTATTCCAAATCCATTAAGGGTGTGATAAGATGGTATTAAATAAATGCAAGTAAACAAGACATATACATAGGCATGATGTTGCTCATCTGGTAAACATTGTCCAAAATAATTTTTATTTTAATGTTGTCAAACCATTTAATGTGGTGAAATCTCTACAGCTGCAAGTCCTTAGCAAATCAACATGTTTAACTGATGCAACTGTTGCTTCCCCTGTTGGGTTTTTTTTGGGTGGTGTAAGAATCTATACTTTCATGCTGAGTGTTTGAACATGTTTAAGAGGCTAGTTGTATCTTTTGCATTCAGTAAAGTTTCATTTCTACTGAATAACATTTCAAGACAATGCTATAAGGAACAGCTTGGCCATACAGACTGTTGCATGAAAAATGTGTGCAGAGTAAAGTACCCATGGTACTCCTGTAAAGTGAGACTCCTTCCAAGGCCAACTTCACTAAATCTAATACAAGAGTCATTTCAATAAAACCCATCGTCAACTCAAAAGTGTCAACAAGTCTGAACCTCGAATTATGCTTGATTTCATTTCAACTGTGACTTGCAGGCAAGAGGGGATAAAGAGGACTCAAGTTTGCAAATATTTTCAATCTGCGTGACAGTAAAAAAAAAAAACGATACTGTGAATGCTAGAACTATCACCTGAAAACAGATCAATTAGAATGTCAGACTAGTGCATAGTTTGCTATGTTCACCATGGAAATACTGCAATCATGAGTTTCAATTCATAGTAAATACAGCGATTGTAAAAACAAATGGACCTTTTATAATCTTTATTGTTACATCATAGGCAATCTCTTAATGGCAACCCACAGTAATCATAACAATAGGGTACTTTCAAGCAATCATTAATATAGATAGGAAATTTTCTGGAGTAAATTCCCTTACTCTGTGAACACTTACCACATTAACATATGAATATAAACTGTACTACCTCCCAAATCCAACCCTCCAGAAAAGAAAAAATTTTTTGTCTTTCCATCTATATATCATACAAAAGAAAGCAAATTTTGAAAATTAATTATCCTTGCCAAAGGTAAGTGGTAACTAGTATACAGGATATTTACCAGTTTAATCTTGAACAATACCTCTGCAGTGAAGGATGGAAGGGTTTAACAGTATTTTGACTGACACTGTATTCTCAGTGAAACAATTTTCTGAACAGGAGCAGGATAAGCACTGACACTGGAGAATATTAGTATCCAGTAAGTCAACTTGAATGTTGTGATGCATAAGTATTTTTACCTGAACTGCATGAAGTCATATTTTTGTAAATTATGTGCTGTTCCATAATACTTGAAAACATTAGGATAACTTTTGCTGCTACCTCCAAATCCAGTCTTGGAAAGATGATGGACAAATGTCAATCTCTCTATACATTATATTCCTAAAGGGATGCAATTCTGACAGGTTAAAATCTCTTTTCTACCTACAAGGTTGCAACTGTTATATTTTTTTAAACAAGTTTTTACTAGAATGACTGGAAAATTCATCAGCCTACCATTTCCTTTTTTTATTATCCACTGACTGTAAAAGTGGCAGAAAACAATTCACATAAAATCAGAAATATATTTTTAAGTTGATTGAACTTGTGGGTTCTTATTTTCATGTGCCCATTGTAAATTCAGAACAGTTTTTATTGTACCGCTTACCTTGTGAGCCATGACTCCTTCTTTGTCATCTTCAGCCAATCTCCGAATCAGCTCTAGGAGTTTCTCACGTTGCTTTTTTGATGCATGTGCCCAACTTTTTTGAAAACATTCAAACAGATGGTCCAACTGTTCTGGGGAGAAATCCCAGGCAAGCTTGGCTAGCAAATCATGTACATTTTTTACAATAATGTCATGCTTTCCTTGCTGTAAAAGAAAGTGATAAATCTAATATAAAGTCAGCATGTACTTCCAAAATATTGTAATAATTAAATATCTGCATGAACAAAATTTATGCAGGTTATTTGATAAAACCCGATATTCCTAACTATGTCAAATGTTCCCTCAACTAAATGAATCGAAGACATTAGACATGACTGTGACTAATCATTTAAAGACACAAGATAGACTAGCAATGTAGGAAGAATTATCTAACCTGTGCCTCCCACAGTCGATCAAGATCTTGCAGGGATAGAGCTTTTTCTTTGATCATGAAGCGTAGAATTTTTTCCAATTTTTCCACATACTGGGGTTGATGCAGACTATCTCGCAGAACAATGGACAACACATCATTCTCCTGAATCCACTCCTAAGTAAAAAAATAAAATGCAAAATTTTGAACAACAAGCTGCAAGTTCTTTTCTGCCGCTACTCACTGAAAGGTCAGAGTATTGGAAACTCAATCACAGGCAAGAACTCTGACAGGAAAAATGATCAAAATCTTTTGTTGAAATTTATATCACCCGAGACACTGCTAAATACAAAGTATCACAACCAACATAATTTTAATGAGATATGAATGCAAGTTTTCACAAGTCCTTAAAGCATTTTAGTTACACCAAAGGCCAATACTATGCAAAAAAGATACCAATATGCTCATCAAAATCATCAGATATGTTGTTGACATGAAGCTTTTCTGAAAATTTGGTTCATATCTAGAAAGAATATTGATTCCAGAATGTTTCAAAGATACAGGTTTTTAATTATTCAAAGTCAATAAAGCATCTGAATGCTGTAAATTATAATAAAAATCTGGTATTTGCTGAGGGTTTTATTAGTAAATGAGGCTGAAATCAGACAAGAAAATGTTAATTCTGCAGTCAATCATATCACATAATTAGCTTCATAATTATTTATGCCAAGTATGATAAGAATCTGTCAAGGATCTTGGAAATATATGTAAAGGAGTAAATTTATCCAAAACCTTAACAAACTATTGACAATGATGATTCTACTGCAAGAAGGAAAAGAGACTGCTAAATCTCAATTCCGACTAAGGAGGGCCTTAAAATAGTTTGAATATGCAAGTATCTAAATGCCATAATTATGCCCATACCGAGTTGATCAAGTAATATAACTCAGTAAGAAAAAGTAAAACCTACCATTAAAAAATTGGATATTTTTTTAAATGAAGCTTCACAGCCTGACAAATAGATTTAAATCACATAAAAATGGACATGCTAGTGTCCACAAGATGAGCATAAGCATGAGGATAATCAAAGGCCATAATTCTAAGATGTGCAGAACGCGCTTATGATTTATCTGTGAAATTTTTGTCCTCATAAAGCTTCATAGTAAACTTTATTAAATATTATAATAAATGTTGAAACTACTGTTCACAGGATTGTGAATTGGCAATGTCACTGCTAAGGTGATCAAGTGCCATAACTCAGAACAAATGTACGGAATGTGCACATCATCAAACTCATAAGAGTGTTTGCAACAATATGTATTAAGAATATTTATGAGATGATCAACATCCTTAACCCTTAGAAATAAAAAAAGCACAAGCTCATCAATGCACAGAGTTATTGTGATAAAGCTACCATGCAAATTTGGTTCAAATCTTAAATAAAAACAAATGTTTTTTTTTAAAGGTTATTCGTTAGCTACGAAGAGCAAGTTCAAAAATTCCAAGAAATGAGTCGAACATGCTCATCAAACATGAATGCATCATTATCTATAAAGCTGCAATGTTTACCAGATCTTTTTAAACATGTTAACAACAAATGAAACAATGCTATTGAATTAAAATGATTTTAAAGCTAAATCTTTTTCCCTCCCATTAATACGGAGTTATTGATCCTTACTGGATATACAGTATGTAATTGGTGTATCCAATATGTTCTCTATATTTCCATCTAATGTTGCTAGTGGAGAGTTATGTATCGGTTATGACAATTTCTATTACCTAATACTGAACACAGCTTATAGTGTGTAGAAACTGGGGTCTCTTGTTGGTGCCATGGCTAAGGTACACTTAGAGATGGTGTTAAGCCCAAAACATGTCTCACTTGAGTTAAAACTGCAGTTAAAATCAGAATCAGGTAGTTTCTTTTTGTAAGAGTAAATTCATTTTCTTAAAATCTGACTCTTTAATTCAGAGTAATTGACGGGGGGGACACAGTTTCTTCCAATGGAAGAGGTGGTAGGAATCATTACTGTAGATAGCACTGCTTATACGTGGGCTTATAGTATAGATCAAAAATTATTTACCTGAAATATTGTATTATCATGGAATATGATTATTTCCTAAGACTATTTAATTGTATATTTAACAGTGTCATCGGCATAAGATGCAGCTATTCTGGCTTCTGTAACTGCAACTGATTTGATGTTATTGAGAATCATTGAAGGTAAAGTTATTATAGCATAGTAACAATTTTTAAAGGGCAAATATATTCAGATTTGAAAGATGATATTTAGATTCATTTGTAGCCAAAGTTCTGGCTAATCATGTTATACCTTCAGGGTATGTTAGTGTATAGGGAATTAACGTTTATTCTATTCGGAAGTTCAATTTTATTTATAAAATCCATGACATCTGTAATATACGAGATGGTTTTGACAAACAGTTTTATGTTTGTCTATTAAACTACTGATATCAGGTCTCCTGAGAATTTGTTCAGAAGGCTTTTATGTATTTTTTAGAAGTAATCAAAATTCGGGTGTATGGAGTTAACTGTTATTGTCACGATAAAGTTTTAAAGCAAATCTGGTTGAAATCCAATAATAAAATGTGGAAGCTGGAGTGTTTGCAAGGTTTAACCAAAACTTGAAATCGAGAAACTAATGTGTTCACAATGTTTTACCTTTACTTGAAATCCAACAACAAATATGGAATCCAGTGCTTTCACAAGGTTTTAACTAGGATCAGATAATGAAAAACAATAACTCAGAAATCAGCAGAGAGTATGTTTATTTTTTACTCTTCCATGCTATTGCTGGATGATCAAATACAATAAAATGCACGAGTCCAGACTCGGCTAATGTGGGTAAGTGAGAAAGCCTGCCAGTAGCTTCTCATGGGTCGGTGGTTCTTTCCTGGGGTTTCCAGCGTTCTTCCTCCACCATTAATACTGGCCGCCATGTATAGCCTATCTTGTGCTGAAAAATGGCGCTAAACCCTACAACAACAACAACAACAAAATGCACAAAGTGGTCACAAGCTAAATGCAACATCTAAGCCAGTACAATATGACAAGTAGGTCACAGTAATTTATGTTGCAATAGTGATACTAACAGATGCAGACAACATTCAAGTTTGATGATTCTTGTAAGAACATTGCTTGAAACATAAACCTGAAAGACAAACCCAAATCAATGAAGTGTTATACAAATTTATTTTTTCCCTCCTCAGGAGGTGACAGCAACACAGCAAGTCCTTCTGTAAAGATTTTTTTTTTATCAATAGGAGTGGAAATGAGTAAATGATGAAAAGGAAGCAGATAATAGTTTGTTCGAAGAAAACTAAGTGAGATAAGTACTTACCCCCATTTTGTCCGATGTAAGCCACTCATCCTCATCCCCCTGCGTGTGTCGGCTTGAGTGGAATGAGACATTGGCAATAACTTTGTTCACTTCATTGAGAGCATTCATCTTCCCATTAAATGAGGATATTTGCAACAACCTGAAATACAAGGTTCTGATAACGACTAAAAAGAACACTGTCCCAACCACCATATTTATTATTTTGCACTGGGAGGGAGGGTTAAGGTGAATGTTTGCTCCCTCTCGGCTAATCAGTCTTTTTGAAAACTGAATATTTATGAAAATTTCATGTAAAGTTAATAAGCAAGTAATAAAGGAATTTTATGTCACATCTCCCTTGCTTGAATGATGTTTCATTTTTTAAACTTTCAAATGATCTTGACTTTGGATCAGATCTGAGAGAAAGTAGGGATGTGTGAAAGTAACAAGCTTCCAATCTCTAAAGTTCAAGTAAGATAGCTCTCTTTACAAGACATGAATATGACTATAAGGGAAAACCATAGCCAAATACTAAATCACAACTGTGAAATGACCCTGACCTTACATAAGAGCTAGCGAGATATTCGTCAGTGCAAATATATAACTACCTTCATGAGATCTGGGACATGTCACCACAGAGAAAAACTGAAATCAAACACTTAGGCGAAGTTCTGTATTGACCATGTGCTTGCACAAGGGTCGAAGGAGCATGGATAAGAAAGGGTAGAGCTTTCAGATTTTACAGTCGAAGTATGATAGCTATCCCATGTAAGGCTTGAGATCTGTGCCTAACTGACTGCTTAAAACTGTATATAATATAATCACATCATCTAGGATTTAAGTAAAAGATTGCCTATCAAATTATATTTGTGGAAAAAATCTAATCAGGTAATCTACACATGTATAACAATAAACAAGCCCAATTTCATTTGTCTATTCTGAGTGGTTTCCTTGCAATCTTGTTAACAAGCTTCTTGAGTTAGATGGAAGGACTTACTGACAGACAAAAGAAATTAAATTGAGATCCATAACTAAAAGAAGTAGTGGTATACAATATTACCTTCTCATCTAACAGATTTCATAAAATATACATTTTTTTCCCCAAACATTTTCAATCAAAACTGTTTCCCTACCTGAGAATCATTTTAAGCCTGAATATCTCCAGATTTTTAATTGTTTCCTCTTGATTAGGCAAGCGATACACCAGCTGTTTCAGGGCCTTGATGATGGAAGACAGAGCATCATTCTTGGCTTCTGTTTTTGATTCTTTCTTCAGTTCCTCATCAGTAACACCATCCAGGAACTTTGGGATAATTTCCTACAAAATCCATTTTCTTTTAAATTTATAGCTCACTCAGTGCAATTTCAAAATGGTATCCTATGTGAATATAAATACAATCTTGTATACAGGTGGCTTTTAAGTCATTACTACTACAATTTGAACCAAATGTTATGGTGTCACTCTCAGTTACAAACAGAAAAAACAGAAGCTGGTCTAAGTAGGGGTGATGGGATATAGGAGACAATGAAGCAATATTGTGGTATTTAAATATGACGGAACATCTCTCCGCCATTCACCCAAAAACCAAAGATAACCAAATGCCTTCTGAAAGGTCATATGGCTTATGTTCAACATCTTGAGATCCTCATAATCTCTCTTTTAAGTTCAATTATTCTTCCCTACAAAGAAAGATGATGTCTACCCACTATATCCAGCGGGCTATTTTCACCATGCAAAACATCATTTTATCTCATCATATTTAATGATTAACCCTGTAATGATGTTTACCCTACCCTATCCCATACCCATGACAATCAGACTGTAGTCAACAATCACAGAGTTAACCTCTCCAATGCTTCCCTTTACCAAGTTTCATGATTCTAGGTAAAACAGTATGTATACATGGTGCAAACTACTCTTTTCTCTAAATGCAAAAGTTAACTAAAGCCAGCTAAGTTTAAATGTAAGTCACTGTGAACAGTGACTGCAAAGGTGTGGCACCAATAGAGAGACACATACAATCAGTTAGTTTGATGGTTTTAGCATAAACAAAGCTTTAACAAACTAAACATAATTTACCAAGAATGTACAAAGGTCAGCTTCCTTAGTCCCCCTACCCTGGGTTATGAGCTAAGGCTGAGACATTTATACATTATCACCTTAATTTTGTTTACTGCCTGAAAACGTGTAAAACCTGTAACCCTGAAAAAAAACATACATGTGCCTGTCTGTGACTATCCATATATACATGTGCCTTAAATATGAATCCACTCTAAAACCTCAGACAAATCATGTTATTAAAGAGGGATTTCTTGCAATTTTATGTTTATTTTTTTATTGCTACAGAATAATGTATGGAGACCTGCCCAGCAAGTCATCTGCTGTTAGCCAATGTGCATATCCAAGCAGCATGACTGGTTGCATTATCCATTAGTCTTGCATTATCCATTAGTCTATCATGTACATTTATGAAGCTGTCCAAAACAATATCAAAACAATCATAAGGATGTTGTACTAAATTGTCAGACATATTCAACAATGCAAAGTTTTGCACAATAAATTATGTCATAAATAATTAAAATTAAAAGGGTTAAAATATGCCCACTTTCAATGCCTTGAATATAAAAAGCTGTCAGCAGTAAGCCTAACCTGCATAAAAGAAAATTTTAAGTTTCAAATTTTGGTCTGACTAAACAGATAAAAATTGGTGCATTTACAAATTTTACTAACACTGCTGCCTTAGTTTGAAACCCTGTTGCCTAATAAGAATGACTAGTTGTAATGCAATCATGCTATATACATGTCTTGTATATATGCTGTTTATATGTGTGGACATCGATGCCAGTACATAGTTCACTTGTAGGTAGGATAAAATTCTCCCAAATATCATGCACAACATTACTCCTCAAAGGAAGTTTTGTAGTAAAGAAATTTAACCCTTCCTAACTTGCAGACTGAATGCAATGTGCCTCATACTTTCTCCAATCAGCTATGATAATTATGATCAAGAAAATTGCTTCTGCTTACCACAATTGGCATAAAATACTCCTGAACTGTATGTGGAGTAAGAACTTCGGCACACTGTCCAAAAGGTCTGAAAAAAGAAAAAGTCAAGGTTTCAGGACAAGTCAACATACATAGCCTAATAGTTGTTGACTCTTAATCTTAACATATGTGTTCCAATCTGAACAAAGTCAATGTTGTGTAATACAAGCTAACCACTTTACATTTAGCGAGCTTAAGTAAAAATGGGATTTGGTCTAGAGCTATAAAATACAATGAACTTGCATTCTAAGGAGAATCACATATTAAAAGTTTCTGCACCAAAGAAAAATGGTTTTGTTCTATAGTTTCTATGTAAAATTTTTAATAGCTTCCACCAGATAGTTATTAGTTTGCCTACTTTATTCTCACAGGGAAAATGGGTTTCCAGTCAGTGTTTCTGTTATTTAAATTCTCAAGTAATTTGACCCTAACATTACACAATGAATATTCTCTCCTATGTGTTCTTTGGATCAATAAAAGAAACCCTATTAACACTGTAACTCCTGGCACAAAAAAAAAAGTGAATAAGGATCACAAGATAGTGCGTGTTTTCGATTTTTATTGTGGTTTTAAAAATCTTTCAGTCATGTCGCTATGTCTGCAGTGCGACAGTTTATGACAGTGATGTCTAGCACTGCAAAATCATGCCGCAGACAAGTAGCTTCATGGCCCACCTCGTCACATTATCCTAACAGCAGGCAGACTGGTCAGTCATAGTGCTAACTTCGTAATGCTCGGCATCAAGCGAGGCAGCTGCTAGTACCATTTTTGCTAGTCTTTGGTACGATATCCCAACATGGTCAGAAAGAAATCATTTATACATGTTCATGTTTTACTTACTTGATCAGGGCAGCTATGACTGGTACAGAAAGTTGATGTCCGCTTGTAAATCTCTCGTACAGAATCTTAAAGCCTTCCATAGCACCAAACCTATTGACTAGGTCTACCAACCAGCCCTAAAAATAATCCACACATTAATGGATAACATTTACAGAAAAAGATCAACTAGAAAGGCACAATATACAGTATGATGCTACAAGCCAATATTTTTTAATCTATATAATAGGGACATCATTTGCCTTGAAAGGCATCATACATAATACAATGCTGCAGACAATTCATTTTTATCAATATAACGATGACAAGGCCATCATATCATTTTAAAAATTCATTTACTGTGAATTTACTCTTTTTAATTTGGTACCAATTTTCATTGATTCCATGAATGATATGAACCACAAGTTTAAGCCCAATTAATTATCCTCCTCTGGAAACAGCAGGTAATCCACGATTTTTATTATAACAAGAATTATATTTTTTTGTACATACATAAAAATGAATTCTCATAAAAATAAAAAATTCACAGCATATTTATGAACTTTATTTTTTGCAGACCTGCCAACCCTGACAAGTCTGTTTCGGTAAGGCAGCTGATTTTTTTCCGTAAGATTTACCAGTTTTCAGTAAGATGTAGCAAAAGATCCGTAACTGCTATTGTGAAGCTGGAAAACATAACAAGTTTTGACGCAGCGACAATAATATTACGTTCAACTGAAAAGTTTGTGAAGTACGCGTAGACCTTATTTATCATTAGTACAGTTGCACAAAGTTTAGTTCCAATTCCTATGCATCTCAATGGTTTGTTGCCATCTCTCAACTTGACATAATTCTTGTAAATTCTTTTCCCATTTCATGAGGACGGAAATCTTATCTACTGGCATAAGATGTACTCAAAGCAATATCCAATAAACTTGAGTCCTTTCAATCTTTAATTCACAAGAATTTATTTATTCTTCTGTGTTGATTATTTACACTTTGCTAGAGGATTATTTTTTCTTTCGTCTTAAACAGGCATCACTTTTGGGACGCCATTTGTAAAAAAAAATATATAATCAACAGTTTGATCATGCAGACACTTTGCATGAACAAATTGGTGCAGCTTAAAGCATCTGGGGTGCTGCTGTACAGTTAGTCTGGTTCCCTACCTAATTTCTTCTAATTCTAATCTGAAACCTGGATCAAATAAAACAGATGACACACTATATAAATTTTTTGCCAACAATTATTTTCCCATAATGTTTGCATGTATGCCGTAAGTTTGTGTTTTATGGGTAATTTTCATAAGAGTTATGGCAAACTCGTAAGAGTTAGCAGGTCTGTTTTTGTATGTTAGAAAAAAAAAAAGAAAAGCAGCATTGATACCACTATGAAAGAAATACTTACGCTTATGTATTTGACACTGAAATATGTTAAGTGAACATCTTTGATCTAGGAAAATAAAGATAAAGTGATATTTCCAAAAATGACATATTTTTGTGTGGACAAAAAAAAATTGGATGACAATTATATCCCTGTTTACCTACTGCACAAGTCCAACAACTTTCTTCAAACATGTTTTGGAAAAGTAATTCTGAACACTTGTATCAATCAGTATTATATTATCATGTCAAACATGTATTAAGTATTAAAAACTGAAAATCAGTACACCTATTTATTAACAACCTAATTTTTCCTTAAACATTTTTCATTATTTTTATTGATCATTCACTTTTGGCTCCCTCAACTTGCAGATCTTAACTAGGCTGCTTCAAAGCTCTAAATACAATGAGTTAAATGGTCACACCAATCACAAATTATGAAAGGTCATACCCGGGGCACTCGAGGGTCTGGTGGTCTAGCAAACAAAGCATCATCTGGAAATGCTGAACCAGCTGGAACTGTTTCCGAGGGGCGAGTTGCATTGTAACTATGAAATCTGAGAAAATATTATCAAATCATTAAATCTTTAATATGAAGATAAGCATTAATAAATTCAGTTAGTTTAGTCAGAACGTTTTTTTTTTAGAGTTCTTGCTCACTGCATATCTTTAATTTCCTAACATATAACAGGAAGAACAGAAATGATATGAATGTGAACATTTATTTTTTTATAAAACAGTGCATGTAACTATGTGCTAGCCATCCACATTTTCCATTCATCCATACAAATGCTATGTTTCACATTTGAATTTTGAGGTTTAAGTTTTTCTTACTGTTATACTCCAACCCAAATATTTTAGTACAATGTTAAGGACATTCCTAAGTTTCATTGTGTCCATGTCAAGGATGTCTAGATTAAATGCTGCAACAATGTCCATGTGTTCAGAAACAGCAGTCACTGGCAATCACTTTACACAGAAGTATAACAAAAGGCATCTGAAATTATGCGGAAATCCTCAGAATAAAATAAATAATAATCAAATTATTCTTCATTATGTTTACAGTTAATATTTGTGTTCCAAGTTCCAAAATCAAATTTTTTTTTATTTCAATCACAAAGGTTTCTGACTTTGTTTGACCTTGCAAGGAAAGTACACTCATTGACCTAATTCATGATATAAGTGATACAAAGACTGCACCAACAGAACTTCCATGAAAAGTTTTCACAATTTTATACATCAGACTGTTAAGGAATACAGAAACTGGAAAAATAGTTGACACTTTCTAAATCAAGAAGTGTTTATTTTAAAACTATACGCTACCAATTTACAATAGCCTGACATTGTCAATGTTGTGTAGAGTGGCAGAAGAAAAGGATGTACGGCTCCATTTATACTACAATTGTGTCTATATAAACAATCATTTGTGTACAGAAAATGTGTTCTAAGAAGATCAAAAATAATATAAACTGGTGAATGAGTTCAATATGCAAGGTATTTTGCTTTAAAAATTCCAAAACGGCTGAGGTTTTGCAACTGATTTTTTAAGAATTTTAGTTTTTCTAGCTTCTGTACTTTCTGTAGATGCAGTTTAGAATGTGTCCATTATTATGTATACTTCAAGTTAAATAGCATTTTTACGAATGGATCAAGGTTGTTTTCAAAAACATTCTCACAGGAAAAAGAGAAGAGTCGTCACATGCAACCAATGAGTAAAAAGACCCCATTTAGGCATATTGGATAATTAGATGATGAAATCAGACAATAGTATGGAAAGTCTTTTAAGCATGAAAGGTGCAAGGGGATGCAAGTACTATTGCCATTCTGGTGACAGGTTAGAAATTAAATATCAATGATTCAATTGACTTAGTTCTGTGCACTTTTTATCACATTAAACTTTTTAGTTATTGAAATCGGTAGGGGGGGTACAAACCAACGGACTATAATGGGATTCATAACCTTTGGTTAAAAAGCAAAACGCATCCCATTACAGCTCCAAAAGACTAAAGATCAATTTTTATATACTGATCTTAATGTTCAATACAATAAGGAAGATTGGTTTCTGGGGGTGTCTGTTATCAAACAGTTACATCATTAGGATATTTTCAGTGATGCTGAGAATATTGTAATTACAAAGATCCTATTGGCATACTACACTGTACCAGTTTCTGAATAAAAAAAAGATAATTTTTTGCAGTGCTTATTTAGAACTAGCTCCATTCATAAATAAATTTCTCCATATCTAATTTTTAAAAAATAGCATGGACAAATTAATTATGAAAATTTTGGAAAATCTCGTCTGAGATATAACACTAGTTTTATGACTTCAAAACCTGTATCATATCTGTCTGTACTTACTTGCATTGTGGGTTAAGAACCATGGCCAGGAGCTCAAGGAGAGGGAACCAGTCCTGCAACAATTTTGTAACGACCAGTTCTATCAGTCTCTCTGCATTCTTCAGTATACATTTCTGAAATAAATAAACAAATAAGTCTTAATAGTAAATCTATAGAAATTTTCCTTGGCAATGATAACACATTTTGGCCATGTCAGAAATATGATGTACACCTTTCTGCATAAAGAGTCAAATGACATTTGTTCAAGTTGGTATTATTAGGTTTATTTGTGTAGCTTATTAATTTATTCATGATCTAAAACAAACAAGTACATTGCTGATATCTCATATGATGATTGTACAATCAATCTATGCACTCCAATGGCTAAAATATTAACACCATCCAATGCCTCATGATACACATGGACAAGGGTATCATGGAATGCTGCAGGGGTCACGTTACCAGGCAAAGTGGACAAAAAAGCCGCCTGCGAACGGTAAACTTCATCTTCTTCTGTTAGGAAATCGAAAATGACTTCGCCCTCCTATTTTTGGACATAAAATGGCTGTAGATTATAACTTTTGAGATGCCCCCTCACAGTAGCCAGTAAGTTCTGGCACTGTTGTAATTCAAAGTAAAATGCATCAATATGTAAATAGTAATTTGCTTTTAAAAAATGTGATGGGTGAAGAGTATTTTCTAATGTTTTTCTTGTTTTCATAAATGGAGATTTTAACGGCCGTATTTGCGTATTTTTCTTGATAAAATCAGTTTGAAACAGTAAATGAACTTGTAATGGCAGACATCACTACTTATATGATATACCACATCATTAAACTGTCTGCATTCGTAAATAATTGGGCAAATAGATTCAGGAAAATATATAATATAATGAAAACAAACTTTAAATATTATTTCATAGGAGATATAGCCTAAATATTTAATAATGCAGATTAAAAACACGAAACGCTACTGCAAGGTCAAAGTTGTTTCCTGACCAATCATAATTATTTTTGCGAAATTACAAGATATATAGTAGTGAAGTAAATACTATTTAACTGATTTATATCGTTAATACCAGTAGGCAGACAAATAATTCAACCATAAATATGTAGTCCTATTAGTGAATTTGTTGTAACAAAGCAAGAAAGCGAATTGTTGTATTTAGAAAAACCGTTTTTCTAAAAATAGATGCACTCACTTGGTGCAATACGTGTTCTTGGATGTTTCGTTTTTGGGGGAGAAATGGGTTCAGTGTATTTATTTATTTACTTTATTGCTTCTGTGTGTTATTCATAGACAACACACAGAAGCAATAAAGTTAATAAATAAATACACTGTAATGTTCTAATGGTAACAAGGAAATCAGGACAAAGAGTATGTTTTGAAGTCGCTTGTGCATTTATTCCTATGTACATGGATTAGGGGTTGTTTCAAAGAATGCTAGAAATCTTTTTTGACTGCAATTTTACACAAAACTTGTACAAAATAAAATAAAAGAATTAAGTGGTAGTTTATTAGGCACTTTTACCAGCTTGCAATTACAAGACTCTAATCTTGTTACTGATTTCAGTTAAAATTAATTACAATGTATAGCTTCTGTTGTTCCTTTTAAGTCATATGGCCAATTTGCCTGGATCTCAATCCAAACACATAATACTAGAAGTATGAATAGAATGGGCATGAATATAAAATTTTTTATACATGTACAAAATGGGTTTATAATAAGCATATGACATATTTGTAAACTTTAAAAAAATAAGGCATTGTTTAAAACTGTTAAAAGCATACTGAGAAATGGAGCACATAAATAAGATAATGCAGCTATATATATATATATATATATATATATATGATAATTTTGCATTTCTTGCTTTGGTCTCACTTCTCCCAGTTTAGCTTCCACTTCTCCCTGTTTAGCTCAAACTTCTCAATGTTCTGACCAAAAGGAGAAATCATGTCAACCTGCAATTTAAGTCTAACTTGACTACTGATGCTGTATTGCCTTTATTCGCCCCAGCCCAATGCTTTTCTGTTGTTGCTACAAGTAAATTCACCCTTTCCATATCAAGCAAATATATATATATATATATATATATATATATATATATATATATATATATACACTTTTTCTGGTGGGGTTTTGAACACTTTCGGGAGCATGGGAGAGCTCCAAGGACTGATGTGGTTTGCATAAATGATTTGACCTTTCATGCAGAGAAAGTGTGTATGTATGTATGTATGTGTATGTGTGTGTGTGTACACATAATTGGATAGAATATTAAAATGTATCCAAGCCATAATCAGAGGGGTAGGCAGGACAGAGTTAGTGGGTAGGTAAGGTTGATTCATAAGGACATACAAGAAACAAGTTTTGATTGCATATCTTAATCTCATTTTCACGCCAAGTGTTTAACTTAAAAAGCAGGGCTGTGGAAAATTTCTAAGTTATGACCAATGGGGTAGGAAAAGACCCAGGAAGCCAATGTTGGTTGCATAAATGATTTAGAATTCTCACTGAAAAAGTTTAACAGTATATGGTTGTAGGGTACAGGGTTCTCAAAAGATTTCAAAACTGACGAGTTACTTGACCTGTGTGCAAATAATCTCAAGGGTCAAAATTGAAATTTCAATGCTGAGGTCTTGCTTTTATATGTCCACCCCTTTTATATGGCAATATAAGAGAGGGAACCAAGGTAATGATAACAGTGTTCAAGTGGTCAATTGAAATAAGTTGACCTGACACGCTACTGTAACCACTAGTTCTTGTGCAAGTAGGACTTGCAGGTTTATTCCATTCCTTTTATTTATTTGGATAAACAAGCAAAGTGATAATACAAAGCAAGTCTGCCTTTAAATGAGTGCAATACAACAAATACATACATCTGTAAAATAGGAGATTAAAATACAGCTAGCAGTTGATTAGGTACTCTCAAAATATGCCCCAATGGATAGATACAATGGTATATTGATATTTTTCACATATGGTTAAAGAGGGCATACTGTATTTATTATGAACAGACTAACTGAATTAAAATGTATGACTAACATGCAAACTTCACTTGCCAAACCATTTTTCATTGCCTTTTATTTCTTAAATTAGGGACATTTTCATTGATCAAAATTTTATCAAAGATTGTTATTTGCAGTGTAATGAGAATTTTTTTTTAAAAAAATAAGATTTAGGATTTCTTATTACAAGTTGAGCTGTTTTTTCCAGAAATTAACTGCCATTTTTGATGACAAAATCAGCAATATATCTATGTTTCATTCACCACTTTTGATCATGATTATCTGCACATTCAATAAGACATTTTTTATGTAAAAAAAAAGGATCAACATCTGCCCCAGTTCATTAACTATCCTGGTGCAAGTTATCCTGGTAGCAGACTATATGAATCAGACATCTAATTTGTATATCATAACCAATTCAATCTGATCATCATACATCAAACAACATGAACAAGTCAGTGAGCTTGATTTGCCAACTTGGCACCACTAAGCAACTAACAAATCAAGTCCTCCCTGTTGTCAAACCAAATGCTGTTACAAGCATTTGCTACAATAGGCAAAGTACCCTAGCGAAACAGCACTGACATCAAGTTTGAGATGAGTGTTGACAATACTGCTATCAAAAGTCTGATGAACTAGATCAAAAGAATCTATAGGCATTTACAACATAGCTTGAGAAAGTGCTATGCATCATCAAATCAGGCAGAGCAGCAGGATATGACAATATCTTGCCAGAGTTCTTTCAGTATCTAGGCCCAAAAGCAAAAGTATGGCTCACTGCTTTACACCTGGGTTGTTAGGGAAAAGAGCATGTCAACTTTGTGATGCCAGGCAAAGATAATTGCAATCCCTTAATCTAGCAAAGATCCACATAATGAGGTGAGCTATTAGTGAATGTCCTTGCTTTGAGTCTGGACTTAGAGAACATCATAAATGGTGAGCAGGCAGGCTTCAGGCATGGCTGTAGCACTTGCGATCAAGCCCTTGCCTTGACTATGTTGAAAACGATTTTCAAAGAAATCATAAAACTTAAGTTCTTTTCCTTGATCTAACAGTGATATATGACATGATCTGGCATGCTGGGCTGTTTGTGAAAATTTACAGAGTATTGCCGTGCTTAATAGCTTAAACTATTGAACTGTTCTTCAGAGTGCACAACCAAGATGGTTGATATCAATTACTTACCTGAAACACAGCTGCGCAAGTTTATGTACACAGATGAAATTGCTCTCAGGACCCAGTCACTTGTTTACCGAGGTAATGAACAAGGACTTGGCAGAAATTATAGACTTCTTCAAGAAATGACACCTACAGCCAAGCACAATAGACTCCAGTGTCTTCCACCTAAACAATGCAAATGAGAAACATGAAGTGCTAGTGCTCAGACTCTCAAGGCAACTGCACTGACCGTTATTTGACAGCCACATATTGCTTTCCTGTCTGGGCTTGATCATCTCATTACCAAGCTAACTGACATCCAGCTCAATACAACAATACATATGATCTCTGGAACACTGCGTCCTACTCCTTTACTATGGCTGCTGGTAATCACTGATATTCCTCTTCCTCATCTCCGTTGCCAGGAAGCAACCATAAAGCTAAAGTTTTGCCGGTAAGAAACTGCCACTATATATGGACATCTCTGCAAACTGAACAGACCGCTTGGCTTCAGGACAACCAATCTAGTTGGGTCTGTTGCCTGAGGATATGACGTATAATGGCTGGAAATGGTCTTCAACAAATGTTGTAAACCACTCCCTCATAGCTGAGCCATCTGTCTGCCCTATGGCTTTAAACTTCCACAACATCTGTGGATCACAGTGAACCATTTCTAAACAGGGAGTGCTGCGGTGTAGTCAACATTGTCTGATGGGACCTGGTCACTAACTCATCCTGTTGCTGTGGAGCTCTACAGACCATGTCACATATTGTGAACAACTGTCCACTGACATCAATTGACTGCAGGCTCTGCACCTTGCTGCTGCTGATGATGATGATGATGCTGTTAAATGGCTGGACATGCAGTTTTATTCAATTTCAAGTAATTCCAAAAGATAAAAAAGTCACAGCAAAATGTCCATTAAATTCTTACTGAATGATTCAATAATTAAAACACCTGATTTGTTAAACAATTAGATAAATAAAATAAATTAATCACTATAAATAAGCAAATTAAACTTTGTCAACTTTGACATCTGGATTCATAAGCCAACAAATGTTCCTATTTAATTAATTAAAGTTTGATGATAATGCAACAAAAGCCAATATTTATCAAAAGTAAATTTCAGCAAATAACAACCAATTTTCTCTTTCTGTAATTATCATAAAGACCTGTCAGTTCTGCCCAGTTTGAATTGAATTTAAAAAGGTGTGATATCATTGATCTAGCCAGAGTGGTCAACCCTAACAAGACCTTCACAATAAGGCTGTAGGTCATGTCTGCTACTCAAACCAGTTTTCAGCATGGTATAAAAAAAATATGTAATGTTCTTGTCAAATTGGAAAAAAGGCATTTTAAAAGTTCATTAGTGTAATTTGGGACTGTAAACATGATCAACAGAAGTTTGCAAGGTATATTCTGACCTTACTTATCTCCAGTAAAGTTTCAGAGACCTCAGTTCTAAATCTTATAGAGCTCAATGGCTTTTTATTATATGTATTTCACAACTTGACATAAACCACTGTGATGGCCATATGGGAAGTCTGGGATTGACCATTTTCATTTAGGACCAATTAGACACTGTAGAAGTCATTTGGTGAAACTATGCCAATACAATAATTTCATCCAACAGGTCTGCAGCAGACCCGCCAACCTTGAAGAGTCAGTCTCAGTAAGTCAGTTGATTTTTTTTCCCGTAAGATTGACCAATTTTCAGTAAGGTATAACAAAATATCAATAACTACTAAAGTTGTAAAGCTAAAAATTTAATTAAAAATTTGATGCAGCGACGATAAATATTATGTTCAACTAAAAGGTTTGTAACTTATGCGTAGACTTTATTTACCACTATTACATTAGCACAAACTTTAGTTCCAAACCCTATGCAAGCTCATGGCCTGTATCTATCTCTCAACTTGACGTAATTCTTGGAAATTCTTTTTCCTTTTCATGTGACGTTGGTAATATCAATATGCATGAATTACACTTGATTTGATACTCAACTGTCTATCTGCCAACTTTGATCAAAGTCCTATTAAAATTACAGTCTCAAGAATATCTGAGAAGCCCTCCCAATCAAATGCAAGACCACCTCATACATACATATTGCTCATAACAAAACACACTAATCTTGCTATGTACCTATATACTAAGTCTGATAAATGATCAGAAATACATGTACAAAAATGTACATGTACAAAGAGAAAATTTGTTGTTATTTGCTGAAATTTATATGATATATGATCAGAAATAGCATCACTGAAGTACTGACTAGCTCAGCAAATCTGATGACTAGCTTAGCAAATCTGATGCAAAATCAACTCATTATTATGCATGGATCTTGTTCACAAATGTACTCTTTCAAAATCTTCATGATTTTAAGCCTATTTACCAAGTTTGATCCAAACTAGTGTAGAATGAAAATGATAAAGAGCTCAATCACATGCAAAATCTCCTCACTAATAAAGATGGGTCCTGCACATTACCAAATTGCTACGATAACTTTATCATATTAGCCAATATTTGAAGTGTAATCAAAAGCTAATGAAAAGTATGGCTTCAAGATGTAAGACTATCTTATTAATATGCATGGCTTTTAGTAATCAAAATCGTCCAAGATTCTGATGATCTCATCCAAGTCTGATCAAACTCAGGGTTATTCATTATGAGCTGCAACAACCTTAACCAATCAGATGCAAATTCACCTCATTCATATACATGCATTTTGCTCACTATCAAAAGTATTGCTTTCAGAATGGTAACAAGCCTAGGAAATCTGATGCAAGCTCACCTCATTATTATCTGTAAATCTCACTTATTAACCATTAAAGATCTTGATGAAACAAGCCTATATTTTATGTTTGATCAAAATCACCTTTAAATTATGGCTTACACATTTCAGCAAATCAAAGACAAGATCACCTCATCAATATGCTATCATCTTACTCTATACTGAAATTGTATGAGATCTTGATTATGAATGACTGCATTGAAAGTTTGATCAAATCCTGATCAGAAATAAGGACTCCAGAGTAAAAACATGTTCAGCCAATCAGATGCAAGGTAACCTCAACAGCTTTTATGGATCTTACTCATTACTAAACCTGTTCAACATCTTAATGATAATCGCAAGTATTCAAAGTTTGATAACATTGGATCAGAAATAAGACCTCTTAGTGATTAACAAGGTCAACTAATCAGATGCATGATCATCTCATAATTAGTGATCTAAAACTCATAATGAAACTTGTACAAGATTTGATGATATAAGCCAATATGTCAAGTTTGTTCCAAATCATACAAGAAATATGAGTTCCTAATTGGTAGCAAGCAATTGTTGATGGACTCAAGACTGAATGACAAAGGGTCAATATGCAATGGATGTAGAGCCATACAGTAAATATATTTAACATTATGACCAGAAGAGCTTGACATAGAAGTGCAATCAGTCGAATAATACCTACATGGATTTCATATTTCCAGCCGTTGACAGCTTCATCAGTCATAATCTTAGTGAAAGAAATTGTCAGTCCTTCACGGAAGAACCTCTGACAAAGTTCACTGCGAGTGTCTAAGCCTGGAAAAATAAATGTTGGAATCACTTAATGAACAGAGACGATTGTAATATAATACTATTGAGATTTGATGACAATTTAGCAATATATTGCAATCAAGATCCATTGTTGTCAGATTCAGTATAACAAAAGTATACATTCAGTCAAATCCACTTATCTCGACCTCAGTTATCTCAAGTCCGGTCCCAAAAAATCCTTTGTTATGATAATTTTTCCCTGCTTATCTTGACCTCTGTTAAATCAATAACCTGGTTATGACGGGCACAAGTTTAGGTCCAAAGTATCATGTGAACACGCCTAATTAGATGAAATGCAACTTTTTAGCGCCATTCTCGCAGAAATCATACCAGATATGGTCAGTGAAAGCAATCGATTTTAGCTCACAATTTTGGTCAGTTACAGCAGTAGTCACATGTTTATTTTGTATTCTTTCTATTTTCGGTTCATAAGAGTAGCTTTATGGATTAGTTTATTAAGAATAAATGTTCACTACATAAAATATTCAAGGAGTCACAATGACAATAAAAACACAATTCATTTTGTTTCTTAAGGTACATTTCTGAATTATATATATGAATAAGTTTTGCTAAGTAATAAACTTTATCTGCTTATTTTTTGTTGACAAGTACATGTATATGCTGTTTCCTTAGAGAAACAATGTTCCAAAAGAGAAAGCTTTCAAACCAAAGCATTGTTTCTTGTATACATGAATTTCCAAACATAGTTCAGAAATGTACCTTAAGAAACAGATTGTGATAAAATGTTCATGTAGCTGACATCTAAGATTCTGTGTTTTCGTAAAATAAAATAAAGTTAAATTGTAATTTGTGTGTGTATGTATGTATGTGTATATATATATATATATATATATATAAACGACAAACAAATAAACACAAAAAACGTTGCGTTTGTAAACTTCTACATTTCTATCTTCACATGTGCTAAAACTATAAATACAACCAGCTTGTATAGACTAGTTGCGGAAACTGAAAACGTTGTATAATTCCCTAAAAGTCTACAAGCCAAAGCGACATCTATTTTTACTTTTAGGGAATTATACAACGTTTTCAGTTTCCGCAACTAGTCTATACACGCTGGTTGTATTTATAGTTTTAGCACATGTGAAGATAGAAATGTAGAGGTTTACAAACGCAACGTTTTTTGTGTTTATTTGTTTGTCGTAACTATGTTTTGTATTTGCCTTTGAAAAAGACTCATTAAGAGTCGAAAGCGCTTAGGCTAGTTAGTTACTAGTTTCGTACTGTTCGTCGTCAGTTTATTGCATCTATTTTAATTAATCCCTGACAAACGTGATCCCTTGGTAGATCCAGTACGCTTGAGAGGGTTGTTATTCGCCATATATATATATATGTATGTATATATATATATATATATATATATATATATATTGACTGAATGCATTAAGGGTGTAAAAACTGAAAACAAAAAAATTAGCTTAATCATTCAAGTCTTCTATTATCAAAAGGACAAGTCCAGAAATCTGGATTAGCAGCATGTTCTCAGGCCCATACTTTTAACATACACTGATCTACAAATAGACATAAAATACAAAAGAATTTAAACAAGTATGATCTAAAGATACCTTCTCTGCAAAGTCTAATAGCAGCATCAAGCAATATTTCTAACTCTCCCTTAGGGAGAACAGGTACAACCCAGCGTGGGCGATTGATCATTTCATCTAGCCTGGCTAACTCTGCTGCTGGAAATTCTGGCTCTTGTTCCTCAGCCGCCTCCAAGACCATATCTCCTTGTCCATTTTCCTCCCCTCCCCCTTCTCCAGGATTTAGGGGTGATGGTTGCTGCCCAATGGGAACTTGTCCAGGCTGTTGGGGCTGCTGAGGCTGACTCTTGTCCTGAGGAGAGTCACCTGCAGCTGGGATCCCTCGCATTACTATCGTCATGTTTGCCTGGAATGAATGTAACAATATATATTCATACCAAGTTAAAAATGCCAAAAATAAAAATCATAATAAATATAAACAATGAACATGTTTTTTAAAACTAATAAAGTTTTTTTTCCTGGGAGAGGGAATTGTTAACATATGAAGATCTACATCACTCGAAGTACCTTTCCAAAAATGGTATTTTTCAAAGCCATTTGAAATGTAAACTTCTCCTTGAGCAAATAAATCAAAACACTGGTCAAAAAAGTAATAAATGAATGAAATGGTCAGTGACCTGTCTGTACGTCTTAGTTTGACATATCTATATCTTGCATCTGTATTTTTCCAAGTAATCTGAAATTAAAACTTCTCTTGATTCAAATAAAGAAAACATCAATAACATGGTTAAAAAGTAATAAAAGAATGAAATGAATTATAAATGGTGACCTAATTACCTGTTTCATTATTCAATGTATTCAATACTTAAATTAAAAATTTTTGGGAAGCTAGCAAAAGGATGGATATGTTTATCTGAAGCAACAAATATTCTTTCAATTGATATTACACTCAGAAGAAAAGTACATTCATAAATTGATATATCTATATCATAAATCAGTTTTTGTTAAAAGCCATTTGAAATTTGAACTTCTCTTCTGGATCCAAGTAAAAAACATAGAAAAAAGTACATGATAAAAGATTAAAAATCACAATTATAAGTGACCTACCTGCACAATTATAAATGGAGATTCTTTTATTTCTTAATTACTAGATTCTTTTTTTGATGTCTAACATAAAAACAGACCCGAAGTTAATCATTGTTTTTATCACATATACTTAGCAAAACAATATTCATTATTGGATATATCTAACTTGTACCTTGGCATATTTTTGAAGCCGTTTGAAATGGGTACCTTCCCAATTTTAACACATCAAAATACAAGGTTAAAAATAATACCCTCCCAAAAAAACACAACCACAAAACCCACCTTAACAGTATATAATCATAATTATACTCTTATTAATTTTTATAAAAACAAAATGGCAATACTTTTTTTAACTTTTTTGCAAACATAAATCTTCTTAGAAATTTTAAGTATAATAATTTAATGGAATTTTTGAAAAAAATACAAAGTGATTCTCTCTCTCTCTCTCTGAACCTTTTTAGAGAACGTTTGCATTGATCATACACAATGAACAATGCCAGTTTGTTGTAAACTATGTCCACTAAGCAGTTGTCATAAACAACAACTCTGCAAGTGTGGTGTGCAGAGCTAGTTTCTATGAGTCAAAATAAAATGATGGGAGGCTTCTTTACTTAATCCATGCTCTCCACCCCACCCCAACTTGGTGATTTAAAAAAATCAAGTGCAATGTACTGTAGCAATAACTTGTACTAATGAGTGGATAGACAATACATAAGAGATCCCATAAACTCTTCTGAACTATGACTTGTAGAGCTTGAAAAAAAAAGAATGATCAAATTGGTAAAACACTAGTCTGTCAGGCAGATGAACTGACATTAAAGTGTTGTTGTCGGTGAAGACATGTGAAGCTACATGTATATTAATATATTTACAACAGTATCTTTTTTGAAAGCCCAAGTCACAACATAGAGAAAGAAAGGTTCTTGCTGGTAAATGTGCCACAGGACAGAGTTATATGTAAAAGTGAATATAATTTTAAATCAACCATAATTAGACAAAGATACAAAATCAAACCATGATTATAGGAGACATCTAATAGTAAATAAAAGGAGTAATGTTGAGGCCTAAAGGAGCCAGAGCACATTTCCTCAACATCATGAAAATAGAACATCAAACAATTTATTATAAGCTAAAAGAAAAAAAAAGCCTTTAACCCAATCCTCAAATTTCTTTGACAGAGAGACCCGTGTAAAGAATTGAAAAAGACATGTTATAGTAACATTTATTTTACTGGGGCTCAATGGTAATGGTCAAAAAAGAGAAATTGTCATTTTTACTTGACAGTTGATTTACATTTTGGTTTTTACCTGACTTCGTGATTTAGCCTCTAGAACCAGCTAAAATAAAGAACATAACAAAAGATAAATCTTTATTGACACAAATGGAAGTCAAACGAATAATTAAAACAAAACTATAAGATGTAGGAGCCCAAAATCAAAGACCTTAAAAGTAAAATCATTAGACTGTGTTTTCATCCAAGTGAATAGCATTAATGGAAGCAGGGCAACCAACAATGCTAAAACAATATAATTAACTCTATAAGCACATTTAAGACACTATCAAGATCAATCACTTGCATTGTTGTTTTTTTTTGTTCAAGTGCTCAGCATTAAAGAAAACTGACACCATTAAAGTGCAATGAAACCAACTAATCTGAAAGACAGTGGGTTATCTCCCATGTACAGACAAGCATCTACCAACAGACATGACAGTAAACAAAGAGTAAATAGAAGAATTTTATAAAATCACAGCCACAACAGGAAAGCTAAAAAGGTAATGAAAACCATGTTGGAAAAGGAGGCTGTTACTGGTAGTGCAGAGCTGCCAACCATCCAGACTCGCAATTAGCAAAAAGATGGATAAAAATTAATGAATTTTGAACACAGTGAAAAATTATACTATGACGCTAGCTCCATCCACTTTGATATTCGGTCTTGCATTATACAAAAATCTCAAAATAAATCTAAAACATATTATTTAAACTGATTTAATGTACAAATTTAACTTTAGCCAAATTTACTTCACACTATTTGTCAAGATATGATGTTGTGGCAGACTTAACTTCCTCATTTGGGCTATGGTAAATTTGTTATTAAAACAGTTCCAGCTTTTTGCCTGCTGGTTAATCTTGGTGACTAAAATTTTAACAAATTTTCAGGAGGCACAAAAGTCTCTTATATTTCCTCACAACAGGAAATACACTTTCACTGTCACTGTTGTAGATCTCTGAGAAAAGCAGGTTATATTCAACAAGTTGTTGTTGTTGTTGTTGTTGGGCTTAACACCATTTTTCAGCACACGATAAGCTATTCATGGGCGCCAATATTAATGGTGGAGGAAGAAATCACCGGAAAGAACCACCGACCCACGAGAAGCTACTGGCAAGCTTTCTTACATATCTACATTCACTGAATCCTAGACTCGAACTCACCAAGCAGACATTGGTGAGATGGCAGTGATCCGTAACAGACAGTGCTTCAGACCATTGGCTACTAGGGGCCTCCTATATTCAACAAGAAAACTTAAACAATGCTTAAGCATTTGTAGCTCACAGGACCTCCAGTAAGTGGTTTATAGTACAGAGCTGAAATCTGCTGGGGGTGCTCTTAATTTCCTTGACATCTATATGCATTTTGCTAAAAGTTTGCCTTTTTACTTCTTTCTGCCACATGCCCACAGGGACTCGAATCATTACATACAATATGTCTTATATATATTGTATAATAATCCTATTATACAGTACATGTATGACATGTTGTTGTTGTTATAGGGTTTAATGCCATTTTTCAGTACAAGATAGGCTGTATATGGTGTACAGTATAAATGGTTTAGGGAGAACCAAGGTAAATCCCAGAAAGAACCACCAATCCATGAGAAGCTACCGGCAAGCTTTCTCACTTACCCACATAGGCTGAATAGGAGACTCGAACCCATGTAGATGTATGACAGGTAAACTGTAAGCATCTGAACAAGCCAACATACACATTCAAAATTCTAAAATTCGCAGCACATAACTGCAAAAAGCATAATGTTCTTTGTATATTTGTACATAAATGAAGGATCAATATAAATTAACTTCAATTTGTATATACTAGTATTTGTTTTATTCTTTCTTTCATTATTAGTATTACTATTGTTGGAATACATTCATTTTTATTCTCTTCTCTCTATCCTTATGTATCTCATTATCTTGATCTAAAGCAAGGAGTGGAAGCTGCAGCTACTGGATATCATATTATGTGCGCATTAAAACAATATATGCTTGCTCTTTCTTCAAATTTAAAATAATACAAATATGCAATAGCTAATATTGCTGGATTATAGTACTGATATGGATTTATCAAATGCTTGTAACTTTGTTAGGGTCTAGCAACAAAGCACAGTAAAAAAAAAGGGGGGGCCTCATCCTATGTGTTTAATGTGTTTAATTTTTCACTGGGTCTTTACAGTCATGGTTTGGGGCAAATCTGAAATCCACAATAACTGGTTCCAACTTAATTTTCTGATATTACAGTATGTGACTGCATATTTTCAGTAAAACTGGACATAACTTATTTAAAATCTCCATGGAATGGAATTTATTTTCAATTACAGAACTGATATTTATACAAGATCTAACATACATTTTTCATTTAGTCTGTATTTTATGGCATAATACATGAACTAAAGACAGGATGAAGCTGATGGTTTACACACACACCCTCAGAAACTGCAAACAATTTTAGGTGCAGAGGCAACTGGGGATGGCTGGTATGTTTGCATTCTATGGTGTGTCCCTGCACAAATTTTAATACCAACAATGACCCACAGTATTGTAGCTTACATAGCTATCCATCTCTCCTGAAAAGTAAATTAAATACACCTGATACTGAGTGAACACTAAAGACAATGAGAAATTATGATTATGATTTTGGATACATACATCGGGTAATCTTAAATGCTGTATAATTTATGCCAAAACAAGAAAATGCAGATGAGGACACTAAGATTAATGGTGTGATGGTAGAATAGCTGACTTTGTAGAAAATAAGACCAAATTCTTCACTAATTTTTCTTCAAAAAATTTGATCTTAGCAAGAAAGAAAATCTTGGCCCTTGTATCACTACCAACCCACCTCAAAAATGAAATGGGTAGTCCTTTATAGTAATGTAAGTTAAGTGTTCTGAAGGATTTAACTCATTGGCTCCAAAGAATAAGGTTGTGCTTAATGTCAGCATTCATAGGTTAAAATAAATTTTGTATTTATTGGCAAGTGGCCCAATAATTCACCTATCAATAAAGCTGATGAACTAGCACAAATTGTGCCTTTGACAGTCAATTAAAAATAAAAATAAAAAAATAAGAACATCTTGAGTACTGACATAATGTATCCTGTGATGGATTTAGTATATGGTGGAGTTATTGTTAGGAAGAATATTCCGAATTACATTTCTCGCTTTCAGCAATAAGAAAGTAGTAATTTTAATGGCAAATCAAAAGGTAAAGAGAATATAAACTTGAATCACAGCACATTAGATGAAACTATTGGTCTAATGCTACATATCCATTGGTTTGTATCCTCCTACCGATTTCAATAACAAGAAACATTTAATTTGATAAAAAGTGCAAGGAGCTAAGTAAATTCATTCATTGATATTTTCTAGCCAGACTGAGAGTAGAATGGCCATAACATTGTCATTGTCTGTGCATTTCATGCTTAATGGAAGTTAAGCACATACCTGATACCTATATCCAGTTCCTGGACAAGTCCATTTTCAGCAATGGGTTGTATGCATGACTAAAGATGTACATACATATATCATCTGCTTCTGATATTTAAGGTGTCGAATCAAGCAAAGGAAAAGAATGAAAAAATGTCTTTCACATGAATTTAACAAGTGGTTTCATTAATATATTCATGTGTTTAAAGGAGTATAATTCCAAATTCAATGTTATGGTAATTTACGGAATTATCTGGCAGTTACCGAATAGGTTGAATTATGTCATTATGTTGTCAGATGGAAATAAACTTCCCCATAGTGAACAGAATATGGCGCCGTGTTAGTATGGAAAGTACTTTAACCATGAAAGGAGCAAGGGGATGTCAGTATTAGTGCCATTCTGGTCACAGGTTAGAAATTATAAATCAATGATTCAAGTGACTTAGTTCTGTGCGCATTTTATCACATTAAGCTTTTTAGTTATTAAAATCAGTAAGAGGTTTACAAACCAATGGGGATGTAGCATCGGACTATCTTGTTTTAAAGAGCAACAAGTTATTTGTGAAGGATGCCACCAATGTGAGGAATGGGGATAGGATGCACCCAATATTTTATTCAAATTATTCTAGAAGTTCCACCCAGGTTCTATTTTGGTTGGAAGTTGAATTAGTGAAAGTTAGATGTACAGCTCCGAAAATCGGTAGGGGGGTACAAACAAAAGGGGATGTAGCACCGGACTATAGTATATCTTTTTTTTAATCCAACTGCTGCCTGTATATGTTGGTAAAGCATCAATATACTGCAGCTGCTCGATTTTCATCTGACACGGTGCATGCAACACTTTTACCTTCTCTGAGAGTATTAAGCGTTACCAACAAATGACGACGTGCCCGATTTATGTACGACCCAAAAGGCTAAACTTGATCCTATTGCTACGATTTTGATCTGACACGGTGCATGCAACACTTTCACATTCTCTGAGAGTATTAAGCGTTACCAACAAATGACGACGTGCCCCATTTATGTACGACCCAAAAGGTTAAACTTGATCCTATTGCTACGAGTGGAGGCTTTCACTATCATAACCACATGCAAAACAATCGGCGCTTATTTATTTCTATATTCTGTGCCCTGTGAACTTTTCTTATAAGCCATCAATATCACTATACCCAGTATAAGTATTTATAATTCTATCCACGATAAATGACAATAACAACAAACGGAAACATTAACGTCTGAACGGCATCCTTTCATTCATTTCTTAACGAAATAAAATGGCCGACCGGTACCATTTCCTTTCAGAGCGTTCGTCGTTCTATGCGTTTTGACAAAATTCAATATCATTTACCTGAGCAAACTACTTCTCTATTCCTTTATGAAGGATCAAGTTTTGCTTTTCCTGGCATTTGATGAAGCCAAAAGCAGTCAAATGTCAGTTATCTTGCGAAACCGATAGGTAGTTCCTGCGCAAGATGTCAATAATATGGTAATGAGCTGTTAACGTTAAAACGAGATTATATAAATCAGCAACAAATATTTAATTCTACGTTGTATTTAGTTTGAAATATCAATTTAGTAAATAACAAAATACAAAAATTTTAGTTTAAATAAATAGTTTTCAATTTTCATTTGAAATAAAAACAAGCAGACTTGTTGCACTTCCTAAATTTCTTAATATACAAGTAGAAAAGATGAAACAAACTCTGATCTGGATTTAAGCTTAACGCGGGAATATTAGTATTTTATAACTGGATACTCGACAGCTCAATGCAAAAACCGGTCAATAACCGTTAGTAACTTGCGTGGTAGTAAATATACTAAAATAAATGTTTGAATTACTTAATAATTATTTAATCTGAATAAGTTTTGCATATCTTCTAAGCTCAGTGTTTCATTTTCTTTATTGTCGATCTTAATGTTTCTGATTTTGTTCGTCCTATTCCATTCACTACTACTACTGCTACAACTTCTACTACTACTACTACTTCTTCTACTACTACTACTACTACTACTACTACTACTACTACTACTACTACTAATAATAATAATAATAATAATAATAATAATAATAATAATAATAATGATAATAATAATAATAATGATGATGTTGATGATGATGTAAATAATAATAATAATAATAATAATAATAATAATAATAATAATAATAATAATAATAATAATAATAATAATACCATTATCATCAGTATCATAGTACATAAGGCTAATTTGGCTATAAAAGCTGTTCTGATGGCGATTGGAATTAACAAGACGGTTTCCATTTTGATATGAACCTGCTTGAATTTGAACTACCCATCACAGTGTAAAAATGAAAAAGGATGTCATTCTACCCACTATAATTCTTGCGTTCTTATCATCGCAGTAGAAAGGGAAACAGATCGAGATACATCTTCGAAAAATCGCAAGGATCTATAGACATCATTTAAAGTTAGAAGTATAAAAAGAAGAATTCTTTTATGTATCGTGTCTCTAAGGTCTGAAGGTTCTCTTTTTGTCTTGCCCTTTCCTTGTCTTAGATGGTGTATAGTGCTTTCGATAGGAGCAGAGGCGTAGCTAGGGTGGGGCAGGGGGTACATATGTCCCCGGGCGCCAAAATGAGGCTTACAACGTTACATTATAATAATTAAAATAGAAAAATGTGATTAAACGGAGAGGGGGCTGGAGCGCCAATTTTATAGTTCGTTCCCGGGCGCAAAATATCATAGCTACGCCTCTTGATAGGAGTAGCCCTTCCTTTGTCTTAGAGGGTGTATAGTGCTTTCGATAGAAGCCCTTCCTTTGTCTTAGAGGGTGTATAGTGCTTTCGATAGGAGTGTGAAGCATCCCATGCGTGATTCTTCTGCTTGAATCAACACATTTTTTTTTTACTGCATTCATGCACACTTGCATGCGATTTTGTTGGTCAATAAACACTTAGTTGAGGAATTCTTTTCCTTCAGTCATCGAATGACTATAAGTTTTAAAACATGCCACAGTACAAAAGGCTGATTCTAACACATCTCAAACCGTGTTCTCGTTATATAGCCTTTTCTTGGTACACATGATAGACTGGTTACAATTAGCTGGATAATCTTTACCGAAAATATAGGTTCACGGTAAACTTTCCTCTAGAGAATATATTATTTTATCTAAGACCTCTTTTGCCAATATTCAGTGTAAATTTATGATTAACTGACAATGATAACAAGAATACAGAATGGACAATTTTTTTATGTGAATGTGCCTCGCATTTCATCCATCATCATAAGCAGCTATGGCTTAAACTATTTTAAAAAGAGTTTCTCTCAGCTATAGCAGAATAGATTTTGAAAGGAATGGATCTCAGCTATGCCAAAATTCATTTTGAAAGGAATGAATCTCAAGAAGTATACTGGGCCATTTTAGCGTCAATGGAAATCACAGTCAAAAAGGTCGTAAGCCACATTGTCGTCAAAGGTGAATTAAACATGTGAAAATTAAATCTGAAACTATCTGAAACTGGTCAAAACTATTTATAGTATAACATGTACATGTAGGGACAAAGGGTTGATAGGGACAAACATAGACAGACAGAAACAAACAAAAACGCATACAAACACAGAATAAAGGACAAAGACGTTACAAAGACTCGTTGACAGAATAGAGACTCCAATAAGAAAAGTCTATGTTATAGGTACAAAACTTTTATTCAATTATATACATGGGCTCTCTGACCTGTGCTATGATCTAAGAACTATCCATATACTACATATAAATTTGGATATGAAACAAACCTGTTCTAAAAAAATTACTTATAATAAAAAGTTCATGCCTTCAAAAATAAACATTTTATATACAACGTATACACTTTATATACAATGTATACACTTTATATACAGCGTATACACTTTATATACAGCGTATACACCTTATATACAACGTATATGCATTTCATAAGAGAATGATACTGTCATATTACAATTACTGATCATTTTTAAGATTAAAGCTAAATCAGAACAAGTAACAAACAATTAAATAGGACAAAGTTCATATTTCTCTTTATATCCGTCACACACGTTGTTTAAAATCTGGTCAGATACCACTTGTGTCCAGGAGTAGATGTTTCCCATCACGTACTCCCTTTCATTCGTAAATCTCTTGTTATGTCTATTGTGCTAGGTATACTTATCTATAAACAGATCAATGGCGGTTATTGTCTTCTTCCCGAGGGGGTACAACGTATGTCATATGAATGGTCGCTTTTCCATCGGTGATGTCATTTTTCTCTCATCGTCTGCATGTCTTCAATAGCCCTCAATAATTTGGAAGAATTTAATTCTGCAGGTGTACTAAACCCGAAACACACAGGAGAGTTCAAACTGTCGTGATACATAGATAGGCTCAAACGATCTCGTTCTTTGACTTGGCACTGACGTTTGAATTACTCTAACAGTTAATCAAATAAGTCCGTAATGAAACCTGCTGCTTCCTTTAATGGAACGTCAGACGCAAAGTCTTTAAATTTCACAGTGTAGTTGCAAATTGTCGTCCTTAATTTTCTCGAAGTCGCCGTCTGAGTCATTTGGACGCTAAAATACTCCTTTAGGTCTAGTGAATCCTTTTCCTTCAAGGACGCAGTTTATTGTTATGGTATGGTGGTGAAAGAGGTCAATGATGTTTGTTCCTTCTCTTTTTTCATCTGCGTAGAATAAACCATCTTTCTAGGCGTTTGTCCTCGCAATGAGGCGTCGTTCTTGGAAGTCGTCTCCTTTTATTCTGGGTGATATCAGCCTATCCATAAGGTAAAGTCTTGTAATCTGAAAGTCCAACTGATTGCATATAGTTTTCCAAGGCGTTAGTAAATAAACAGCTAAGATGTGATACTACATTTGGTGATGTAATCGTGAGGCACAAAATTGCACTCGCGTTTCTCGTTGTGCCTGAATTAAAGCTCTATACTTGTTGTGTGAATAGATTCATCTTTCGTGTTTGGCAATGGTAGTCACAATGAACTATCGATTTTGCACGTTGTCCACTTTTATATGCTGGCCAATATCAGCGTGTCCGTACGGAAAAATGACGTGGTTGGGAAGCAGTACTCGCTTCTGGTACACGAGCTGATGGACTTTTTCCAAGGGCCAACTGACGATTCGGTGTGTGGATAAACGTACAATCTTGTGCAGTTCGTAGATGATCACTCATAAATTTCCATCCTCTTCAGACTGCTATGCTTCTTTCAGCACGCCAAAGTTCCGCCACTTAACTCAATCCGTTCACTTTACACTCGGTGTGCGCTTCTCCTTGTGGGTACCATCATTCGTAACCATAATTTTCAGGACCGACACTAGCAAAATTTAGAATCCTGATGATGGGGTGCTCGTCCGTCCAGGCACCTAAACGGTCTCCTTCCATGACAGGGTGACGTTGACCCAGGCGATCCTTGTAGATGCAACTGTCCGTGTCAAAATACAGCACATGATCTCCTAACAGTTCTAAAGTTTTCGTAGAATTTTAAGTGAGCATAGGCTGTCACGTAGACCGCAAAAATGACATCTCTAAATTCGTCGGGTTCAAAAAGTCCAGTACTTCTTCGTAATTGACTGAAATCAAGTTATCACGCAGGACATAGATGTGTTTCATGGATTTTGTTTTGTTACGGATCATCTGGAAGGAGCGGGTATGTTCTGACAACCGTCTTGGGTAAACACGATCGTTGTGCCATTGTGCCCCACAAGCAATTCAACATCACTTTAGCAAACGATCACCTTCCTTCATTTTTCTCGATGTGGTCTAAAGCGATGCCCTCCTGATACCAGTATTTCTCTTTGAATTTATTGTGGTCTTTGGGAGTGTGGCACCAAGAAAGGATAGCTACTGGATTCTTGTTTCCGAGTCTTGTTGCCCTTATGGTACTGTTCTTTCTTGAGAAAGTGGTAAATTTCGTACACTTCTAACAGGTGGTATCCGAGGTCTAGAGCCTTGAACTATTTCACGCTAACCCACGTTCCCGTCAATCCTGAGTCCGCTGACAAGGATGGTATTGGTTACACGTTTCACTCGCTCTTCTATGATACGTTGTAAAAGCTGATTTTTAGAGTCACATTGAGGATAGAAATGGAACATCCGCGAAATAAGCATTCGTCAAACTCGAAGACGATATTGGGGTTTCTTAAGTCCCAGCCATCCACTGAATACCTTCCTATGGTCTTTTCGCCTCATATATTTCGGGCACGTTGGATCCATTTGTCTTCCTTGTCGCACAAGTAATGTAGCCAGCGTAGGGCTTTGACCGAGAATTTACGTTTGACAAAATTCGTCGTTTGAAGGCAGATGACAGCCAGAGTGTTTTCGGGCATGAATCGTTGGCGGTACACTAAGGAACACGCTTTGGCAATGGTGCAGGCTTCTTTAAAAAAAAAAAAAAAACGATCTCTCCGCGATCGAAGAACAGTTCTAGAAATTTTACACACCAACACCTTACAATATCCACGTCGGAACGACAATACTTTAATATTTTTTCCTGAAAATCGAAGGTGTCCGAGGCGTGTTGTCGGGTCGTAGTTTTTGGCATCAGGCACATGGTGTATTATATAATGCTAATTGGCTTCGGTATTGAAAAAGTGGGGTAAATAGCATTTGGCTATTTCTGTCATTTCAAACATTTTGAGTGTACATTTTCAATGTGCAGCGTGGAGCTAAGATGTCTTGCAGTTTTTGCATTTCAGGAATACTAAATGGTGTGTCTTTGGACAGTCAAACTTGTTTTAACATGAGTTCTGCTTCTGTTTGTTGTTTTGTCTCGGTCCGATTATTGAATAGTTTCCCAGGTTCTCTTCAATTAGGCCGTGTCGTTCTTGTCGTAATACGTTCGTCCCACCATGACGTCACAGGCTAAACACATCTTGTCTTGAGGATTGTTAATTTGGACGATAATCGTTTCGGTGCTACGATGCTCGTCCACCAATAACACCTTTTTTCGTCCTGACCCTTGGGAAAGAGACGCATGGGTCATGAAGAGTATCGCTTTTCCGTCGTTGATGTGAAACTTGTCGTTGGATTGTTGTACGTGTTGAATCATGTCGAAGTCTTTGGAAGGTGTCAGTTTTGATGTTCTGCTAAACTCGATCCAAATAGGGGACTTCACACCTTCGTGGAATGTGACAAGTGATCGTTTTCTTTACATTGGTATCGTCGTTTCTGTGCAGTTAACAAAGAATTCCACAAATCGGTGATAAACCCTTCTGCTTTCTCAAACGGTAAGTCTGACTTAAAATCTTTAAATTTCACAGTGTACCGGTAGGCCGTAGTTTTAATTTTTTTTAGAGGAGCTTTTTTGTCTCTCGAATGTAGTAATAATTTTCGGGTGATACTGGTGGACTTTGGGTTGGAATAGGCTCTCTCGAATCTAATCGCAGACGTGGAAGGTCTTTGTTCGGGTTCTCTTATGTCTTCGATTTGAGCGAACACTTATTTTCGTGTGTGAGGCGATACGTCACGTCGCTCCCCCCCCTCTCTCTCTCTCTCTCTCTCTCTCTCTCTCTCTCTCTCTCTCTCTCTCTCTCTCTCTCTCTCTCTCTCTCTCTAGAATCGTGCGATAGTTTCATCTCGATTGCTGATTCAGAAATGATTTAACCAAGTTCGTTCTCTCTCTCTATACATAAACCCCTCTTTACCTCTTGTTGTGACAATGACTTGGTATATTTCACAAGGGCAAGTGAAACCCCTGGCTGATTTATGCGAACGACAATAGTGCGTCTTAAACACCTCGTGCATCTTGACGACCCTTCGATTCAGATTCTACCACAAAAGAAAAAGATTGCAAGAAAAATACCCAGACTGTTGATGTCATCAAGAGAAATAGAGAGAGTTATAAACCTTAGAACTAGAGAGGGTACTGTGTCGTTAGGACACTTACGTACTCCAGAAAAATACGCTACTTGACTACTATGTCTCATTCTCTTTGTCACTTCTACTTTCTCGTTGACCACGGTATCTACAAACCATGATTTAACACACGTTTTTCTTCATTTGATATTTTAAAAAAAAATAATACTAAACCACTTTTAAAAGACCCTACCCTTTGTTAACATCAGCGACGATGTCACCTACTGCCCTTACCACTGCTGCTGAACCTACAACTGTAATCTTTTATAAGACCAAACTATGGGACAGATCAAGTAAGTTGTGATGTTGAGCGGAGGTCTCTAAACAACAACTGTCAAGGCCTTGTGTTTCAGTTCTCCATATTTGTCTTGACAGTGTCCTTGTCGGAGACAACTGGGTTTGGATTTGCAGTTGTTTCGTAGTAAAAAAATCTTAATCATTTATTCAAATTCCTGATCTGATATTATTCCATCGTTGAGACTTGATGATAGTTTGACGTGTACTTATGTTGCCGCTGATAGCAACGTTGTATATTCGTGTAATTTATTATCCGCGCAAGGAATATCTTTTTGCTTGATATTAAGAATACCATCAACACCGGTTACAACTGAAACACCAATTCCTATTACTTGTGCTATGTTGTATGTGGCTAATAATGCGCCGCTGACCGTTACTGTTCCAGATTCTACGGCGGATGCAGAGTATACAATTATGTCATTAACAACGATGCGTCTGTGGTATTTTTTTTTAACTGTGTATTCGTTAATGATATTTTTCAGCTGTTTATCAATCGATTGGTTCATTATATAAACTGCTAAATTTTAAGTAGATGTTTTGTTGGCGAGGAATTCAATACATCAATAGGACAACCCACCTAAAACTTTTTCTTCGGGTTCCACAACGAATGTTTCCGCGTAGTTTTGCTCCAATATCACTAATACATATCCAGAAGATCCACTAACTGGATAACGCCATGAAATTGTGGTAAATATTGTAAATGTTGTAACACCAAGTTTTGAGAACCTGTACATGCTAGTAACCTCAGCGGTATGTTAACTGATTTATTGAATGGAGTCCATAACGCTGATTCAGACTATACTGTATATTCTACATCGTCGATAATCATCTTGATGTCAGAGAGCTTAATGTCGATGACTGCTGCACTTTCAAAAATCATTAATGACTCTATTTACGTTTCTACGAAAATTTGTAAACGCAGTTACACGACTAGCATATTTAGATCTAAACGTGGTCATTTCATCGTTGATTGTCCTTAACAAGGCCATCGACTAAATTCTTCGTTGCAGCGTCATTATTTGATTCTGGTTCTCAAATTAGTAATGCTAAAGTTTGCTAGTCATTGTATCACCGGTGGATCGTAAACTATCAGCAAGATATTTTCTGATATCAGTTCTAATCTTGGATCCATTGTTGTCCAAACATTTTTTTTGTTGCCACATTTACTTCTCTCATATTAATAATTGTATTTCTGCTCATGTTGAGATCGCCATACATATCTCAAATTCTTCTGATTAGTCCAGTAATCTCTCCAATGAGTGTTAGAACTGATTCCACCTTTGTTTTATTTTACCGTTTTTAGCAAATACCGCTAATGTATCTTCGATCGTATTTGGAATCCGCAGAATAATATATGTCAAGGAGATATTGCTCGTCTTTAATCGTCCTTGTTTACCCCCCCACCCCAACTTAATTTTTGTCCACATTTGCGAGACTCAAAAGATTAGAGAGCTCATCCTTGACCTCTTCAAGGGTTGCATATTTGGATAAGTCACCTTGAAGCTTGCCTTGAGCAGGTCTTCAGTAAGTATCTGCCATATTTTAAAAATTTATTCGGTGGTGACAGTCCATATGAATCAAAATAAACAACTCCACGTGGATCAATCGCGTATGCAACCAATTGAGTACTAGATCAGAACTTCCATCAAGATTAATGATACCAGTTTCAACACAGTTTGATTGTTTTGGTAATTGATCACGCATAAAAACATCTCTGAAGTTTTTTATGTTTAATTTTTAGCATCATCAAGTAAATCAAAATTGGACATAAGAAGCACGTTTAAGCGAAGTGTCCCCGGTAGTCTCAAACATCGATAGTACCATGAATGAAAGGAGGATTGGGGGGGATACTGGCAGTCTTAGAACCCTTCCATTTTTCGAATGCACTTGTTTTTGGAAGTCTTTATTCCGTGACCTGTTGCTTTACTGAATGCCATACTAGCAGCAGTTCTAACAGCACAAAGTGCAGATGCTTTTGCAACAGATGGGACTTTAGTGGCAATAAACGCTGGTATATCTGCAAGAAGTGAAACTATAATTTCATACCCTCAATCACAGCGGAAATCATTAATAATTTCATCGATGGGGGACCGAAAAACATTAATGTATATGATTTCCACCAGTGAACAATCTCTGACAAATATCTGCTTCATTAATGATTATTGGAGGAATTATTGCCGGCTCGTTTTATGCCAATCAGAATTTCTAGTCTATCAACATTGGCAAGGACGTTATTGGGACAAAGTTGATCCAGCAACGGAATTTTTTTTTACACTGCCAGTGGCAATACATTTTCCAAATTTTTTGCCTGATTGTTATAATTGTGAGTATTGTAACTGATTGTGAGTATTGTAACTGTGGAAGATATTTATCTATTCCATGGATAAATACAATATATCTTATATCATTATTTCGGGCCTGATCAACTCGTAGTGTATGCGATATTTCCATTGGTACCGTTTATCATGACTTACAACATAATCAGTGTACTTTGATTCCAAAACCTTTTTTTTCTGTTATCAAAACTATGCACGGCAAACGCAGATATTTTTTTTTCATGCTATCATTTTTTATGAGGGTAGTACTATCTTCGGTAAATTTTATCATTTACTTCAGTTTTGTCTCTTGCTGGTTCTGGAAATTGTACAAGATATTTTATATCGGCAATTTCACAACGAATCTGGTCAATACCCTTAGGTATTTCTTGTGTTCGTGGTTGATAAGTAGCACCAGCTATTTCACATGGAAGTATTTTTTTAGAATTTTTTTTTTTAGTTCTTTCAGCAATTTATCCAGTTGTTTAAATGGTTTGCTTTAACGTGGGAAGTTGACCTTTGGCAGCCTTTGTAACTGGCTTAAATAACGGTTCTGCACCTGTAAATTCCACCTGAGACTTCTGACGCTCTTGTAATTTTTGCTTGACAGAATCACAGACTAGAAGATATTTTTATTTAAATAGCTTCTAGTCGCTGTCGAGCTAGTTTAGTTGTACGAGATCCCCTGTTTAGCGTTATTATGATGTTATAATGACAGGTTTGCTAAAAGGGGACGACCAACAGTGAATATTCTGGACAGTAAATAACCCGGTTAGAAATCTCGGTTTATGGTTCTCCTACTTCAGCGTTATTGACAATTGTCTGTTTATTTTCGTCTGAAGCTATGCTTTTTTCCGAAATAACCATCTTAAACTTGGTTATTTCACCCTCCCTGTTGCTAACATTTTAAGACCTATGTATATGGATCATCTACATATAACTGCAGGCGAAACAGCCAACTTTTGTTAGGTTTTAAATGTTGGCAAATCATAGATATACGAGGATGGGCTTTTTATTCCACGCTATTCCGTTTTTGTATGACTATATACCACCAACATCTCTGAATGGGTTTTTAATGAAACTAGTCTGGTTTCTTTCCATGAACGCAGGGAGCATACTAATCAGGGAACCAGACTATAATGAAACTTGGATAATATATATAGTAACCAGGCTGAGGCAGTACAATCATGGCCGCCAGTGTGAGAATGCAGCTGCCAAGTGCATTATTGAAGTGCAGTTCTTTGAGATATGCTACAGCATCAAGGGTAATTAAATGTTTTTTTTTTCTGCAATTAATTTGAACTAAAATCGATCAATTATGTAAGTTGTCCACTGTCATCATCATATTCGCTCTTTAGGCTTTAAGACTGACCTCGTTTGGCCTTGACCGTGGATAAATTGTTTTATTTTGAAGGATAATATAGCCACGCATTTTTACCATACCAACTCAAATTTATTTCCAATTCTTAGATGTTATTGGATGTTATAATCACAATATTTATTTTTATAAATTAAGTTTTAAGAATGTCAAGTTTGTTTAATATTTAATCCACCGTCACTAAATGACAGACCATCCTTGACCTTCTTAAAGCAAAGAGCACGGTATTTTCTAAAACGCGTTTTGAAGTTGTAACATTAACTTCTTTGGATTTATCATGGTCTCATTATTTAATTTTGCCCCACATAAACACCAGGAGCTAATAAAAAAAATTAAAATCTAAAGATAACCGGCAGTCAGAATTTTCGACTTCTGGAGAATTTTTTTTCCTCAACAAGTGGGATTTGCAAAAATGTAAAAATAGAAACATTTTTTTTATAATGCCTCAAACTAAAGAAATGTTAAGGTATGAATTAATTTATAAGAGTAAATAAAAAGAATTAATTTATAAGAGTAAATAAAAAAGTAATTAAATGTGTATTAAAATTTGTTTTTCAGCGTATGGTAATTGGAGCAAATTGCTGCTGATTGTGCATTAGGAATCTCATAGCTTTGATTTACTCCAAAATATTAGCATAGCCCAGGCAAATAAAAAATGCATATTGCTATGCATTGTTTCAATTTGATTGATATATGTTCCTAAACATTGAGTGGCAAATTAAAAATTGAGACTATACTTAACACTTTGGCAAGATGGTGAAGGGTTAAGTAATATTTATGACAATGCAGGTTGGTGTAGAAAATCGCCAAAGAAGCAGTCCTGTTCATAAGCTGGTGATCAGTCCTATTAAAATTGCATATCTAGTGTTTGAAAACTTTTGCATTTGCCATATGGTGTGCCTATTTAAAAAAAGAATGATATAAATTTATAGTGTAACATTTTGTTTCTTGGGAATGTTGTCAGTGCATATTCCAGTTTGGATTATATGTCTGACTCACTTAATTCAAAACTCAATTTCTCATAATCGCATCAGCTAAAATTTAAAAAAATATCTTAAAAAATAGTAAAATCATTCCTTTTTCTAGAAGTGTATGTGTAGAGAGTGTATTTGGCTAAAAAAGAGGATAAAATGCAATCAAAATACATTGTAGTGCCCTTGCTCGCCTTAAAACATGCATTAAAATAAAAATAATGTCAGAGACACAAGATTTGGGGGTTTACTGTACAGTAGTTCCCCTCGTATACAGCAACCACTTCTGCAATGGGAAAATGGCCTTATAAAATGGGTGGCCTTTCCAGAGGGGGACTAAGTTTTTTTTTGCGAGAAGTATATGTAATATTCATAGTAAGAAAGCTACATTCTTCAAAGCATTTTATATCTTTGTTTAAAAGTAACATTATTAAAAGGTTCTTCTTATAATAATTAACTTATTTCAACTGAATATGAAAAAGTTCTTATTCTTGGCATAAGTATGATATGTGGGTGGGTGTTGTCATGTACATTGCAAAACCAATAAAAAAAACCCATTTAAATCTTGGTACATGCATAATTCTCTTTCCATTTGCTCCATTTTCCCACTCCTGCTGAATAACTTATCGGTTACAATGTTGTTTATTCGAGTTTTTTTAGCATAAAATTGTTTTATTTGAGTCTTTTCTACCTAAAATTCTTCAGCAAGTACCACCTCCCCCACCTTAACCGATGTTGTTGAGTAGAATAACCGATTTTCCTCTAAAATAATGTCTCTGTTAATGTGATGACATGTTACTATTTGGTAATAATTTATTCGGATGTTGCTACCTGTATGCGATTTAATTATGCAGATGAAATTTTTGTAGCGTGGATGTAATGCCTTCTTCATAAAGTAAGTGATAAATGTGTTGTCACATGATTTTTTGGTCATTGTCTGGTACCCCATACTATTCAAAGTTAATTTCTTTGCACAAAAATCTTTTTTTTTAGCCTATGCTGACCCTGTTATGATCTTGGCAATTACACTGGTTTTAATCATCAATGTTGCAAACTGCAATACTGATCAAACAATTTTTCTGCATTTAAACAAAATGCCATGTTTTTAAAGGCAGTGATTTTGTCTCTTGATTTGTTAGTCTTGGTCTGGTATCCTTATGTTTTTACATTTCTTAGCACTAAGTGAAAAGCCAAAATGGCTTTAATATGTATGCAGATTTTGATCTGAGCAATAGCCCCTGGTGGCCCCATTAGGATTTGTAAACTTGACAATTATTGTCAATAGTAATAGTCACTAATTATGAAAGATAACAAGCTCAACATCTTGCCAAGAGAAGCCATAAAGGCTATCAAACCATTAACCACTGATATATTGTACATCAATACTGCCACTTCTCATCTGTTACTACTGTTCAATAATTGTAATCTTACCAATTATCATAGGGACTAAACTGGACATCTCATGACAACACAGCAGTAAGGCCAATCAGATTATGTCTACTTACCTTTTTGTATGGATTAAAATTTGAGTCTTTCTCAGCTTTATAGAATAAATGTGGCTTTTCCTGAGGCACAAATAATATATTATTAATAATAATAATAATAATTAATAATATATACATGTACCTTAGTCAACACTTCTTTCAGTTACAGAAATCTGACAAAGGGAAACAAAAATGAGATTATTTAATGGACATGATAGAAAAAAATACTGGTTCTGGATACATATTAAAAAATAAAATGTGGCCACTTGTAAGGGGTAAATTTTATATTCTTTGCACTAATATGCTGGTAGCATTAGTGTGGTGGCCTTTCATCAGGGGTACTTTTGAACACAAACTCGTTGGTGATGATGGATTCTGACCATAAGGAGAGGGTGGCTGCTGGTGGTCAGGAGTTCAAGACGGGGACCACTGTACATAAAAACCAATAATTCATTTTGTAAGACATTATCACTTTAACACAAAGCATATTTATCCCATCCTTGCTTGTTCATAGCTACTTGTTTAAAGATCAGACTGTATGATGCATACATTCCACTATTCTTGCTATTTGGTGTGGACATGATGGCCTCACAGTGATTAATGCCTTTGACCAAGGTTGTCTCAGCAGTATGCTCCACCCAATATATCACACTGTAGACATCAGAAAGAGAACAAATCTATTGCCAGTCACAGATATTATCTGGTGCTAAGGGCTGTTTGGCCACATTAGAACACCACGTGATTTGGATCATAAATAGGCACAAAAAACTGCAATTGGAAATCCAATGCTGGAGGTGGAATCTACTAGTGGGAAGACTGGCAAGCACTAGTCATACATTGTAAAACATTGACCCTGATATTTATGTTTTTGGACCACTGTCATGCTGCCTAAATTAGGTATATCTTGTACACTTGGCAGCCCATGTTGACACTTTTCTACAAATTAACGTCATGCCTTTAGTCAGACTTCACTTTGATGTATTTTTTCTAATGAACTCAAATTGTGACAGAACCAAAAAGGATGGGATGTGGTAGATCACAGGTTTGAACACCGGCCAAGTCATACCAAAAACATAAAAATGGTACTTGCAGCTGCCTCATTTGGCACTCAGCATTAAGAGCTTAGTGTTAGGACTGGTTGGCCTGGTGTTAGGATAATGTGACTAGTCAATTTGATGTTGAAAAATAGTTAAGACTTTATTAAAGATCCAAATCGAACACAAACAAACAATAGAAAGTTTGCAAATTCCATTGACCTACATTTCATTTGTCTGGAATGCATTGGAAGCCAGGATTGCTGAAATCAGTTAAAAGGATAAGTATCTTGAACATAATGTAGCTATCTAAACTCTTTCTTCAATATTAGTATATTTTTTTTGTTAAAGAAACATACATCAACTTAATCAAATTTCAGCATTCCAGGCTTCAATCACATTCCAGCCAACTCTTCCATTTGTTTCTGTCATAATTTAGACGACTTTCAGTCTAATAATCTTTACCCTTCCAGGATTAGTTTACACAAATTTCCTTTAGTTGTTTTCCTAATACATGCATAAAAATAGACTACATGCACATTGCATTTAAATCTGGTGGCTCACACTAAGAAATTCAACAGTGTTAAAGTGGCTTCATCAAAAAATTGTAATAATTGTGTTGGGAAGATGTTCTTCAGATGGCCAAGTTGGAAAGAAAAATCCTTGCAATGAAGCATACAAACGTTGACAAGACTAATTGTCTAAAAAACTGCATTACAAGGTTGTAAGAAAATTCTGTAAACTTTAGTATCTTATATGGATGATTATTTATTTTGAAGGGGCACCGCGTGGCCGAGTGGTCTAAAGCGCTGTACGTTATGGATCACTGCCATCTCACCTCTGTCTGCGTGGGTTCAAGTCTAGGATTCGGCTAATGTGGATAAGAGAAAGCTTGCCAGTAGCTTCTCGTGGGTTGGTGATTCTTTCTGGTGACTTCTGGTGATTTCCTGGTTTCGGCTAATGTGGATAAGAGAAAGCTTGCCAGTAGCTTCTCATGGGTTGGTGGTTCTTTCTGGTGATTTCCTGGTTTCTTCCTCCACCATTAATACTGGCTGCCATGAATAGCCTATCGTGTGCTGAAAAATGGTGTTAAACCCCACAACAAAAACATATTCATTTTGAAGGTCTAAAGTGTCTCATAATCTTTAGTGAAAAAGCAAAACTGGTAGTTGTTACAACTCCAACCAGCTAATGATCTTTATAATCAGTATATTAACCCTTTAACTACTACAGCTGTTCTGCAGTTTCACTACTGCTGAGTGATAGCCTATCAATTACTGAGACTACTGATACTGTTTGCTAGGCTGAATACTAGACCATCGTTATGGCTGACTACGGAAACTGACAATAAAAACATGGTTACATTTATATTCATTATTTCATTAGTTTTTGCTGGATTTCAGTGAAATAAAAAGCAGCTTACCTTGTATAGTGTCTGTTATTCATATATTTTCATTTTATTTGCTCCTACAACAATCAGACAAGAAATCCCCGTCGCGTAAACTGTTTTGAATCGCACAAAATAAATCATCATCATTTGATTCAAAATCACATACATCTAGTGTTGAAAGGGGACTAACATTATCGGATCCATTTACTAAGAATGATCCATTAAACTCTTTGATATTGCTTGCACTGAACCCTTTAAAGTCACAAATATCTGACTAGGAATCCATTTTTGTTTATCTCAACTACACGTTTTGTACATTGCCGGAAATTTCCTTCCCGCATGTCTAAATTTAACCTCTCAGCTTTCCATCTGGTATCAAAATGTTCAGTAACCAGTCTTCTCATTGGTTATGATAATGAAAAATAAGTAAATATCTGTACTTTCAACCAATCAACATTTACTTAACATAGCAGTTACGTCCGCATAGATGCGACACTAGGGTTTTGAGTACAGCAGAACTACTCGCTCATAATCGACACTGGGGTTTTAAACAAGGCTTATCGACACTGCATATATTTGTCAGTGGGGTTCAGGAGCTATTTACAGGTGATGCTTAGATGCGGTAGTCGTAGTTAAAGGGTTAAGCCTGATAGGTTCTTTTGGGTTTCTTTTATAATACAGCATCAGTTAAAGATCGTAAGTGGTAATACTGACATTGTTGGACAAAGATGCAATTGGTATCTTACATTTCAGATTTGCCACCAGATTCCAAATTAATAAATTATTTTTACACAGTAACAAAGAGGAATTATCTCTGTTCATATGGAAAAAAAATTGGCCCTAATCTGGTATTTCAGAATTAATTAAAATTAGCAATTATTAATAAATAAGAATCTTTTGGAAAGCTTTCTCATGTTTGTTATCAGCATTTGGATATTGTGTCATTAACAATGTCAATCATTTGTATATTGTATATCAATCATCATGTGGATTATCACTTGTATATTTTATCAGTCATAATGTAAATCTTTTGTTTATTGTGTTGATCTCACAATGTTGATCACCATTTCTATTTTGTATTGATAACATTGTTGATCATGATTTGTATATTGTGTCAATCACATTGATCATCATTTGTATATTGTGTCAATCACATTGTTGATCATCATTTGCATATTGTGTCAATCACATTGTTGATCATCATTTGTATATTGTGTCAATCACATTGTTGATCATCATTTGTATATTGTGTCAATCACAATGTTGATCATCATTTGTATATTGTGTCAATCACATTAATCATCATTTGTATATTGTGTCAATCACATTAATCATCATTTGTATATTGTGTCAATCACAATGTTGATCATCATTTGTATATTGTGTCAATCACATTGTTGATCATCATTTGCATATTGTGTCAATCACATTGTTGATCATCATTTGTATATTGTGTTAATCACATTGTTGATCATCATTTTTGTATATTGTGTCAATCACAATGTTGATCATCATTTGTATATTGTGTCAATCACTTTGTTGATCATCATTTGTATATTGTGTCAATCACATTAATCATCATTTGTATATTGTGTCAATTACATTGTTGATCATCATTTGTATATTGTGTCAATCACATTAATCATCATTTGTATATTGTGTCAATCACATTAATCATCATTTGTATATTGTGTCAATCACATTGTTGATCATTATTTGCATAGTGAGTCAATCACATTGTTGATCATCATTTGCATATTGTGTCAATCAGTGTTGATCATCATTTGTATATTGTGTCAATCACATTGTTGATCATCATTTGTATATTGTGTCAATCACATTGTTGATCATCATTTGCATATTGTGTCAATCACATTGTTGATCATGATTTGTATATTGTGTTAGTCACATTGTTGATCATCATTTGTATATTGTGTCAATTACATTGTTGATTATTATTTGTATATTGTGTCAATCACATTGTTGATCATCATTTGCATAGTGAGTCAATCACATTGATCATCATTTGTATATTGTGTCAATCACATTAATCATCATTTGTATATTGTGTCAATCACATTGTTGATCATCATTTGCATAGTGAGTCAATCACATTATTGATCATCATTTGCATATTGTGTCAATCAGTGTTGATAATCATTTGCACATTATGTCAATCACATTGTTGATTTTTATTTGTATATTGTGTCAATCACATTGTTGATCATAATTTGCATATTGTATCAATCACATTGTTGATCATCATTTGCATATTGTATCAATCACCAGTTTCATGCCATCCCATCTTTAATGCATATTGTATGTAATTCTGTGCTAATTTGTTACAAACCACTTTTTGAGGCTTTATTTGCAAAAAGTAAAGCATATCTCTTCCTCCATTTATTTTTATCTTTTGACTCTTGTGCACATTTATTTTTGTGAAAAGAGAAAGTGTCTAATCATTTATGGATGTCTTTATCATATGTATAATTGTTTATCAGGAAAGCAGACAAGTCAGAAAGAGCAAGTGTCTTCTTATTTCAGTTTGAATCAAATGGCACAAGATGGTAATCTTTATTGCATGAATCGTCTCAACAGAATACAGCATTATGATCTAGAACTTTTAAGATATACTTTTTATGGAATTGATGGAGATGATTCTAGTACAAACATGGACAATAAATTGGTGGCTGTTAGCTTTTGTTGAAATCCTTGTCCTATGGTACAAAGACATTTGTGTTTGCGCTCTTCTCTTCATTTCTATGGTTGTTTCAGAATACTTTAAAATGATTTTAAGGTTAGACTTTAAAAAATAATAGTTGTGATCTAGTGACAGATTGTTAAATATTATTTTCATATCTATCATCTCTTGCCATCATGTAATCAGGGTACTATTGGTAATGACAGATAATAAAATTTTATGTCATCATTAAATATTTAAATTGGATGTACAATAATATGTCTTAAAAGGAAATAATGATACACTTCAGAGCTTCAGATTGTATTCTTTAAATCTATATTGTCCCATGTTTGATAGATCAGATTGTATAAATAACATTAAAAAATGATGCATTTAATATGTACTTTATTCTAAATCCAAAGATGTCAGAATGAATCAAATTTATTCAAATAGTACTAATCAAGATAGTATAAGCACTATTTAGTAAACTTGTTGATTCCTTCTTGCTTTTTTGTCATATGTTGCTCAATTAATCAGTTTGCTATTAGGTAATAAAGAAACAGTTCACATTATCTGTATTCATTCATAAATCTAGCTAATTTAAAAAAAAGTGACCATTGTTTTCTGTCTGGTGATTGGATAATGCACTCATGGTCTTTCAGTGACCATTGTTTTCTATTGGGTGATTTTGATGTATTGGAGCAGGTAGCAGTTTTGCATGGACATCTATAAATGCAAATACAACACAAGTTTATTTAAAGACCATCGTTTAACATCTATAAATGCAAATAAAAGTTTTTTTAAAGACCATGGTTTATTGACTTGTGAACAGCAACATATCACGGGAAGGATTGGCATCTTTGGTGTACTTGATCACTGATGTGTGTCTGCCAGGCTTAATTGACTGATCTGCTTGACTTGCTTTAGTGCAGGGGTGTCAAACTCAATTGCTTAGCAGGCCAAAACTCAAATTCCATGGTAAGGTTGCAGGCTGAACAGGATAAACATTTAATAAGCGGAAAATTAAACTTTTTTTAAACATTAATATAAATTAAAACAGAAAAAAGTTAATAATAAAAAATCATTGGCATACCCATTTTCACTCTTATGCCAATTTATCAGAGCTGGATGTTTGGCGTCTTTTCTTGGCTACAAGTTCGTTTATGTTGGGAGTAATGTTCTGTGTCATTGAGATTCTCATGATGGACTGCAAGTGTTCATCAGTGAGATGACTCTGGTGTGATGTTTTGTTAATCTTCATCACAGAAAACAGCTGCTCACACAGATATGTGCTAACAAACATGCTAAAGTATCTAGCCACATGTTGACGAAGCTGGGGCATCTCTTCAGGAATGAAACGAGTGAACTGTGCAGGCCCCACAGTGTCGTACTTTGCCTTTAGTGTCCCATTACACTGCAGCTCTATTAGCTTCATCTGCAAATTTGCAAGTGCAGTTTCCATGTCTATGGCAAATGGGTTACGAAACAGATCAAAATTACTTTTCTGTGCTTCAAAGTCACTGAAGCGCCGTGCGAAATCGGCGCGAAGTAAGCTAAGTTTTTCAGCAAAGTGTGCATTGGGAAACACCATAGCATTGACTTGGATCAACATTGCTTGGCAACAAGAAAAGGGAGACAAATTGCTATGGTGCATTTGTGTCTCCCATAGGTGCAGCTTCACTTGAAATGCCTTCACTGCATCATGCATATCAGTGATCAAGTGGTCCCATCCCTGGAGCTGCAGGTTCAAGTCGTTGAGATGAGTGGTTATGTCAGAAAGAAACGACAACTCACATTTCCACTTTTTATCCTGAAAAACTGTGGAGTCTTTTCCTTTGCTGTCCATGAATTGACAGATTTCCTCGATCAGCTGGAAAAATCTACTAAGAACTTTTCCCCAAGTTAGCCACCGCACCTCTGTATGATAAGGCATGTTGCCGAACTCTGAGTTTATTTCTTGCAAAAAAGACTGAAATTGGCGGTGATTTAAACCTTTAGCTCTGATAAAGTTGACGGTTTGTGTTACAGTGCTCATTACACCTTCCATGTTGAGGACTTTACCACACAGCGATCCATGGTGTATGATGCAGTGATATGCTATCAATTCACCAGTACAGTTCTGCTGCATCTTTAACCGCATCCTTCCAACTAGTCCACTTTTTTCGCCTCACATCGTTGGTGCTCCATCTGTTGTAAGTGCAACAAGTTTGTCCCAAGGCAGGTTCATGTTGGTTAAACTTAAACATACGTTGTCAAAAAATGTCATTTCCTGTCGTCCCATGCATGGATTTCATGTCCAATATTTCTTCTGTAACATTCAAATTAGAGTCCACTCCACGGATGAAGATGGCAAGCTGTGCAGTGTCAGTCGTGTCATTACTTTCATCGATAGCAAGGAAGAATGCAACAAAGCCTTTGCCTTTTTCGATCAGCTGTGTTTTCACATCAGTGGCCATCTCACAAACCCGATCAGCCACCGTATTTCTGCTAAGGCTTACATTTGAAAAAATCTGCTTTTTGTCTGAACACAAGACGTCACACACTTTCATCATGCAGTGCTTCAGAAACTCTCTTTCTGAAAATGGTCGGCCTGATTTTGTGATCTCCTCCACCACAATAAAACTTGCTTTCACAGCAGCTTCAGTTTGTGATTTTGCTTTGGTGAAAAACGTCTGCTGTGATGTTAGATTCCTCTTCAATTATTTTACCTTCTGTAGCTTCTGCTCTGCATTCAAGCTTTTTAACTTGTCTTGATGTTTAGTCTCATAGTGCCGTCTCAGATTATATTTCTTGATCACAGCCACATTATCTCCACAAATTAGACACACAGGTTTTCCGCCAATATCAGTAAAGTAATTTTGCCTAAAATTCTATCTCAGACCGGATATAATTGTATGCCAGTCAAGACCTCTCGGGCCTGATATAATTGTACGCCGGGTCTGATGTGGCCCGCGGGCCTTGAGTTTGACACATGTGCTTTAGTGTAAGAATCAATTTAGGCAATCCATGTGTACAGTTACCAAATAAACTAGTTGAAACTAATTACAATAGTACCTGGGGGCCCAGAGTGGAATGTTCTAAAGCACTGACCATTATGGATCACTGCCATCTCACCTCCGTCTCCGTGGGTCATGGTTCTTTCCTGGGTTTTCCAGGGTTCCTCCTCCACCATTAATACTAGCCTCTATGTATAGCCTATCTTGTGTTGAAAAATGGCGTTAAACCCTACAACTAGGACATCAACAATAGTAGCTAATTAGTGACTTAGGCAATTTAGATATGCAAACAGGTATGTTGTAATATCTGATACTGACTGAAAAAATTAGAGACAAAGGCAGATTTTGTAAACACATTGTGACAATGCTCAGTCTTAATACATTGTCTTTTATTTAAAGTTTTTAACAGATATTGAAAATTCTTTTTTTTCTTCAAGTTTTAAATTTTGTACATTTTGTCAGAGGATCCAAAGTGTTGCAGCATATATACATAATTGTGTTGTAATGAATGAAGGGCACAAGAATGAAGGAGAGCCAGAGCTTACTAAAATTTGATTGCAAGATGCCTAGAGGCTTCTATAAATCTAAGTGCCCAGGGGTTCTTTTAAATCTAAATGCCCAGGGACTCCTCTAAATCTGTATCAAGCCCCTCTCATTCAAAATTATTTCTGGTCTGTCCAAAAAAGTGATATCTACCTTGATTGAAAGAAACCTTGAGCCCACCAACAAAATGAAGCATCTTTATTTTGAAGTTCTTGAAAGACACTGGTAAAATGCTATTACTTAGTTCCCCATGGGTGGGTGTGTGTGTATGTGTGTGCAATCTTTAAATCCTCTACATTATGAATATCTCTTATTAATTGTATCAAAAGCTATAAATATTGTGTGTACAAAGCAATGCATGTGACCTGTAAATGTGGAACATATAGTTTCTTTTTCCCATATTTCATTGGTTACATATAACTAGCACTGATTTGAACAGAATGAATTATAATTATCCGTCCCTAACTCATTCTGACTTGGAAATGCATTGCTGTTTAAATATGTCAAGCAGTACTTATGCATTTTTGTTTGATGGTTAGCCACATTTCAGGATTAATGACTTATAAAAGCCCCCATTACTGTCACCGGTTTCCTGTGTAAAGGAACTGAGATCACCATGTTATATTAAAAAACCATTTAGTTCAAAGAGTCTGTAGCTGATGGATCCATTGATATGGAGTGGGTGTTTTATGTAATTGTGACACATCCAAAGTATATCACATAAACCATCTCTGAAATTTGATGCTGGTTTTTCTACTGATATAAAAAAAGATCAATGTCTATAAGGTTTCCATTTTATTTTCATCTCTGATAGTTAGCGTGGAGGTTTTTGAAGCATTCAAAATACAGAACTACAATGCCCCTGAATAAATCATCACTACAGATCATGATGAAATACTGACTGTACATTCAGGCACAGCTAAAGGAATACAGTTGTAGATCACAATTATGATAATTCCACAGCTGAACATGCAAAAATTGTTAAATTGTTATTTGTGATCCCCTCTTCAGCAGAATGTAAACAAGGGTTCAGGTTTGTGAACAATATCAGAAGCGTGATGGACAAACCATTTAATTCTTCTGGAAATAATGGGCATCAATAGCATTGGTAGCTAAATATTTTGTTTATAAAGTATTTAATTATTACCAGTTAATTGATGTACATCATAGTATCCAGTTTATAAAGTATTTAATTACTACCATTTAATTGATGTACATCATAGTATCCAGTTTATAAAGTATTTAATTACTACCATCTAATTGATGGACAACATAGTATCCAGTTTATAAAGTATTTAATTATTACCAGTTAAGTGATGTACATCATAGTATCCAGTTTATAAAGTATTTAATTACTACCATTTAATTGATGTACATCATAGTATCCAGTTTATAAAGTATTTAATTACTACCATCTAATTGATGGACAACATAGTATCCAGTTTATAAAGTATTTAGTTATTACCAGTTAAGTGATGTACATCATAGTATCCAGTTTATAAAGTATTTAATTACTACCATTTAATTGATGTACATCATAGTATCCAGTTTATAAAGTATTTAATTATTACCAGTTAAGTGATGTGCATCATAGTATCCAGTTTATAAAGTATTTAATTACTACCATTTAATTGATGTACATCATAGTATCCAGTTTATAAAGTATTTAATTACTACCATCTAATTGATGGACAACATAGTATCCAGTTTATAAAGTATTTAATTATTACCAGTTAAGTGATGTACATCATAGTATCCAGTTTATAAAGTATTTAATTACTACCATTTAATTGATGTACATCATAGTATCCAGTTTATAAAGTATTTAATTACTACCATCTAATTGATGGACAACATAGTATCCAGTTTATAAAGTATTTAGTTATTACCAGTTAAGTGATGTACATCATAGTATCCAGTTTATAAAGTATTTAATTACTACCATTTAATTGATGTACATCATAGTATCCAGTTTATAAAGTATTTAATTACTACCATCTAATTGATGGACAACATAGTATCCAGTTTATAAAGTATTTAATTATTACCAGTTAAGTGATGTGCATCATAGTATCCAGTTTATAAAGTATTTAATTACTACCATTTAATTGATGTACATCATAGTATCCAGTTTATAAAGTATTTAATTACTACCATCTAATTGATGGACAACATAGTATCCAGTTTATAAAGTATTTGATTACTACCAGTTAATTGATGTACATCATAGTATCCAGTTTATAAAGTATTTAATTACTACCATTTAATTGATGTACATCATAGTATCCAGTTTATAAAGTATTTAATTACTACCATTTAATTGATATACATCATAGTATCCAGTTTATAAAGTATTTAATTACTACCATTTAATTGATGTATATCATAGTATCCAGTTTATAAAGTATTTAATTACTACCATTTAATTGATGTACATCATAGTATTCAGTTTATAAAGTATTTAATTACTACCAGTTAATTGATATACCTCATAGTATACAATTTATAAAGTATTTAATTACTACCAGGTAATTGATATACCTCATATTATACAGTTTAGCGATGATGTTCACAAAACATACTTTTTTATTTTTTGGTAAAAGCTGACCATTGCTCAATCAGTACCTAGTGGATGTAGATTGTGTTTGAAATTTTGATCATTCCTGATTCATCTGTTGATTCTTGAATTAATGCATTGTCACATCCCTGGTTAATTTGTGGCAGACACAAAATGGTGTGTTTTAGTGAACTGGTTTGATAAAGCATGGTTTCGTGGTGTTAATGTCAGCAACATAGACCAGTATTTAAAATATTATCATATGAGTCACCATTGTTCCTGGTTGCATGCAGTGATGTAGCTTGATCTAAAGGCTGTATGAAGTAGGCTTAAATGGTCATGTGTTCTTGATGCAACATTTTGTTTGTTGTTTATAAACTGTTGCACAAGACTAATTCCTTTCACACCAGACTTGGGTTCAATCACAACATACTTAGTGGAATTGAGTAAATAATTACAATTACATTGTATTTGTAATTGTAATTGAACATCAATATGATGTACATGTAGTTGTATTTGTAATTGAAGGTCTAGATTTGCATAATTGCTCAGTTACAAATCAATTACAAAAGGAAAGATAAATGTATTTTTTAATTCCAAACAAATTATAAAACAGAAAATATACAGGTGTTAGGCTTTGTAAGTTATATCCAATAAATCATCCCAGGTGTTAGGCTTATAAGTTATATCCAATAAATTATTCCAGGTATTAGTCTTATAAATTATATTCAATAAAACCATCTTCATGTCAGTGTATTTATGTTTGCTTGTAATGTATTTTTATAATATAACATATGCATAAAATACTCAAACCAAAATATTGGTCTTTTTTGTGTCTCATTATCGGGGAAAAAGTAATTCACTTTGTAATTGACATAAGTATTTGTAATTGAATAGTCTTAACTTCAGGTAATTGTAATTATATTTGTAAATGACATCAGTAAGTACATCATAACTGTAATTGACATTTACAAGAACATTGTAATTATAATTGACAAAAGTAATTGAACCAAAGTCAGTTTCACACTGTCACAGGTAGTTGAAAATTTGAATTTATGGTACAGTTGTGTTACATGAACTCAAGTAAATAGGTGACAGTTGAAATATCCACAGAAGAAGAGTTATTTGTTGTATGAAAATAACTATACCTGAGGAACTGGTGTTTAGTCTGGTAATACTGAAGATCACTGCAATGCTGGTTCAGATGTAAATGGTTTAAATGTGAATGGTTTAGATGTGAATGGTTTATAATGTAATACTATTTACGCATAGAAGTGCAGAATGATACTTTGCTGGCTGAGTTACAGAAATAGCTCAGAGGTGAACAAATGAATGGAGGTGCTGCTGAGGGACAGGAAGAAAAATGATCTATGCAGGATGTGTGTTTTAAAGCTTTGTTTATTTCCAACATGATTTTGTTCAAGATAAAGAAATACACTTATATCATCAGACTTTCACAATGCAATGAAATTTAACAATATACAGGCATGCTCTTTGGATCAGTTGAAGAAAAATGAGTAATGTTAAATAATGAATTTGTTTCTAAATTTATTGATTTACAAAACAAACAGCAAAAACTAGGCTCCCAGATTTCAAAGATTGTCATATTTTTGAGTACTCAAAAATCAGGGTCAGGAAGAAGTCTATTGATTTTGGGGTCACAAGGTCAAAGTTGAAATTCACCGACTGGAAGCAGAAAATGGTTTCTGCATAAAATTTTCATTTATAGACTGTACCTTTGACAAAGTTTGTATGATGACTTACATGTTGGGTAGAAAAGCAGAGATCTCGGAAATGCCTAATTATGCGTATTTGGATGCAAATTTTTTATTTGGGACGCAGAAAATCACCCACACAGGAGTCCTCCGTATGCACATTTTTGTTGTTGCAAGGAGGAAACTTTTGTGGCAGAATAAATGTTTTAATCACTATAAAAACTGAAGCAATGCTTTTATTTTAGTTTGTTGCCGACTTCTTTGATCATAGGTCGCAGGTTTGCTTTGATGAAGGTGCATGTGTTATTGAAGGCACTGCTAAAGGCTTCCTTGGATGGACAAAACAAACACCTATTTGCAGCAACATCAAATGAATTGTAGAACATTGACACAATTTAAAAAAAATTCCTTAGTATATATCAGTGCTTCAGAGGTAATCAGTTTTCATTGAAGTTGCAGCAAAACTATTTTTTATAGGTTTTTTGTATGTTTTTATTAAATTGCTGTCTTGTAATTGACTGTAGTCATTTCACATTACCACCCTCAAAGGCGGTGGATTGTAGCTAGACAGTTGCATGGCTAGTTTGATTATATTACAGCATACAAGTATCAAGGCCAGATATCAGCATAAGCAAGGATTATAAGATAACAATTAACTGTTAGGGTGGTTTGTCAATATGAAATAAGGATTTGTTTATGTAACAATTGATTCCAGTGCATTTTTATATCCAAGTTTTCGGTTTCCTGTCATGGTGCTTTTGAATTTCTCCACTTCAAATTCGAGACTGTATATACCATTTTTATCAGCAAAAAATGTTGTAGCCAAAAATATGGCCAGAAGGTATATTTTGTGGCCAATATGTAAAATATAATTGCAATTTGCAACATTGGCCATTGTCCAAGCCCAGCACAATCATTGTTATTGATTTCATTTCCAGTTGTTGCTGTATAAATATTGTCTGCAAACTCAAAATCAAGAGACTTGGACAAAATGCTGTTTGCAAATTTAAACATGTGTTTTGTAATTAAACGGAAAAATGATTAAGATTTCAATGAGATTTAGAAATGCTAAAGTTGCTATAACTGATAGTTTGGATGTGACCATAGCCAAGTGTAAGAAAAGAAAGTACGTGATTTATGGCTTAGTTCGGACTGCAACTTTTGCTGGTGGGACTCCTAGTTTTTAAATCCTAGCGAGACCTCTGGAAGAGTATTGATTTTAGGGCTAAACAAAGGTCAAGGCCACTGACTGGAATAAGTAACATTTGTTTTGCCTAATAACTTTACATATCATGTTATATCCATTCAAGTTACTTAACTGAACAAGATATTGTATGAGCATCCTATTAGTTGCACAAGATGGTGGGAGCAAAACTAGTGATGCAGTTACCACCTTGATAGATATTAAATAAAATACTTTTAAAACAGTTATTACCTATTTATTATTTATTATTTTTGGCTGATAACCATTTGTTGGTCTGTATACTGTAGACCAAAAATGAGTAGTATCATTGTACCCTTGGGTTTCTGATGCATATGGATTCCAACCTGTGCAGAGTTATAAAGCTTGTTAATTTTGGGCTGGAACATGGTCTTAATTACCTTTAATTAATCACCTCCACCATAATCTCTTTGAGTGTTCTGTATGTGCCAGTGATCAACATTTGCTAAACTGCTGTTCACATGTCTCATTTAACTTGTTTAAAAACAAATTTTCCAAACTTTTAAAGACCTTTTGACTTTTGTCCTGTGTACTGGCTTTTACTCCAGGGTTGCTCAGTGCCTGTGATTATTTTCCTGCATACTGGCTATCAATCCAAGACGTTTGTTTACTAAAATCAGCTTTTCAAGCAGATCTTGAGAACAATTATTTTGGAGAAAAAAAGGTTATCATGGTTTTTATCACCTAAATATAATACAATACATCAGCTTTTGATATTGTCTTTTTTTATGACATTTTGTCTATTTTGACTTGTCATAGAGGGTGACATTTTGTTGTTATCTGAACTTTTGTCTCCATCTGTTGTGTAAAAAATTTTTTGTAATGTGCAGTGTGTTTCTGAAATATTTCATGATTTACATACACAAAAGCACATGAATATTTTGCTCTGAAACTGTGGTTAAAATGTGTTAGATGTGGTGTAGGGATTATGTTGAAACTTTGTTTGTTCCCCTGGTTAGGGATTTATTAAAATTTAGCTTAAGTTTTATTTAGTGTTTTTTTTCCCTTCACTTTTCTAATTGGATTGTTATTATTAGTAATTTAAATATATGTAATCACTGATTCAATTTTGATTGGATGTGCCATGTTTTGTTTACACATAAAAAGTATCCAGTCTAGCTAGTTCGTAATTATGGTTAAAGACATTGTTGATTGTGACTATGATGTAATTATATTAATACATGTATATCCATTCTGTATATAATTTTCATACACATGTAATAGCACCTCATGATGTACCTCATGCACTGGTGAGGCATAAAGACCAATACATCTAAATGTATTTCAGTCATTTCAGTACACTGCTCTGCAGTTTGGTAAAAAGAAAATCAGGATTTTTCATTATATGATAAATAGAATTATTCGTGATCATTTCAAATGTGATCCTTGGAGAAACCGACTCAGTCCAAGGGTCATGGATCTGAAAACTTTCTGGGTAAATCCAGGTTGGCTGTCACAGTGTATCATTGGAAAAGGCAGTTAATTCCCATGACCTGTGCATGATATAGCCAATACTGTGTTAAAAGTAAATTTTCATCAGTTTACAGAATCGTACATGATTTCTCATTTTAAATGAAATCTATAAAATAAATCAAATAATTTCTTTTTTTTGTAAGCTTTGCTAGGCATTAGATAATAATAAATAATACATGCATTCACACACACACACACACACATATATATCCTCCAGTATGATCCAGGAAAAGCACTTTCTATATATATATATATATATATATATATATATATATATATATATATATATATATATATATATATATATATATATATATATATATATGCCAGAGTAGAAAGTGCTTTTCCTGAATCATACTGGAGGATCTGTGATAAGATAGAGTGAAATTATATGTTCAGAAAGAATATTTTCATACAGGTTAGAGAACTTTTTAATTTATCCCTACTAAGATTCTAACCAGGGTCTGTGAGTTATGTCACCATAACACAGTGCCTGCACAAACAATCCTCATGCCTTTTCAGTCATGCACACTTTCCAAAAATGGGAAAGAACATAACCACTGGTATGAGCATTCATGTATAGCAGATAAACTTGCATGCTGACCCAGTAATTAAACTCTCATCTATTACACACAGGTCATATTAAAATTAGTATAAAAATAAGTAAATATTCACCTACAGAGTAGAAAGTGTTATCCCTAGATCATACATGATGTGTGATGAAAGTGTGTCTTTTGTACACAAATGCATACAAACAGTAGCTAACTTCATCCTTATGTAATGACGATGTTCAGTCAATGCATCTAATTTAATATAGCTAACTTTTTTCCTTATGTAATAACGATGTTCTGTCAATACATCTAATTTAATATAGCTTTTTTCCTTATGTAATAACGATGTTCTGTCAATGCATCTGATTTAATATAACTAACTTCTTTCCTTATGTAATAACGATGTTCTGTCAATACATCTAATTTAATATAACTAACTTCTTTCCTTATGTAATAACGATGTATATGCTTTTAGAATATAGCTTCATTTCCGGCATGTTCATTTTCTTGAGCAACATTGTAGAGACAGTTTGTAGAAACAGGCTTTAAATAAGAATCTTAGTTATCTTGTAGAATTTTTAAAGACGTCATTTAGCAGCACTTTTTCTTTTTTCAGCCATCTATATTGTGATCAGAATCTTTATATTGTATACGTAACATTCATGCAGCTAAAATAAATAAATTCCGATGTATGAGGGCCTCAAGGTAAATTAGTTCTTAGCTAATTGTGTTACCCTCTTTAAATAAAGTTATAATTCATTGTCATATTTCTTCATCTGTTTGTAAATTAATGTGTATATGTTTTATTTTTGTTTTGTGAATTTTTTTTGCCATATATCAATATTCCTTATGCTTTGTTCATAGGTTGTAATTCAGCTATGACATAATCAAAATAAATTTAACCTAATGTTTGATTTATTTTCATTTATTATTGACTTTTCTCTTATCAGCTGAGTGGTAATTATTGCATGTTTTTCAGGACCATTTGAGAAATGTATGCTTTCTCAATATGACTAAAAAAACCCACAATATTACAAATATGACCTGAAAGCAATTCACTTCTTTGAAATATTTTAGATTTTTTAAAGAACATTTTGTATCTCATTTCAAAAGCATGCTTCCATTTCTCTAATTTGTATCATTCTCCATTCAACCAGTCCATCAACCAATGGAATAACAATTCAACTAATCTTTGTCTTTTTTCTTGAAGGTTTTCCCTACTAGCAGGACAATTTACACCACAGCAGCCAACAGAAAAGAATTCTACTGGAATGACAAATACAATGCAGATGAACCTGTAAGCGTCCCAATATGCAACAAGACATTAAAATAAATATCATTAATTCTCTCTTCCTCCATCTCTGTCTTTCTCTCTCTCTCTCTTTCTCTCTCATATACACACTATGTTTTCAAATAGGCAAAACTTAGGAGTGGCACGTGCAGCTTCCGTCAACTAAGTTCTAGGCCATATGATCTTTATAGTGCGATAACAGTATCAAGAAGTGTCCTAGGCCATATGATCTTTATAGTGTCATAACAGTGTCAAGAAGTGTCCTAGGCCATATGATCTTTATAGTGTCATAACAATATCAAGAAGTGTCCTAGGCCATATGATCTTTATAGTGTCATAACAATAACAAGAAGTGTCCTAGGCCATATGATCTTTATAGTGTCATAACAATATAAAGAAGTGCCCTAGGCCATATGATCTTTATAGTGTCATAACAATATCAAGAAGTATCCTAGGCCATATGATCTTTATAGTGTCATAACAATATCAAGAAGTGTCCTAGGCCATATGATCTTTATAGTGTCATAATAATATCAAGAAGTGTCCTAGGCCATATGATCTTTATAGTGTCATAACAATATCAAGAAGTGTCCTAGGCCATATGATCTTTATAGTGTCATAACAGTATCAAGAAGTGCCCTAGGTCATATGATCTTTTTATAGCAATAACAATATCAAGAAGTGTCCTAGGCCATATGATCTTTATAGAGCCATAACAATATCAAGAAGTGTCTTAGGCCATATGATCTTTATAGTGTCATAACAGTATCAAGAAGTGTCCTAGGTCATATGATCTTTATAGAGCAATAACAATATCAAGAAGTGTCCTAGGCCATGTGATCTTTATAGTGTCATAACAGTATCAAGAAGTGTCCTAGGCCATATGATCTTTATAGTGTCATAACAGTATCAAGAAGTGTCCTAGGCCATATGATCTTTATAGAGCCATAACAATATCAAGAAGTGTCCTAGGCCATATGATCTTTATAGTGTCATAACAGTATCAAGAAGTGTCCTAGGTCATATGATCTTTATAGAGCAATAACAATATCAAGAAGTGTCCTAGGCCATATGATCTTTATAGTGTCATAACAATATCAAGAAGTGTCCTAGGCCATATGATCTTTATAGTGTCATAACAATATCAAGAAGTGCCCTAGGCCATATGATCTTTATAGTGTCATAACAGTGTCAAGAAGTGCCCTAGGTCATATGATCTTTATAGTGTCATAACAATATCAAGAAGTGTCCTAGGCCATATGATTTTTATAGTGCGATAACAGTGTCAAGAAGTGTCCTAGGTCATATGATCTTTATAGAGCAATAACAATATCAAGAAGTGTCCTAGGCCATATGATCTTTATAGTGTCATAACAGTGTCAAGAAGTGTCCTAGGCCATATGATCTTTATAGTGTCATAACAATATCAAGAAGTGTCCTAGGCCATATGATCTTTATAGTGTCATAACAATAACAAGAAGTGTCCTAGGCCATATGATCTTTATAGTGTCATAACAATATAAAGAAGTGCCCTAGGCCATATGATCTTTATAGTGTCATAACAATATCAAGAAGTATCCTAGGCCATATGATCTTTATAGTGTCATAACAATATCAAGAAGTGTCCTAGGCCATATGATCTTTATAGTGTCATAATAATATCAAGAAGTGTCCTAGGCCATATGATCTTTATAGTGTCATAACAATATCAAGAAGTGTCCTAGGCCATATGATCTTTATAGTGTCATAACAGTATCAAGAAGTGCCCTAGGTCATATGATCTTTTTATAGCAATAACAATATCAAGAAGTGTCCTAGGCCATATGATCTTTATAGAGCCATAACAATATCAAGAAGTGTCCTAGGCCATATGATCTTTATAGTGTCATAACAGTATCAAGAAGTGTCCTAGGTCATATGATCTTTATAGAGCAATAACAATATCAAGAAGTGTCCTAGGCCATATGATCTTTATAGTGTCATAACAGTATCAAGAAGTGTCCTAGGCCATATGATCTTTATAGTGTCATAACAGTATCAAGAAGTATCCTAGGCCATATGATCTTTATAGTGTCATAACAATATCAAGAAGTGTCCTAGGCCATATGATCTTTATAGTGTCATAACAGTATCAAGAAGTGCCCTAGGTCATATGATCTTTATAGAGCAATAACAATATCAAGAAGTGTCCTAGGCCATATGATCTTTATAGAGCCATAACAATATCAAGAAGTGTCCTAGGCCATATGATCTTTATAGTGTCATAACAGTATCAAGAAGTGTCCTAGGTCATATGATCTTTATAGAGCAATAACAATATCAAGAAGTGTCCTAGGCCATATGATCTTTATAGTGTCATAACAATATCAAGAAGTGTCCTAGGCCATATGATCTTTATAGTGTCATAACAATATCAAGAAGTGCCCTAGGCCATATGATCTTTATAGTGTCATAACAGTGTCAAGAAGTGTCCTAGGTCATATGATCTTTATAGTGTCATAACAATATCAAGAAGTGTCCTAGGCCATATGATTTTTATAGTGCGATAACAGTGTCAAGAAGTGCCCTAGACCTTATGATCTTTATGAAAAGAGTTGTAACAATATCAAGATGTCTCCCATAGTATGTGCTTTTTATAACTATATGACTCATACTAATTTCTAAAAATTAAGTTCGTATAAATAGATATGTGAAAACCCTACTTTAATTTGTAGGCCATATCTTTGTTTAACATAAATCTGCCTTATACATTGAAAATGCCTTTTTTTTATGTGTCATAAGGTGGAATAGTAGATGATGATGTTGACCATCCATCTGTATGTTAAAAATTTCATGTTCACCCATTAACTCTATGTTAACACAGCTGATTTCGTAGTCAAAAGTTGAATGGTCAGTGTCACTGTGACTAATGTTGACAAACGATTTCCACACAATATTAATTCTACATAGCATACATGGATCAGATATTTTGGATAGCTTGCACTTTGGGTTTGGAAGAAGCTATTTAATTTTTTAGTCAAGATGTCAGAGGGCAAGGTCAATGGCTGAAATGAAAAAATATAGTTTCCACACAGATATATTAGTTTTGCATCACATGCCTGGACAAACTTTGTGGATAGCTCACACTTGTGGTAAGGAAGAAGCCAGTTGATTCAAAACATCAATGGTCAAGGTTATTGAGTGAGAGAAGGAAAAGGGTTTCTGCACTAAGATTTCAGGTATTTACCTTGTACTTTCACCAAAGCTTGTGGATGATGCACACATTTGGTAAGATAAAGGCCTACTGACTTTGAGATACAATGGTCAAGGTTACATTGACAGAAAGAAGATTTTATTTTCATAGTAGCATTAGTACCTTGATCAGAGATTCTGGAAGGCTTGTACTTAAGGCATGGAAGAAGCTTGTTTTTGAGTTTAAGGTTAGAAATGATGGGGTAATTATGGCTTGAAGAAAAATGGGTTTTGCAGAACAGCTTATATCAAGAAGGGTGAATGGTTTTTAACAGAGCAAGACATCTGGGTATTCATGGGGTGGTTTTTCATCTTATTAGCTGAGCTTTCTACTGCCTTAGATTTGATAGAATTATTATTAAACTCTACAAAAATTGGTTTATATCATCAAAATCTCATATTAAACTGAGCTTTTTAACACTCAGGCAACTATTATTTAATGCGATTTTGATCCGACTTAAGTGATATTTTATTTTGATTATGAGCATGAACTGTGCATATTTATAATATAATCTTGTATCTGATTGGCTGAGCTTGTTTGCCACTTTGAAGATACAATTTTGATTGGATCGTGCTCCTATGCCATTTTTGTCTTTAAATGAATTTGTATCGTACTATAGTAAAAAAAAAAATAAAAATTGATGGGATATAAAGTTTGGTAGATAATTTACATAGGTGGTGTTCTTACAATACTAGATAATTGTTGTTAATGAAATTGTAAACTGTTATGTGATCAGGTGAGTTATATATTTACCCACTTGGGCCTTAGGATAAACTGTATTTGGACCTTAAAGTAAGCATTACCCATGATGGGATTTCAAGATAGTTTGATTAGATTACAACAAATACATTGATACATAATCTGCTTGCAGATGTTTGAGAAGATTCTTATTGCCAATAGAGGTGAAATTGCCTGCCGAGTGATGAAGACATGTAAACGCCTGGGAATTAAAACTGTTGCCGTTCATAGTGATGTGGACTCTTTGGCAGTATGTAGATCTGTTTGTTTGATTTTACTTGGTTTGTTTTTATTTTACTTTATAGGTTGACTGTAGTGACCTGAATTATATAGTCCATACACACTGAAAGGCACTGTACTTGAATTATATAGTCCATACTCACTGAAAGGCACTATGTACCTGAATTATATAGTCCATACACACTGAAAGGCACTTTTGTGCATGAATTATAGTCCACACAAAGCAAAAGGCACTGTGTGTGTGAATTAAAGTTCACATACAACAAAAGGCACTGTGTGCATAAATTATAGTCCACACACCGAAAGGCACTGTGTGCATGAAATAAAAGTTCACATACAACAAAAGGCACTGTGTGCATAAATTATAGTACATACACTGCAAAATGCATTGTGTGCATAAATTTATAGTACACACACAGCAAAAGGCACTGTGTGCATGAATTACAGTCCACACACGGAAAGGCACAGTGTGCAGGAATTAAAGTCCACATACAACAAAAGGCACTGTGTGCATAACTATAGTACACTCACAGCAAAAGGCATGTGCATAAATTATAGTACACTCACAGCAAAAGGCATGTGCATAAATTATAGTACGCACACAGCAAAATGCATTGTGTGCCTAAATTATAGTACACACACACAGCCTAAGGCATTGTGTTTATGTATTTACACTTTGTATTTTTCTCCAGGGGATTTGACCCTTACATTTCTTGTAATGAAAAGTGAAACTGACAGGTCATGTTGGTCAGCCATATTGTCTTAGATATGATAAAATTATGTTTGTCTGTCTGTCAGGCAAGCTGTCTGAATGGGTTCCTGGCCTTAGCACCTAACAATAGAAAAAGGATGGAAATGAATGTTTAGCATATGAAAATAGGAATATAAATTTTTGGTTTTAAAATTGTTTTAAAAATATGGGTAAATCAGTTTCTTATCTCTGAGGACATGTGTCAAATTGACACCTGTTTATTTTTGTTCGCTGAATTTTTGAATTATAGGAATGTTTAAAGCAATATTGTTGCATACAGTGAAATCCTTATGTTCTGCAGTGAAGTCACACTGTCTTACACAGTGAACTCCTCATGTCCTCTGTAATTACAGCCCCATTTTCAACTATAATTGGAATCTTATTGTCCTCTAATTAAATCATCATTTTTATCTGGAATTTGGATTCTTGTTGTTATCTCCAATTTCTGTTGAAAATTTGGAAGGACATATCATTGGAAGAAAGCATGAAAAGTACAAGTTTTAGAATTGACAGTTTGAATTATTCCATGGCTCTAGATCAAAATGGGGTATTAAGAGCCTGTTTTCATGTTACAAGCAGTCATAATGTTAACATTTGGGTCATAATTATTCTGCTTCTCATTGATGAAAACACTGTTTAAACAGACCTTTTTGATAGTTTTGTGTATGAATTCTCAACCTCTGTGATGTATCTAGAATAAGGGGCATGGAGTTCATAATGGTATATATGCCACTTTTCTTCCTCAGAAGCATTACAATGCACAAGGGGAGTATACAGTATCACACAGTTACAGTCTTTCAAAGCTGTAAAAGACATTTATCTCATCTTTTTGCATATTTTAGAAATGGTAATGTTAAAATGTCACCTGTTTGCAGAGACAGTAGTCAGATGGGATTGGTCTTGGTGGTGTTGTGGGATGTAGACACCAAATAATGCCAAGTCAAAGTTAATTTTAACAGTATTTGAAATGAAATTTCAAGGATAAAGGCGACTATTTCACCTTAATTGCCCCCATAGCATGACTCCTGCTTTAAGATTTTTGTGTACTATTGAAGTTAAAGACAATCAAGACAAATACGGAGTTGGTCACCTTCTGAGAAATGAGTAATAATCTGATTGGTTAATAATACCTGGAATGATAATAAAATTATGAATTTATAATTCAGGTCCATACAAGGATGGCTGATGAGAGAGTGTGCATTGGCCCTGCCCCCACAAGTGAGAGTTATCTCAGAATGGATGCCATCTTGGATGCTGTCAAGAAAACTGGAGCTCAAGCAGTAAATTATTAAAAATTATCCTATATCATTCTACTATATATTGGGTATTTTTGGTATAGGAAATTATTGGGTATTTTTGGTATAGGAATATATTTGGGTATTTTTGGTATAGGAAATTATTGGGTATTTTTGGTATTGGAAAATATTGGGTGTTTCTGGTATAGGAATATATTAGGTATTTTTGCTATAGGAAAATATTGGGTATTTTTATATAGAAAATTTTGGGTATTTTTGACATAGGAAAATATTGCATATATTTGGTATAGGAATATATTGGGTATTTTTGGTATTGGAAAATATTGGGTATTTTTGGTATCTGAATATATTGGGTATTTCTGGTATAGGAAAATATTGGGTATTTTTATATAGGAAATTATTGGGTATTTTTATATAGAAAATATTGGGTATTTTTGGTATAGGAAATTAATTGGTGATGTAGACATTGTTTGTAGAACATTGAAAATTCCTTGAATTTGAGTAGTTGCTATCAAAGTATTTTGAATTTGACAGCTGGTTTTATCCTTAAAAAGTTCTTGCATTTGTTGAATAACTACTTGAATTTAATAATACAAAATGTTAAACTAACTAGATTGCTTTTTCATTTTTAATTTTTTATTATTGACCCCTTTCCATGAATAAATAATAAACGGGGATACAATCAGCTGGTACAGTTGGCATATGATATAAGTAGTTATCAGACAGAGTAGCATTCCTTTCCAGTAGTGGCATTACTAAATATGTGATCTTTTACATTTGTACCTATTTATATACTGATCAACAAAGTAAAGCAGAAAAAGTTCAAAATTCAGTCACAGAAAAACTTCCATTAAGACTCTTGGAAGTCATTAAAAATTCTTTGAGAAACAATTATGAGGCTGTATGAACGGAGATAAATTATTAGTTTCAGTTTTATTTTAGTGTTGGAAACCAGAATGCCAGGCACAGTAGTTTTGTAATTTTTGGTGAAAATTGTTCAACCACAAAAAAAAGACTTTAACAATGCAATCATTTACAGTTATACTCATCTCCACCCCTCATACAGGTACCCACAGTTCTCATTGCAAAATCTTTCACCCATATGTTATAACTGTGACTGTGTATATGAAGTTTGGTCATAAAATATGACTAACCTTCCCACACATTCATGATCCAGGGAGCATAACCTAAAATGTGGTACATAATTTATGTGTCCTCCTCCGAATTCAAGTACAGCTTTTGGAAAACAGTTTAAAATTGTTTCTATTATTGCAATATATGTTTGTTTGACCTTGACTCCCACCCTGGAGATGTGCCCCAAAATCATGCTCCTCTTGCACATGTTAACAACCATATATGGGCAACCAATGAATCTGGCTTGGTGAATTTCCACTCACTGGTATGGCTGGTGCAGGGAGAAGTTATGGAGAGACAGTGGATGACCAGTGAATCTGGCTTGGTGAATTTCCACTCACTGGCTTGGGGGGTGGGGATGGTGATGGAAGAAATTATGAGAGACAATGGGCAAACGATGAGCATGGCTTAGTGAATTTCCACTTATTATTTTTTTTAGGGAAGAAGCAGTTAATAGAGAGAGACCAGGATGGAAGGCATCACAGTTTTACTGTTGCTTTTTAAAGAAAACAAAACGAGTAAAGCCTTGTGCCCAAAATAGTCAATACAGTAGACAATATCATTAAATTTGCAAAAAAACAAATGTAAATTGGAGATATAAATTTTTTGTAACAATAATATTAACTAATTTTACATTTTTTTAAACTATAGCCATTGCCAAGAAAATATGTTTTCATTTTAGTTTCCTTGCAAAATTTGCAAACCTTTATGATCGCAGTCAAAGCACAGATGATTATATTGTTAAGTCAAGGTTTTCCAAGCTCTTATCCATGAGATGTGTCTGTTGTAAGAGTTTCTGATCCCTGTAATCATTATGTGCAACACAATAGACTTCACTATGCATTTACTTAGGACTCACCACTTAATACTAAAATGGACAAAAACCATGAAATATACATGCTCAAATAAATGACATAAGTTTTGTATCTCAAGGATACATAATTTTCATTTCCAACAAGCTGTCACATATCTTTATGAGGTAAATAGGAGAGAAGTTAGAGAGAATGTCAAAATGTTTTAATTTTTGTCTGGCCAGACATTATTATGCTTGCCCCATATCACCAGTATTTTTAAGACTTTACAATTCGTTACCATGCCAGAGTAAAGATACTATCAGATATTTACAGAAGTATGTAATTACTTTAAAAATGAAAAATATCAGCAGTGTGCATTTGAACAAGACTTTAAGCCTCCTTTTAAACATGGGTAAAAGGATGAGTGCTAAATCAATTGAAACATTTTTAGTTTGTTACTTAAAATAGATTTTCACCAGTTAGCTGTTGTTTTCACATTTTTTACTTTGTAGATAGGTTAAAACAACATGCACAATAATTTCATAACAGAAATTGGTAGCTGGCCTACTTACTATTTTTAATAGTCTTAAGCAGTCATTGTTAAAAAGGATTATAAACACCCTTATAAAGCCTTTTACAGGTCTGTTATATTTATCTCTGTTTTTGCATTCATAGCTGAGTCAGAGTACAGTTTTTGCCAAGACATCATGATCACTGGTCATGTTCAGCAGGTGGTCAGTCATGACAGAGCATTTTTATAATAAGATCAATCCAAGCAATATGATTATGGCTGTAAATGACAAGTGGATGCTCAGAGCAGAGGTCGCTCATACAGGTATTACTCTGCTTAGTTATGTAAGTATCTGCAAGCAGCTTCTATTTGGCTTGATAATTTATAACCAAAGCTTCATTCTTGAAAAATTGGTTTCCTGAGGCAACATTAAATTGCCTGACCATATGAAAAATCAGCAAAACTTTTACATTCTCAGTCTCTTAACTTCTCAGAGATCTGGCCCAAACAGATGTGTGATAGCTCTTTGAAACTTATTAAAATTGTGCCTCGATACCGAAAAGAGTCCCTGTAAATGCAGATTACATTAAGAAAATTGAGGGCTAGGTGTCAAGATGAAACATAATGTTTATAATATTTACTTATATATGTGTCAATCTTACATTGGGTAAATGTGCAAAAAAAACATGGAGTAGTTTCCTTAATGACATGTTACAGAATGACAACAAGTTGGAAAATCTGGCAGAGGTTATTTATAATAGACACATGCCATTGTTAAGTGATGTTATCTTCAACTCTTGTTCAGAGTAAGAATAGCACTTGTATCTATTTTCGAAGAGCGAATCTGCATTTTCTCTACCCAGGGGCAAGTGTGAAGTAAAGCTTCACTTGGCTTTGCCAAGTTTTACCTGGTTAGGATGAGAGGACGAGTGGCTTCCTTGAGCCCTATTAAGTGTACATGGCTAAGATTATATATGCATTTAATAATTAAATTAGTGATAAATTAAATATGCCACTGTATTATCCATTTTATTTGAGATCCTCCTTTTGGGGAAAATTTTGACAGTCATTGGTGAAAGTTGCAGTGTTTTTTCAAGATCAATGGTGTATCTCTACCAAATATTAAGTATAAAAATGTACATGCTAAAGTAAGACAAATCCAATATATTACAGTGCCATATTGGTGGATATTAATATTATTTACTCTTCTCCATCAAAGCTATTTTTTAGAATTTTAGCATTATAACAATTTTGGTGTTAAGAAGTTATAGAAAATTAAAACTATTTTCTGTTTGTGACAGGTTCATCCAGGATATGGCTTCCTATCTGAGAACACTGTGTTTGCAGCCAAGCTGGTAAGTGAATACAATATTGATGAAAAAGAGCTCACATGCGTAGAGGCTAGTGTCAGCAAATTGATTTACTTCTGACATATTCAGAAGCAAAGCCACGATAGTATTATTTTCTAATTCATACATGAACATTTCCCCAAAATGATAATAAATGTTTTGCACACTATTTAATATACTTTAAAAAATAATTTTCTGGGTATGAGAAAAATAAACATAAATGTATTTTAAATTTCAGGAACCACTCCATTATCAAAATATATTCAAATTCATGTTATCTTTTCCCCAAAAAATGATAAAACATTTTTTATACACTATTTAACCTACTATGAAATAAAAATTTTTGTTATGTGCGAATGAATATTTCAAATTTTGGGAGCCATGCCATGACTGCATTATATCCGAATTTGTGTTATCATGGGGCGCGTTATAGTGGGGTCACACTGTGTGTATATCTGTCTGTCTGTCTGTTTCTCTTTCTCTCAGGCATGGGAACAATCCTGATGTGTAATTACTAGGAATTCTTGTTGTACCCTTGATTGAGTTCTGCTCTATTTTATTTAAGGCTGAAATTGGAGTGGAATTCATAGGTCCCAGCAGCAAGTCTATTCATGCAATGGGAGACAAAATCGAGAGCAAACGGATAGCAATGAGAGCCAAAGTAAATATGATCCCTGGTCATGATGGTGTAGTAAAAGATGCAGACCATTGTGTGGAGCTTGCCAAAGAAATAGGTCAGAATACTATTTATCGTGTAACATAACATTCATTGATTTGTATTACTCGATTCTTGAAATGTGCTTTATTAATCATCCTTCCTACCCACCCACCTTTCCCAGTCTGAATATGAAATAGGTGGTGAGCAATGAGCTGAAATTTTCTCCTGCTAAATTTATTATTTTGCTTTATTGTTCGAGTAAAACATACATGGAAGGCAGGGATGGCACTTTCATTATTGAAGAGTAGATCAAAGTTAGAATCATCTTTAGGACTGTTTGAATAAAACATACACGGGATGCAGGGATGGCACTTTCATTATTGAATAGTAGATCAAATTATTTTCCTATGAAGTGTTTGAGTAATCAGAGTACAACTTCTCTAGTTATTGTGGATATTTAAATGGAAAAGCCCATGGGTAATTCATCATTCTTAACTCAGTACTTATATTTTTTATAGTGACATTATTATAAGCTGGAATTTGCAAAATTTGATGTTACTTAAACTTTTTCTACCTTTATTGCAAGAAGAAACACATTTTTAAGTAAATTCAGATTTACTGTTCATGTTGAATTTTAATTAATTTTATGATTTTAAAAATTCAAATCTTTTTATTTCAGTTGTATGAATAAAATCACATGGATATGTTTCCATGTGCAAACAATATTTAATAACTCTTAATTATTCATGTTGTCAAGTTGATATAGTAGATAGTTAAACAAAATCAGATTGTTAATTAAGACAGAAATGCATACTGATTATTTTCACTATTTATATCAGACCATGATTTTTTATGTGGTCTTGTTTATTACTTTTGTTGGTTTTAATCGTACTTTAGGCACAATATAGGGTATATAATGGTGAGGTAATGGAACATAAGTACTTTTCCCAAGAGCATCCTGATGCAGCTGACCAGGGCCTACAACCCTTGGATTACAAGTCCAACACTGTCCAGAAGGAGCTCTCTTCTAATGTGGACCTTCATTGTAATATTTTACCGAATACAAATATAACCTCAGCCAAAATTATTGCTTCAATTTGATTGGCAGGTCATTACTCTAACTTGTTTATATGTAATCATCATGTTTACAATGGTCTGTTCTTTTCCTATAGAACAAATTTTTTCACGTCTTTTAATCACATTTCCAAGTTTATATCACATTTTTCTTTTGGAAAGAAAAGATGATTGCTTTTTCTGAATATGCTAAGAATTAATACAAATAAATAAAAAAATGATAAATTGTGTTAAGCATTCATTGACTGCTGTTTGTTCTCTCAGGTTACCCAGTGATGATCAAGGCATCAGCTGGAGGTGGTGGGAAGGGAATGAGGATTGCTTGGAATGACAAAGAAGCAAGGTAGGTGGGAGACCTTTCTTTTTATGAGAAAAGCACTCAGTTGCAAAAATAAACTACCTGGAGGTTGAGTGGTTTTAGCTGTTCACTAAGATTTCTGTAAGGCTTATGGTGTGATCCTTTGTCCTAGCTTCTATCAAGTTTCTGTTTTTAACTTGTAAAACATCAGACCAGTTTCAACCAAACTTGTCATGGCAATGCCAGCATGAAAGACTTTTAGTTTTGTACAAAATAATACTATAAGCACAGTTGCGGCTGATACAGTTTTTAAAATAAGCTTTCTAGAGAAGAAATGAAGGTTAATGGTAGGATCCATATTTGGGAGAGACATGGGTTTAATAGTTCCCATCATGTCTGTCATTTTTGCCCTAAACACAATCAAAAAGCAAAGTTCACTTCATCTTGCCTTAAATTCATGCCATTCCACCCCATTTTATGTCACCTCTGTGCATTTATAATTCAAAGCAAAATAGTGACTTGTGTGTTGGTTTTTTACCTTCAGAGCAGAGACTAGAGAATTAAAGTTTTCCTATGCAGACATTAATTTTGTTGTTAATTTGATGATCCTAAATGCCATAAATTATATTGCTGTCTGTTGAATTCTTGTCAAATGTTCACACATTGTCCTAGGAAAATATGATTGAAAAATTCATTTTTGTAGCCCAATCAGAAGTGAATCATTCAACCTAGTCGAGTCCATTACAAATAAAATCAATCATCCTATAAACATGAAGAGATGATTTTGGCTCTAGAATAATGTTTCATTTGTATTTTATTTGTCTGGTCTGAAAATATGCAAGAACAGAAATTAAACATGACTTTTGAACATCTGAAATTTTGAACTTTCCATGCTTACTTTTCAGAATTTTTGTCAACTTTGCCCTTTTATGGCTGGAAAGAGAATTCATTTCACTAAATTTATTTTTTAGTCTCAGTTGACCAATTTATTAGGGAATGTCATCCAAAACTTTGAAATGACCACTTCAATTTTCTTGTAGGTCACCTTATGGTTACTAAAGTTTGAATGCTGCTTGGGGCAGTGGTATATCTTCAGTGTTTAAATGAAGGGATGAACATGCAATTAATTATGATCCCACAAGTTTTGGATAAGTGTCCAGCAAAAAGATATGTTTATGCCTTTAACTTTTGTGTGGGTGCATGTGTGAGATTTGGATTTTAAACATAGTTTTAAAATATTTTCAGTCATATTGCTACATAGTCTGTGGTGTGGTATTTTATAGTGATGTTGCGCAGTGGGGCATCATGCCGCAGACATGTAGTATCGTGGCCCATCCAGACACATTATTCTGACATGAGGCCAAACCAGTCTTAACACTAACCTCTTAATGCTGAGCATCAAGTGAGGCAGCTGTTAGTACCATAATTATAAGTCTTTACTATGATTCGGTTGGGGTACAAACCCACAACCTCCCACATCTGAGATGGATGCTCTAAACACTAAGCTGCCGGAGCAGTCCTTTAACTTTTATTGAGCTCTGTGAAAAATAGTATTGTGTCTGATGCTCTGTTTTCAGAACTGCTTTTCGTTTGTCATCCCAAGAGGCCAAGTCAAGCTTTGGAGATGACAGGATGTTGATAGAAAAGTTTATTGACAATCCAAGACATATTGAAATGCAGGTAAATATGGAATTAGAAATATAACTGATAAAATACTTGTTTGTATTTACTTTGTTTTAAGAACATGAAAACAATTTTGCACAAAGAAATTTTGCTATTCATATGGTTAAATATAAGGTAGATGAGTGTGCTTTTGTTATTACCTTTAATTTTTATTCTAATTTGGACCTGACAGTCTCTACAAGAGTAAAAAGAAGTGTACATTTAAGATAAATCTTCTGGGAGACAATTCAAGCATAAAAGGATATGATTCTTTTATGTGATTGTTTTCTTCCTTGCTGTAAGATTCGGCATTTGATGTAGGGTAATGCAACTATGTACAAGCATATTAACATATTTTTATAATGCGTATTTTGATGCTCGAGTCATAATTTGCTGTAATTGCATTCATTGTTTTTTAGATACAAATCATAAAACTTGTACATTATGAGTCATTCATATTTAAGTTTTATTATCTCTACTGGACATAGAGCAGAAGAGATTATGGAATGGTCTGATGTCCATTGTCCATCACCTGTCAATTGCCCGTCTTCTGTCCATTGTCCATCGTTTGACAATTGCCCATCATCTGTCCATCCATTAACACCAGTTTGTTATCATTATTTCTCCTAAACTACTTAGAGAATTGCCATGAAACTTGTACATTTATCCCTTTGTCCAATTGGACCTAAGCAACAATAGTACCACATGGCCATCCAATATGGCCACCACAGTGGCCATCTAGAAAATTTATTTGTTGCTTCTGTTCAATGAATAGACTTATCTAAATTGGGTTTTCACTAAAAGGACTTATTATATTTACTTGATCCTAAATGAAAATGGTGTTGACCTGATGTCAGCATGGCTACCAGAGCAACCTTCTTGTTAATGCTGCTTTTCTTGAATGGAAATTCATATTGATATGAGATTTTCATCAGAAGACTTCTAATGGTTCTAAATAAATATTGTGCTGATCTGATGTCCAATGTGGCCACCCCAGTGGCTGTCTTCAAAATCTTGTAATTACTAATCTTTCTGATCAAAAGTATCATTGCCATGCGATCTTCACCAAAAGATTTCTTTTGACGTATGGTTAGTCCAAGATAAAATGTGATCATCTTGTCCAGCATGGTCACCACAGTGATCATCTTGAAAATATTATGGTTGCTATTACTTGTGAATGGATAAGCATAGTTTTTTTTTAACTACAATTCTTATGAGGTCTGGTTAGTCCCAATGGTGTCATTGAGTCTGTGACAGTGGTCATCATGACAGGTTTTGTCCATACTATTTCTGCCACATGGATGGTCATATTAGCATTGGGTATTCTTCACACAAAGGCTTTTTGTGATGTTTGGTTAGTCATAAATAAAAATGATGCTGATCCAACTTCTAATATAATTGCCACTATAACAGCCATCTTAAAGATTTTTTATTACTAATTCTCCAAGAGAGCGTCATATCAGTATTCACCAAAAGACATTTATGATGCCTAATTGGTACTAAATAGAAATTTAATATTGAATATGGCCTAATTGCTACTAAATAGAAATTTAATATTGAATATGGCTTATTTGGTAATAAATATAAATTTAATATTGAATATGGCCTATTTGGTAATAAATAGAAATTTAATATTGAATATGGCTTAATTGGTACTAAATAGAAATTTAATATTGAATATGGCCTAATTGGTACTAAATAGAAATTTAATATTGAATATGGCCTAATTGGTACTAAATAGAAATTTAATATTGAATATGGCCTAATTGGTACTAAATAGAAATTTAATATTGAATATGGCCTAATTGGCACTAAATAGAAATTTAATATTGAATATGGCCTAATTGGTACTAAATAGAAATTTAATATTGAATATGGCCATCATAACAGCCAACTTGAAAATCATATCTGTTCTTCCTTCAAAACACAAAGTTCTATCAGCATGGGGTTTCCACCAGAAGACTTTGTATGATGCCTTGTTGGTCCTAAATGAAAATGGTGCCAAGTTAAAATACAGTATGTCAACCACAGCAGTTCATTTAAAAAACTTTGTTTTAAAAACTTAACATTTACAAGAAAGAAGAGGTCTTTATTGACTTCTTGGAAATTCTTTTCAGCCAATATAGTGTACCCTTGTTGTTATAGAATGTTTAAAAGTTTATTTCTGTTTTGAATAAATATATCAATTTATGCTTTCACCTACTGACCATGCATATGCTAATATGACATCAGTATTTAATTGTTGACAAAATTTGAGGTGTAGAGAGAGGGACAGCTAAGGAGGAACTTGTTGGTCTGATATCAAGTTTCATGAGAATTTGAAAGATTTGGCAAAACATGCATTTTTGTAAAACTTGGAATCAAATGTTCTTTAAGTATATAGGTGGATAAGTAGGTAGGTAGATTGATATGGAACAGTCTCAAGCTTTCTATTTGTAAAAAATATATTACTACAGTAAAAACTGTATTGAGGGACCTCTGCAATGAGTGACAACCTGTCGTTTCCGACTAAAATTGTAATGCACTAATCAATTTTATTATATAAACACTGTTGTGAGCAACGATTTAATGAACACGACCAGGGACCATGATATCTTAGCAAAATGTACATTTGGACACTGGTATGAATGACCATATTGCAAAAATGGGGTAAACTCCACCAATGTTTATTTAATCCAGTGATTGCTGTTATATGTAGGCTCGTACAAATGTAACAAAAGAAAAAGGTGAAGTCAACAGGCTTTGTAAATTTTAACAAAAATAACTTATTTATCTAAAAAACAATGTAAAAATAGAAAATAGGACTTAGGGTTTGTCAAAATAATCCAAACATTAATCCTAGAATTGAAATATAAGTCCTATCACTAAACAGTTGTAATTGAATCCATGTTTGAATCTCGATGAAGTTCCAAAATAGAAGGTGATGATATCAGATGAAGTTGTTGTACTGAAGACAACAGTTCCTCGTTCAATTTTGTGAATCAAGATTAATATTCTAGCTTTGGAATTCCAAATAATTTCCATTGAATGTATTGTTCAAGACGTTGATGAAGAAATACTTATTTTCAGTGAATTTAAATTATTCTTACATAGCAAATAATTTAAAATTGACAACAACAGAAAATACCTCTGAGCTCCTGGAGGTATTTTTTTTTTATGACTAAATTAATTTAATACCAAATGGCTGTTTTAAGCCTGATTTTCGATTACTTGGTATTTCATGTGACAAACTACATTTATTCCAAATTGAACATTGCAATAATAAAAGTGTATTTTGTCACATAGCTTAGAATAGCCTTATCTAAAACATCAGACTCACGCTATACATGAAAATAAAAAACTGTTTACACATGGGTAACACATGGGTTAAAAAATGACCCTGGAAAAATCCAATCATTTCCAGTAAGTGTTTACAAGTTTGCAAACCAAGGTTGGCTAAAAATAATGCTATTATGTTTTTACATTCTATACAGATTTTTTTGGAAAAATTGAATTTCATGAAAATAATTACAATAAAAGGTAATGAAACAAAATAAAATAAAGAATTTTGACACTAGCACACAAGCAATTTAATTACATATATGTAACACTGCTTATATGTTTTTAAAAAATAAGAGGCTGACTACCAGTATTGGAAATGTTGTAAGTATGGCTATAGTTTTCTATATTTTACTGTAAACCAGATTAAAGTACCTGTACCTGGCCTTATCGTAGCTACAAGCAGGACCCAGTATACAGCTCTGTGAATGACCATATCACAAGAACAGACAGACAACAATGACTTTTATGTAATCATTTGTAATAATATTGACAGATGGCACAGTCTGTATACCAGACTATTATACATATTGTGAATTGCCATTGTAGTGCTGAAATTAAGGTAGTGGTCGTGTATATTGTTTGTCTTTAGAGTTAATCTATAATACCTGGAGGTGACAAGGTCTTTATCTATTAAACCAGCAAGTGAGAATCATTTGTGGGATTTGATAAATAGTGGAAATTATTCTGTTTTGGATGAGATAACTGTTTCATTTTATTTCCCTAATTGTTAGATATGTAATGCACATGTATAGATTTTTTTTGTATTTTCCCAGAGATTAGTCAAAATCATCTTTACAGTTGATTTTGCAACTAATGACTTTAACACCTAGTACCTTAATAACAATGGAAGAACCTCCAACTAAAATAATTTTTGCAACTGAAAAATGTGAAAAAGCACAGGCCACATGCAAAATAATGGTTCACTTATAGGTAAAACAAATTTAGGTCATTAAAAAGGAGAAGGAGTAAATGAAATGATTTATTATGCTAATACATGTGCTTGTGATATTAAGATGTAAATGTGATTTCATGTTTAATGATAGAAAAATATCTTTGTCGCTATATAAATGCATACAATATTTTAGCAACAACTTTTAATGAAGAAGAGAATATGTACAGCAATTAGGTTTTTTCTTTAAATTGTTCTAAAACTGGACCTTGGAAACTGGTCTTTTTGTACAAACCTGTTATGAGAGACCACTTGTCTTGAGAGAACATTTTCTGTTGGCAGAAGGAGTGTTCTATCATAACCGGTTTTACTGTATAAACAGTTTGTTATGCTTGAAAGATAGCAGTATGTGGTTATTATTTACATTACTTAATTTCCACAGGTTATAGTTGACAAAGTAATGTGCTGTTATTTATATCTTAATTTTCACACATGTTAAGTGACTTACAAAGTTATGTGTAGTTATTTACATCTTAATTTCCCCAGGTGTTAGGTGAGAAAGCAATGTGTTACATTTTAATTTCCATAGGTGTTTTGTGACTTTCAAAGCAATCTGTAGTTATTTACTTATTAATTTTCACAGGTCTTTGCTGAGAAAGTAATGTTTGGTGGTTATTTACCTCTTAATTTCCACAGGTGTTGGGTGACAAATATGGGAATGTTCTGTGGTTAAATGAGAGAGAATGCTCCATTCAGAGAAGAAACCAGAAAGTCATTGAGGAAGCACCCAGGTGAACTTACGTTTTAATCACTTGAGTACAGTGACCTTTGATGCAGTTATAAGAAATACTGCAGTTGATGTTTTGTCTGTTCATTTGTTTTACATCAATAACTGTCAGCAGCAATTTTCCCAATTGGTGGTTCATGCTGATTAAATTTTAGACAGGTAAGCTAATGAATCCTGTTTGTTTTGAAAATTTATTCAGAATTTAGCTTTTACAGCTTATATAAAAGTTACTTTCCACTCAGCTTTTGTAACTTATTTTACAGTGCATTCTTTGTTTTTCCTTTAGACTACAGCTGCACAGTTCTGTAAGTGACATTGAAAGAATAGGAAAATATTAGCTTTTGTCTCAACACATTTCTAGTATAAGTGATACACTGGTTTAATCTTGAGCCTGTTTGGTTAATTGTGTATTTGACTGCATTTCAGTACATTTGTGGACCCAGCCATGAGGAAAGCCATGGGAGAACAGGCAGTGTCATTGGCCAAGGCTGTAGAGTATTTTTCTGCTGGTAATTTTGTTTCTTTTATTAATAAGTTCGGTGTGCAGCTTAAAATGATATAATCATTACATTATTACCTCATCAGTATGATGCCACTTCTGATCAAAGTGTATCTTACTGAAGTGAACTAGGATTGGGAGCTTTGGCATACAAGGGCAATGTTGAGACTGCTGTTTCTTATTAAATAATGAAAAACAAAATGCTTTTGTAATTGTGATGAACATAATATCAGTCTTGTTGAAGGAAATGATAAAGTAAACAAAATATGATAGTTGGGAAATTTGTAGTGATTTATTACCTGCCATAAATTTGACATGTATGCTTTCAGTTGCGGAATACCAATGTGATCTCAGTAATTGTATCATGCTGTTTAAAATTCACCAACAGATCTATTTACTTTGTATTTAATAAAGAGAGTCCATGATTTTCAACCTGTGAAAATGTCATTAAAATTTTAATTTTCAATAGCTATATCATTATGGACAGTTATTTACCCAGGGTGGGGTGGGGTGGACCTTTTTCTATGCTTTTCACCAAGCCAACTTTGACAGAAGCAAAACATGGAGATAACTTTGGTATCTTGGTATCCATCTGTATGTCTGTACATTCATATCCACATCGTGATATCTGTGCAGCAAAATCTTAGATTAACTTTTCTTAAGGTTTTGTGTAGTTATTTTCTCCAGTAGAATTGAACATAAAATGTGACTTGCTAACTATGTGGATTCATTTTGATGTGAGCAATTCCAGTATTCCAAATCCTTGGGGATGGGCTTGTCATGCAGGTTGTGGCCAACTTTTTGCCTATTTAATGTCCCATAGCTGGAGATGGGCTTGACACACTGACTATGGACAGATTTTTGCCTATTTAATGTCCATTGCTTGGGGTTGGGCTTGACACACTGGCGGTGGCCTGACTATTTAATGCTCCTTATTTTGGGATTGGCTTGACTATGGACAGATTTTTGCCTGTTTAATGTCCCTTATTTGTGTATAGCTTAAGAAAGTGTACACCAGCTTATCTTTTTTATAAGTGATTTTGGATAACTAGAACCAATATTTATGTAAAAGCATATTTTTTCAATTAGTTAAAATCCTTCAACAATTTCACAGTCATCCATTACTGTCACTGTTTTACCATATTAATGTTTAATGCATGCCCAAGTGTGAACATAATAAACCCAAATCTGCCTTCACTTAATGCACTGTCAGTTGTAACAAAATAGACAAAGATCTGCTGTCACATAATGCAATCAGGTCTGCTATCAAATAATGCAGTCAGATGTAACAGAGTATACCCAGATTGACCTTAACATAAAATAGTAAGCTGTAATTGAATAGACCCAGATCTAATATCACATAATGCAGTCAGATGTAACAAAATAGACCTAGATCTTTTCTCACATAATGCAGTCAGATGTAACAAAATAGACCTAGATCTGATCTCATTATGCAGTTAGATGTAACAAAATAGACTTAGATCTGATCTCACATAATGCACTGTTGGATGTAAGAAAATAGACCTAGATTTGATCTCACATAATGCACTGTTAGATGTAACAAAATAGACCTAGATCTGATCTCATATAATGCTCTATTAGATGTAACAAAATAGACCTAGATCTGATCTCATATAATGCACTGTAAGATGTAAGAAAATAGACCTAGATCTGACCTCATATAATGCTCTGTTAGATGTAACAAAATAGACCTAGATTTGATCTCACATAATGCACTATTAGATGTAACAAAATAGACCTAGATCTGATCTCACATAATGCACTGTTGGATGTAAGAAAATAGACCTAGATCTGATCTCATATAATGCACTGTAAGATGTAAGAAAATAGATCCAGATCTGATCTCATATAATGCACTATTGTAACAAAATAGATCCAGACCTGCTTTCAGAAAATGTACTCTCAGATGTAACAGAATAGACTGAGATCTACCCTCACTTAATGTATTCTCAGATATAGGTCTGTTCACTTTGTATGAACAAAAAATCAGAACAAACAACATTGACTCAGATCTTCTGGTACATATTGTGCCTGTAGGTCTTAATCCACAGTGTTCATATTTGCTTGCAGGTAGTAGATTGATAAAGATGAAGTTATCATTGTGTGATTCTTTGAAGAGACATTGCACTCATTTTCAATTTTTTGCCATTGATGCTTGTAATGATTTCATATTTTCAATTTTTGGCAGAGTGCATGCCAAATTTTCATTAAGAAATCTTGAAAAAGATGTAGATTATTATTTTGTCCTGTTTGTTTATTAAAAAAATAAATACAGATATGTAGAGCTACTTTATTCCAGTGATCCATTTGATCATTCAGATGTATTCTGTGCATTCAGTTTTCATCATCTTTAATTTATATTCTTTTCAAATGATGCATTTTGTCAGGTTTAACTGTTCCATAATGCTTACTGCACATATACAGAACCATAATCTCAGACTAGAAAGCATGGCAAATAATTTTTTATGACCTGCACAGAGGTTTTAATTAAATGGTTATCTTCTAGTTTCATCACAAACTTCTATATTTTTTATAACTTTTTATCAGTTATTGAATGGTAGATTTAAATTCCCTTTTTGTGGTACTGAATATTTGACTTGAAATTTTTATAAGGAACTAAATAGCTGAATTCAAATAGCATATTTTTGGTACTGAATATATTTACATAACTTTTTATCAGTAATTGAATGTTTGAATTAAGCTTTACTTTTTATGGCACCAAACTTTTCACATAACTTATTATAAGTAACTGAATGGTCAGTTGAAGATTTCATTTTGTGGTATTGACTTTTCACATAACTTTTTATCAGTAACAGAATGGTACAATTGAAAATTTCCTTTTTGTGATGTCAAAATTTGCAGCTGATGCCATGGTAAGCACATATTAGCATAGGCATTCATGCTATGTCAAGTCAATTTTAGTTCCTATGCTTGTAATTTTTTTGTTATTGACTGCTTCTGTGTTATCTGATTGTGTTCTGTGTTTTATAGCTGTTGAAGCATGTATATATACCAGTCATGTTGAGTCAGAAGGTATAGGAGAAAAAACTGGATCTGTCATGGATGTTACATAGTTAATTTTGCAGACTCACTTGTGTATTATGAAGAATACATTAGTTGTCAAATTTCATTTTATGCTTGACCTCTGTTGAATTAATACATGGTACTTTTTGCTCTTTCATACAAAACATGAGACCTGCCTATAAAGGACACTAGGGGTATAGAGAAATGTCATTTGTAAACAGGTGTACATTCTATATATACATTTAATACTTTGAAGTGATTGTAACTACAAGCTTTCCCAAATATTATCCTGTATAAACATGTGTTCTTTACATATTATCTTGTCTAAGATAGATTTTACTGTGCTACAGAAATAACAAATTGTGTAAAAAATGTACTTTATTTTCAGATATTTATTTAATTTAAAATCCAGCATAACCCTATTGCTCTGGATACAACAGTGGGACATTTTATTATTTTACAGAACATTTTTGTTGGGATTCTTGCATCTGTCTGTTTGTCTGTCTCTTGCCTAATTGTGCTTTGGTTTTTGTCAGGCACTGTGGAGTTTCTTGTTGACTCAAAGAAGAATTTTTATTTCCTGGAAATGAACACCAGACTGCAGGTGGAGCATCCAATCACAGAATGCATAACAGGAATAGACGTGGTTCACCAGATGCTACGTGTTGGTAAAGGTAAGTACAATTTTGTAATTTACATTAGGAATTTGTTCATATTGAGCATCACTAGAATCGACTTGGTTCAACAGTTGGTCCAAAAAAAGGTAATTGTAACCATTAAATGGTGCATTTTACCAAGCAAATTATAATTTAGGTCAAAAAGGTACTAAAATCTGGTTTATTTTTATGTATGACTTGATCAGAAAATGCGCCACAGAAAAAAAACTTAGTTAACAACATATTTAGTAGGCTGTTAATTTGGATTGATGGTAACCATGGTAAAAACAACATATGCAACTTAAAGATTGAATGCTTACTAGGTAGTTTTTAAAAGCAGTTTGAATAAGGATTATGTCTTCTAATTTTATTGAACTGATCTTGTTATCTGAGATTGAACTTGTCATAGCTAAACAGAAGTGGGTGGGTTAAATGCCACAGCTAAACAGAAGTGGGGTGGGGTAAATTCTATAGCTAAACAGAAGTGGGTGGCATCTGTTGACAGATATGAGCTTCCATAATTTTTGTAAGAGTTTCTGCTCTTTATGATTTACAGGTGGATGCAGTTTATGACAGACTTTTATGAATGCAGCAAATCTTGCTAATGTTAGTGAGACTTAGTACTTACGGTCATCATGGTTTTCCTGTTCATTCATACATTATTTTAAAAGAAAGTTGCACTTCTTTGTTTTAGATTCATCATCATCATGGAATATGGGTGGGATGTCATAGGGGCAGGGGTATATAGATTGTGGGTTAATTGCTCACCTTTCCTCACCTTTCCACACACCTGAATGATTTGAGAACACTTTGTTATCAATGTAATTATCTTCCAAACATGAAGTATGTATCAGTCACCAGTAATTGTTACATAATAAGTGACAAACACTGTGAGTAGTTGATGTTTTAATACATTTGTGCTTTTCAAGAATAAATGTAGCTAATTGTTAGAGACACATTTCCAAACACACCTATAACAAAATCTCCAAGATTATGTCATTAATAATTTTCTTGTAGTCACTTTGAAATGAGCAACATATATCAAAAGCCTTCTATGACAATCAAGCTTGGCACATTTGATTGGACCAGATGGTTAGCCAGGCATTTTCACTGACCAACATGCTGGTCACAGAGGATCCTACTCAACCATTGCTTGTGGCTAAAATAGGACTGAAAATTTGGTGAATCCTGTATATTTACAGATATTATGATTATAATGTAACTGATAAAACTAGATACAAATGTTTCTTCCCTATTTGCCAAAATTTATTTAATAAAGTAAACATTCCTTGTCTGCATAGGAAACTGCATGACTGACATTGATTTGTGTATAGAAGTGACAGACTTTGACCATTTTATTTTGTAGTCAAGGTCATCAAAAATTTGTGCCAAGTTTGTGGTTATAGCATTTATTTCTTTTGCTTATATTTTGCTAAATCTTTTTATTTTTTAGCTCTACTTGCCATAGACCAGAAGAACTTATAAGATCGTCTTTATCCATTTTCCATCATTTGTCATCTACCCATCATCCATCATTCGTCCACATGTTAGCACAAGATTGCTTTTGCTATTCCTCTTAACCTACTTGGTTGATTGCAATGAAACTTTACATTCACCCAATAGCCTTGTTGCTTCTAAATGAAAATGGTGCCATCCGGTATGGCCACAAAATCAGCCATCTTGAAAATTGTGTTACTGATACTCCTTCTGAATGGATGATCATATCAACATGGAGATTTCACTAAAAGATTTCTTATGATATCTGGTTGGTCTTGAATGAAAATGGCCTGATGTCACCATAGTGGCCATCTTGAAAGTGTTACCGCTACTCTTGAACAAAAAGTAATATTGCCATGGGATTTTCACCAGAAGACTTTTTATGATGTCTAGTTGGTCCTAATGGTGCCATTTAGACATTCATAATGCCTGCCACAGTGGCCATCTTGAAAATCTTGTTATCACTAATTCATTTGGGTTTTCACTTAAAAATGTCCTTTGATATATAGTTTATCGTAATTAAAAATGATGCTGATCCAACATATAATATGACTGCCAGAATGGCCAACTTGAAAAATCTTGTTATAGCTACTTCTCCTTGATCGCTGGTCATATTGACACTGTTTTCACCAAAAACTTCATATGATATATAGCTAAAAAGAAATGGTGCCAGTCTGGTTTTAAATATGACTGCCATTTATTATTTGATTGACAAAAACACTGAACATGTTTTTGTTGTTTTGGTGCCTCTCAGGCTGATTCTCTTCAGTCACCAGTTTCAATAAGAAACGTGTCTGCTTAGAGCTTTAATATGGTTCCTTGTAAATCCCATTCTGTTGCATTACTAACCCGGCTTAATCTGAAGAAAGTAACACAAATATTTCAGGACACAAGCTTTTACACAAGCAGTCAGATATACCAGTGAATGGATGGGCCGTTGAATGCAGAGTTTATGCTGAGGTAAGGATCATTGGTAAATATTTTTGCATTAACTTTGAGAATCAGTTTAATTCAGGGCTAGTATTTAAGATGTTTTTGGTATCTGCTTTTATAAGCATTATGGGCTGTTCAAATACAAACATTATAGGCCAGTCAGGTGCAGGTATTAGGCAAGAAAAGATGTGTTTCTAGTCAGTAAACTTCCCTGTTTTTGATTGCAGACCCTAGCAATCCCCCCCCCCAAGCAGGAATAAACATTTCATTAAAACAAATCCCAAAATTTGAACTAAAAAAACACAACCTATCTGCATACCGTAATTTTAAACCAGTGTAATAGGAAACACGTTCTTTTAGCCTTATATGCCAGTTGAGTACAAGCACTATAGGCCAGTCAAGTAAAAGCATTATATGTCAGTCAAATTCAAGCATTATAGTTCATTTGAGAACAAGCATTGTAGGTCAGTCAAATACCATCATTAGCGGCCCACCAAGCACAAGCACTATACACCAGTCAGGTACAAGCATTATAGGCCAATCAGCTTGGCACATTTGATTGGACCAGACTGTTGGCCAGGCATTTTCACTGACCAACATGTTGGTCACAGAGGTTCCTACTCAACCATTGCTTGTGGCTAGGTTAGGACTGGAAATTGGTGAATCCTGTATATTTACAGATGTTATGATTATAATGTAACTGATAAAACTAGATACAAATGTTTCTTGCCAATTTACCAGGTACAAGCATTATAGGCCAGTCAGGTACAAGCATTATAGGCCAGCAAAGTTAAGTATTATAGGTCATTTGAGTAAAAGCATTATATTCCAGCCCAGTACAAGCATTATAGATGGCTAATTACAAGTTTTATAGATCAGTCTGGTACAAGCACTATAGGCCAGTTGAGTAAAAGCACTATAGGCTAGATGATTATAAGCAAGTATACCTGCAGAGCTAATTAGTTGTTTGATCAAGCTTGTTATAAATTTGTTTGCCTGCTAGTTTGCTACCCAGGTTTATTGTACATTTTTCTGCCCCTGAAATAATGTGACATTCGGATCCATACATTTATTACTTCCCAGAAATTAGTCATCATTAATCAGAAATTGCACTTTCTAGCCTGCAAAATAAATGTGTTCTGTAGTTGGAATAGTCAAACATGATTTAGACAATATTGTAGACTTTGTATTTTATAGCACTGGGCTAACAATTTTAGTATTTATGCCACTAGTCTGTTGCATTAAATAACAATTGCTAACATTTGTTTAAGGTGCCCTACCATGTATAATGCAAGCTGATTTTGTTTTTCACAAAGCTTACTGGAAAGAACTTGAATACGATGTTGAATTTACTTGCAGTTTTATTCACTGTTGATATCATGATGTGTGATGGTACTTTGTTTGCTTGAAAAAATATTTATCTTCATTTTCTAAAAGCACATATTGTTATTTGCTAATCAATTAATGCAGTGTAAAAATGAAAACATTTTGTTACTTTGCTTTTTCAAGGGAAATATTTGTCTACCATGAAAAATATTCCCAAAATAATACAAGGTATGTGTTAAAGCTTATCTGTCTTTTGTGCTAACAGTATAAAGTTCTGAATTTATTCCCATTCCAATGCCACTGGTGACAGTGAAGTGAAACCCCATGGCTGCCAGTGAAGTGAAGCCCTGCCATGTTAAAAAGCGGAGCTATACAATGTCCCATTTGTTCAACTGTAAAGTTTACCCATTTAGTATTTATGATTTCAGGATCCATACAAGAACTTTGGAATGCCCTCAATAGGCAGACTGAACAAGTACATTGAACCTCTCCACATACCAAATGTAAGTATAAGCTATCCCATCAACAAATAGTTTATTGAACCTCTCCACATTCCAAATGTAAGTATGAGCTATCCCATCAACCTATAGTTTATTGAACCTCTCCACATTCCAAATATAAGTATAAAGCTGCCCTGTACATCAAACTTCTCTGCATACCAAATGTAATTACAAAACTGCTTTATTAGCCTGCAGTACATAAACCATCTCCACATATCAAATGTAAGTATAAGCTATCCCATCAACCTATAGTACATTGAATCTCTCCACATTCCAAATGTAAGTATAAGCTATCCCATCAACCTATAGTTTATTGAACCTCTCCTCATTCCAAATGTAAGTATAAGCTATCCCATCAACCTATAGTTTATTGAATATCTCCACATTCCAAATATAAGTATAAGCTATCCCATCAACCTATAGTACATTGAACCTCTCCACATTCCAAATGTAAGTATAAGCTATCCCATCAACCTATAGTACATTGAACCTCTCCACATTCCAAATATAAGTATAAAGCTGTCCTGTACATCAAACTTCTCTGCATACCAAATGTAATTACAAAACTGCTTTTTTAACCTGCAGTACATAAAGCTCTCCACATATCAAATGTAAGTACAAAGATGTAAGTACCTAAGTGCTCTAATACCTACAGTACATTAAATTTCCACACATACTCAATGCAGGAATAAAGCTATTCTATTAACCCACAGTACATTGAACTTCTCAACTTAGTGAATGTAATTTTAAAGCTGTTTTATCAGTGTACATTACATTGAACTTCCCCACATTCCCAACATAATTGTTAAGCTGTCCTGTCAACCTAGAGTATATCATTCATCAAACCTTTCCACATACTATATGCAAGAATAAAGCTGTCATATGAACCTACATTACCTTAAACTCTCCACATTCCAAATATAAGTATAAAGCTGTCCTGGGTGCAGATGTAGCTCAGTTGGTTGAGTGTTGGAATCATAATCTAAGAGACAGAGGTTGGATACCCAGTCATTCCAGCTTGGCTTGGCTGCATTAATGTATCCTAGGGTATCGTATAGCCATAAATGTTAAAAGTGATTTGAAACTAACATTAATAACCTGATGAACTGTCTGAAAAATAAAGGACAGGAAAACCATGAAACTTCATCCTTTATTAAAAGGATTCCTTTATATGAGGTTTTCTAAAACTTGTTATGCAATGTAAGACATCTACACTGATATTGATGTTGATTATTTGAAATGTAAGACATTGACCCAAACAAGATAAATATCAGGGTAGGCATCTTACAGTTTTTGACTAACTTAAAACATAAATGTTCCAATGCATGTCAAGATGTTTGCCACCATTTTTTAAACATTGATGTCATATCAGATACCTGTATTTGTTTACCTAACTAATCAATATAGCAAGATGATAAAGTTTACAAAGTAAGAAATAAAAATCGTTTAGCTTACAAATCTCTTACTGGTATCTTATTCAGAAATGAACATGGTACTTTCATGTGGGTTTTTCCCCTCTTTAAGAGTCTTTTACTTGGGATACTTTATTCTAAGGTTGAATATAAAAATGAAATCAAGGAAGAGGAATTCTTGGGCACTGATCTCTTTGGGGAGGAGTCCTTATTGAATGTGTGTTGAAAGAGATTATACAGTGTGTAATGTGTCTTGTTTCAAAATAAATTTGATCTGCTAACTGCACATAGCACGATTAATTTACATCGTTTCATAAAAATTAAGTGTTCACCGTTAGCATTTTTCTCTTGTTTTGATTTTTCCTAAATTTATTTTGAAAAGCAGTCCCACAACATACATTTCAAATCGTTTCTGTCTTCCATATAGGTACGCTGTGACAGTGGTGTTCAGGAAGGAAGTAACATCAGTATTTACTATGACCCAATGATCTGTAAGGTAAATGTTATTTTTTGTTAAGTGTTTCTCTCATCTATTTCCTTATTATTTTTTCACTATTTTGCATGATATGGTCTGGTGTACTTGGAACTGGACCATATTATCCATGCAACATGTTAGTGCAACCCATTCAAACTAGTCAGTCTATTAATTTATCTGAAACTTGAAACATAAATCTACATAAATCTACCCCACTAACATGTCTGATACTGCCATTTTGACTAACCAATTTAAGGTAAATAGTCTTTTTTTTTATTTTTGCTATTTTATTTTTGTCTCGCCTTCTATGAATCTAATTAAAAGAGGGATATTGTCAGAATGATCTTCTGTACATACAGCACTAACTTGTAGTGAAAGTTTTTTGAATGGGTACTATCCCCTGTTTTCTTCAGTTGGTTATCATCTGACTTGGCCCACAAATGCATATGCTAAATAGAGATTGAAGGTCATGACTGTTATAGGTTCTATTCATAGGGAACAATTATTCCAATATTAGATAAATGGTCAGTAGTTAAATGATTGCATACATAATTGAGTTGCTTTCAGATTAAAAATGTGTATGTGGGATTTAACTATTGCTGCCAGTGTGAAAGTTGGTTATGGTGACAGTAATCAGTTTCTTATGGGGTTTAGCTGAAGAACAATAGTAAATGTCTGTAGATAAGCAATGACATTTTAACTAGATTCACCAGTGTACATGGCACATCCTTGGCAAGTGAAAAGTAATGGTCACCAAGTGAATGGTTATTTGAAAAAACTGTTAAGAGCATTCTGCAAGGGCTTTATTGGTCTGTTCTTTCTATACATGTCTTATTGGCAAATTTGTCACTTATTACCAGAAGAATGGGGGAAGATAAGAGGTTAGAGGTCAAGGTCACAGGTTGTGTCATGCATTACCAGGGTCAATGACATTGACACAGGCAAAAGAAATATTTATGGATTTTGTTTCTATTGATAAATTATAAATTGTTCTGTATAAAAATTTAAAACTTGAATAAACTTTATATGTTAATATTTCTTGCACTACTTATTTCTACATATTTGTGACTCAGATTTTCACTTATGGCATTTGTTAGATGGAGTGAAAAGTCATCATACTGGTAGATGTTCTTTATTTGATACAAGTTGCAAAATTTTATCTATATTAAAAGTATCCAATGCAATGACTCAACTAATTCTTCCAGCCCCACTAAATGAATCACTTGCTTCCCGTTTATTACCAATGTACTTTCATTTTTAGCTAGTGACTTATGGAGAAAACCGAACAGAAGCTCTGAGCACCATGGTCAAAGCATTAGATTCATACATCATCAAGGGTAAGACAAATTTAATATACTTACAGATGGAAATTTCTACAATGCAAAATCTTAAAAACACTTATTTTGTTGCATGAAAAGGAAAAGCAGTAGAATAAGAAATAGATTTTTTTCTCAAAATTTATTTCTTCACATTTGTGTGTGACCAATGAAGGTAGGTTTTATTTTTCAGTTTTGTATTCTTGTCTTGACACAAAATATTCAGGTGCAAATAATAACATAAAGCACCATATTTTGGTATATATAATGTGCACTCGGATTTCCAATCTAGCATTAAATGAAAAACTTTCTTGAGCCATATGGCATGCATATGAAATCCTTTATTCAAAATCTGTTAAGTTCTCTCCTTTTTCATCATGAAACAACATTCCACCATTTTGGATAGTGCACTGTTCATCATTTGCTACATGATATTTGATTGGTTTACAATAAACAGTGCAGGACTGTCTCTCTTGTTCTTTTCTCTCAGTGCTTAATACTTGTACCTGGCTAGAATGGTTAGCTGGTCTCTCTAACAGTCTAGGACTTCCTTATAAGGCCCATGTTGATATTTTGTCTGAATATATTTGTAGTTGTGTAAAAACTTGTGTCCTCGGGTTCAGTATTTATGCTTACATGACATCTCAGAAAATTATGTGTAATTTAAAATTTACACACACAGTACTTTATAATTACATTGAAACCCAGAGAGCCATAGTCAGATTCCCAGAACTGTAATATTTTATCTTGTTAGATCATTAGACCCATAATCCAAGGATTGCAGGTTCAATACACACCCACACCACCCATGGTTGGAAGTCTTGATGTGTCCATGGGAAAGTCTCTTAAATGTTGTTTTCTCAGCATTGTATAATTAATCAAAGTACCATTAAAACCAACAAAAACAAAACTCAGTGTATCCAAATGTCCAAATTGGTATTTGCCTAGGTGTGACACACAACATACCATTGCTGCGAGAAGTGGTGACAGAGGAGAGATTTGTCAAAGGAAACATCACTACCAAGTATCTGCAGGAAGTTTTCAAAGAGGGCTTCAAAGGTAATTTTCTTTAAATTTAGCTGTAGATTTTGTTGTCTCATTTTAAATACATTTAACAAATAATTTGATGGCATTTCATGCATTTTAATTTTGTTTTGTGACATAATATTTTTGTTAATTAATTTTGCTCTTTATATTACACATATATTATGTCAAACAGTATGTAAGATTAATGTCTAATGCGTCCAGATAAAGTATTTCATACCACCAAACACTTTCTGCCTTTTTCGATATTTTCACTGTTTTACAAGTGTGATTATTTTTTTTTTGTCAATGTTATTCAGTTTGTGTGGTTTGCTAATACCTACATAATTATTATTCAATTTTTGCTATATACATTAGATAAAAGATCAGGATTCATTTTTGTTTTTCAGCTTAATATATACTTTTATTAAAAATGAAGATGCATTTATGTTCTTCAAAAACAACTGTATCCATTATATTAAATACAAAACAATTCATTTTTGTTTTCAAACTTGCTATATTTTATATACAAGATGATGATTGATTTGGAGTTTTTTAACTTCAGAGACACATTACATACAACATGAAGATTAATTTATGTTTTTCAACTAGGAATTGTTAAAACTCCGTGGTCTTAAGCTATGTGAAAGAAGCAAAACCAAGTTTAGTAAAATCAAATTATTTCTCTTTAGTTACAGAGTAAACATTTAAGAAGAACAAAAAATGAATTAAATCCCAGATCTTCAAGGTTCTGTCACAAGTCCAAAAATGTAGCATTAGAAGGAATTCTAATACTCCTGAATACTCTGATTTGCCAGAATGATGTAGTCCAGAATGTATTTGAATGAGTCCTCAATAATCCTAAACTGTTAGTCCAGTCAATAAGCACTTTAGTAATTACAATGAATCATTTAAATAATGATTCGTTTCAAATTAAATCTGAACACAACTAAAAGTGATTCCACAAAGACTGGTGTTAAAATAGGTATTGAATAAGTTTGCTTATCACAACCTTTCATGAAAATTAAAGACACAATAATGTGATCAGGATATGGTTAAAAAGCTCTCTACCAGAATATTTTACAGCTCATATATCAGTAAATGCTTATTTATATCTTATAAGCATATAAAAAAATAATGTAGACAAATATAATTTTCATGAAAACCTGAGGTCCTGAACTCAAGTACTAGTAAATATTTACAAAAATGACATTAGTAAGGTAGATCTTAATTACTACCTTAAATTATGGACAAAGGTTATGCACACAATATAAATTAAATATACATAACAGGATATAAAATAAATGCAAAATGTGAATTACATTTCTCAATTGCTGTATAATTTATATTCAAAATGGTCCTTTATATATTCTGTAGAGAGCTTAGTATAGACAAAAATCTTTTTTTACTTTACCTCCTGCAGATGATACAAATGTTTGACCATCCATCATGCAGCTATATTTTCTTTCTTGAGACTGTCAAATAAAAATAGATACTTGAGATAGCTGACTGCCTAATATTGGTGACCTTTAAGAAATGTTTGACTGTACTTTTGTATGCTTAGTGCATAATATTTTTCCTACTGGCTGTATGTCTTGTGTAGGCTCAGATTGTATGTACAGTGTTCCCTCACTTATTGTAGATGTTCCATTTCAGGCTCACCTGCGATAAGTGAATTTCTGTGAAGTAGGGACAATATACATATTTTAGTAGTTATACATTATTTTAAGTAGTTATACATTATTCTAAATCTTTATAAACTCTCCCCACACTCTTAAACCTAACCCTTTCCCATTCCCTTAATAACTTTTCCCATTCTGTACATGTACCTTTAAAAATACTTCTACTTAAATGTTCATAAAAATGTTTTAAACTCTTAAGCTTAATGAAGTTGTATATGAATATGCATTAAATTAATATTTTTTGAAAACTCGCGAAACATCAACTCCGCAATAAATGAACCATGAAGTAGCGAGGGAACCCAGTATAATTACCAGAGAATGAAATCAAGATGTACAGTAATAGTTGTTGCATATGTATAACTTTAGCATCTGTTGATCAGTAATGTCTTCCAATCTTGGCATCTTTTGATCAGTCATGCGTGCTAATCTTGGCATCCAGTGATCATTTATGCTTGCCAGCAATTTATCAGTCATGCCTGCCAACCTTGGCATCCACTGATCAGTTATGACTGCCAATCCATGGCATCCATTGATTAGTTATGCCTGCAGACCTTGGCATCTGTTGATCAGTCATGCCAGCCAATCTTGGCATACATTGATTATTCATACCTGCCAACCTTGGCATCTATTGATCAATGATGCCTGTCAACCTTGACAACCATTGATGAGCAAGTTTCTAATTATTACTTGAACTAAATCACAACTGATCAAGAAGGATTATCATATTTTCAGTGATGATATAGTTATCTGAGTAAATGACATTCAAGATTTCAGAATGCAGCCCAAAGTGTTTGGGGTCAGGGGTAAAAAAGTATTTGTATTTGTTATTAATTTTCATCTCCAGTTGTGGAACTGTGGTTGTTACTTTTGCTTTCAGCTTAATTTTCAGCATTACAATAACTATTGAAAATACCAATTTTCTTAGGTAAGCAACTGTCATCAGGGGAGACAAATGAATTAGCAGCACTTGCAGCAGCAGTATATTGCAAGGATCAACTTCAATCGAGGACATTCAAGAACCAGAGCAGGTACTGCAGTAATATTCACCCATTTCAAACAAATAACCAGAAATTGTAATATTTTAAAATCATTATTAAAGTTTTATGAATTCTATAAATTCAGAATATTTGCATGATATGATTTTTTTGTAAATTAAGAGCCTGTTGTAAATCTAATTTTTTGGACAAATTCTTGCACATTTCATTCTCAAATCCAGTCATTTTAGTTAGTTAAATGAAATGTTAATAAAGTATCATAAATGAGTATTTGTTTGAACAAGATCAGTGTTCATTAGTGTGAGTGTTCATTTAGGTTGTCTAGAATGAGTGTTCATTTGGATAGAATAAGTGTTAATTTGGATAGAATAATTGTTCAGTTGCATAGATTTTAATGAGTGTTCATTTGGGTAGTATTTTAGAATATATGTTCATTTGGATAGAATGAGTGTTCGTGTAATATGGATAGAATGGTAGAGTGAGCATTCATTTGGATAGAATGAGTTTTATTATGGATAGAATGGTAGAATGAGTGTTCATTGGATAGAATGAGTGTTCATTTGGATGGACTGAGCATTCATTTGATGTAATGAGTGTTCGTTTGGATAGTGAGCATTCATTTGGATAGAATGAGTTTTCATTTGTATGGACTGAGTATTCATTTGGATAGAATGAGTATGGTGGTGCTCACCAGTTATTATGATGTACTTTTGAGAGTTATGTATGTAAGTTGAAGTTGTTTGCATTTTAAACATGCATAGTGGAGAGAATTTTGGCATACCTATATACTACTTTCATGTAATGTGGCTGAAATTTCTTTGGATATTGTACTTTTGGAAATTTTAAATGATCTTAGGACACTGCTAACTAAAATGACTGCTCCCTTGTGCTCCAAAAATCAACCTGAATTTTTCTAAAGTACACTATTCTTGGCAGCTATTAAAATATGAAAAATGAATTTTGCCAAACTAGACAATACTAGCTTCTAAAAGTGCAATGAATGAATTACCAAATACATAAATGTAAAAAAGTTATCGGCTCTATTTTTTACAATTTACCTCTGAAGTTCGAGAAGTGAAAATGAGCAAGTAGAGCTAGCACTTTTTTGAAAGGTGCACATCTGGAGTAAGGCCAAGCTGTATACTCTCTAACCCATATTACACCCATCAATCATACATCACAATAAAGGGAATTAAAGGTTCTTTGAACAATACCTAAGATATACAAAGTCTCTTTTAAATAACCAGTATAACTAGTGAGGAAACGCAGAAAAATTCTTTTCCTTTAAAATTCTAACCCTATGCTAATACGAAACTGTAGAGCGCCACATTAAAAACAAATATAAACATTTATGCAATTATATGTCTTATTTTCATATTATTATGTATGATGTTCTGAGTAAAATGGTACATTAACATTGATTTTGTTCATGAAAATAAGCTAATTATGCTTATTTTTGCTCTAGCATACATAATTTGCCATGAGGCATGTTTGGGTGAGTAGTGACCTTCATTATGGGGAAATTAGAAGTCTTAGAATATGGGAATAAAGTCAACTTAAATTGAAAACTGTTGCATTAAGTAAAAGAAATACATAGTGAAAATGTTTCTTTTCATTTATTTGCAATGAAATTAAAAAATAAATGATAACAAAGCAAATTTGCTTTCTTCCATATCAAAGAATTAGTTCATATTTTACCCTTTGACCTTTGACCATTATGAACCTCACCTGTCATATCCCTTTTCTAACTGTAAAATTTATTGTTGACATCTCAGGAATAAATATGGCTAGTTTCATGTTCCTTTCTATCAGCATAACACTGGTTGCTATGTTGACAAAATGCAATGCACATTTTTAAAATAGTTCACTTTTTATCATAAGGAGGGGGGGGCTGTACCTGTTTAAGACTGACTCTAATAAATGCTGTTCTGAGGGAAGAAATACAAGACAATTATTACAACTGTTTTGATGCTTGCTGACTTAAATATTTCAGCCATACAATCAAAATTAAATCATACAATAATAATACCTATATACTCTTTATGGTGGTGCTCACCAGTTATTATGATGTACTTTTGAGAGAGTTTTGTATGTAAGGTGAAGTTGTTTGCATTTTAAACATGCATAGTGGAGAGAATTTTGGCATACCTATATACTACTTTCATGTAATGTGGCTGAAATTTCTTTGGATATTGTACTTTTGGAAATTTTAAATGATCTTTGGACATTACTAACTAAAATGACTGCTCCCTTGTGCTCCAAAAATCAACCTGAATTTGTCTAAAGTACACTATTCTTGGCAGCTATTAAAATATGAAAAATGAATTTTGCTAAACTAGACAATATCAGCTTCTAAAAGTGCAATGAATGAATTACCAAATACATAAAATGTAAAAAAAGTTATCGGCTCTATTTTTTACAATTTACCTCTGAAGTTCGAGAAGTGAAAATGAGCAAGTAGAACTAGCACTCTTTTGAAAGGTGCACATCTGGAGTAAGGCCAAGCTGAATACTCTCTAACCCATATTACACCCATCAATCATACATCAAAATAAAGGGAATTAAAGGTTCTTTGAACAATACCTAAGATATACAGTCTCTTTTAAATAGTATAACTAATGAGGAAACCCGGAGAAACTCTTTTTCTTTAAAATTCTAACCCTATGCTAAATACAAAATTGTAGAGCACCACCTATTCATTTGTATGGAATGAGTATTCATTTGGATAGAATGAGTGTTCATTTGGATGGACTGAGCATTCATTTGATGTAATGAGTGTTCATTTGGATAGTGAGTGTTCATTTGGATAGAATGAGTTTTCATTTGGATGGACTGAGCATTCATTTGATGTAATGAGTGTTCGTTTGGATAGTGTTATGTATATGTGATTAAATTGCTTGTTTTAAAATTCTTTTTTTTTCAGTTTTCTTTCATTGTATTTTGTTGCAATGAATATTTTGTCTTATTTGAGATTCTTTTTCAGTAATGAGATATTTTTGTAACAACGTTTGTTGATCTAAGATGAAGGAATATTACATAAGAATTATCTTTTAGTTTGTCTTTGGGCTGGCAACAAAGTTAAAATGATCGGTCAACATGAGGGGCATACTTTCTTTGCGTGATCTCTGTGTGTAAAAAAAATGCTTTTTTATGATTGGTTCTTAAGTGGGAACAAATTGGTCTACTATTGGTTAGGCTAGTGTAGTAAGAGACCACATGCCCAATCTCACAAGACTTGAAATGAGGTTTTGGGGTTTTAAATATGCAATCCTAATATTTTTTGGGCAGAGTCATTCAACACCTTGAAGGAACAAGATGTATTTTTTTATTTGTTGCTAAGATTGTTGCTTATTCGTCTGATATTTGGATTTAATAATTTATTTCCCTGGAAACTCAACAAGTTGACTATTTAAAAAAATTTCTGAAAGATATTCATGGAAATTTATTCTGGAATTATTCGGAAACAAAGACTGATTTACATAAGGAATTTATATTCATACATTGGACCACATCTCACATCATCACTTTCCATATTTATTTATCGTTGGGACTCGAACCTGGATTCTAATAGGACTATTTAGCGATAGGACTTGTGTTTTTATTCTTAGGATTAAATAATGGGTTATATGTTTACAAACTGTAAGTCCTATTTACCCATTTTTACATTGTTGTCTAGTGAAATAAATTGCTTTGTTAAAATATACAAAGCTTATTGGCTTTCACTCATTTGGATGGAATCATAAAGCTTTACAATATTTTTTTCCATTTCCATGTTTTATTATCTAATAGCAAGAGAGATAAGGCTGTAATGCTTACAGATGTGTTCTTAGGACATTCTATTGGGTTCTGACTTGGTTTTTACCTTTTGTTGACTTCCTTTTGGCTGTCTCATCAATAGATGACTTATTCCCAGTGCATTTTGCAGTAATTTTGAAATGTCCTTTGAATGATAAAACAATTGTTCAGCTAAAGCACACTACTCAGGTCTGTTTCATAAAAATGTGAGTAAAACGCTAATTTAGCTTTGAATTTTCTCGTTTTTGGGTTCTAGCATAATGAAACACCATCTTTAGAATTGTTATTAGAAATTGTCCACTATTTGAAGCCAGGTTCCTTTGGTATCAGGTGCATTAAGTAATTGTTGGTTTGTTTACAATGGAATGTAGGATTGTTTTGTGTGCTGTAATAGTTCATCAGGATAATTTGCAATCACTCCATAATGTGTCCTGCTTTGGAATTGCTTTTCATTGATTAAAAATTGGTTACCATATATACTCACTCAACTGCACAGACCCAGATCAGCTGGTGCATAATGGACTTGCCAATCTGAGTCTGTGCAGTTTATGGGAGTAATAAGTAAAACAAGCAATTTATACTCTGATCTACTAATGCCTAATACAACAGTAGATCAGGTTCTGCATTGTTTTCAGCTTGTAAACAATTTCATATGGTATTTGTTAGACTGAGACAAATATGTACACCAATTTTGGAACCATTTAGCCAGTTCTACAGTGAACACGAGTTAAAAGATTCTTTTTTGAACCAATTAGTTAGTCCTAAAATGAACACAAGTTGTAGATACCATTTATCAAAAAACTACACAGATTTTTAAGTTTTCATTGTACTGGCAGTGGTACATGTTCTTGGCAAGCATCCTCATTGTACTGGCAGTGGGACATGTTCTTGGCAAGTGTCCTTATTGTACTGGCAGTGGGACATGTTCTTGGCAAGTGTCCTCTTTGTGAGACAGAAGTTCTGATATGACGTCTCAATTTAGAAAATTTACCAGCTGGGAAAATCTTAGACTTTGTTTGGGAATGCAGTTTATATAACTAAGTTTGACCCTATATTTTAAAGATTTTATTTTACCCTTAATTTTTATTTTTATTGTCTTTTAAGAGTTTTAACATCTGTTCTTTATATCTTTTGTCTTTTAGTACCTCATACTTAATTTGGAATGGTTTATATTCCTGATGTGGTTTTGGAATTCATTATATTTACATTTTTAATGCTTAAATTTTAATTATCACCATATAGCTAGTATTTTGCTGATGTGCTGTTGAACACCAGATATGCATATCATTCATGTTGTCATCTTGTATCACAGTATGCAAATGGCACTGTCTTAAACATAAGTTTACAATTAGACATGACATATAAGGGTCGTGGCAAGACACATTTCCAGCCTAGTTGCCCAGGATATATAATAAATAGGCACAAGTAAAAGTCTAAGTTACTTTCCAAGATTTTCATATAAATTATGCATCAAATTCCTTTTTATTTGCTTTTTCTTTAATTTTACAATGTATCATTTGCTTGCAAATATGGTTATAAATTCTCTTTGTCAGTCCTGGAAAAAATTATGTTAAATGATGTAAACCAATATAAAATGCTCAGGGCTGTTCCCGTAAAATATATACTGCCTGCCCCCCCACAGTACTTTGAAAAAAAATACTGATACAAGAGCTTGCATTTCAAACTGATTTTATTCTGATAGTGGTGAGTTGTTCAGGAGAATCACTTCTGATGTGGGTTGTGTCAACAAAATCAGAATCAGCAGTGTGGATGAAAGGGGAAAATATGAATAGCTAATTAAAATCACATACAGTTATGTTGGGGTGTGGTGTTTGACCCCATTACCTGTCAAATGATACCAACAAAATCTGTGCTGACTTGTGCTATCTTAATGTGCTGTAGCAGCAACTTGTTTCTTGTCCATGTTCTTGGAATATGTTGAGAGTTATCTGTCCTTTCATTTTTATGAAGACATTATGCAACTGTCATTTAATATTTCTGAATTATTTATAGAACAAGGGTTTTTGTTGGTATCAGCACTGTAGTTTTGTTTCATCAGCATAATACTCGGTTAAGCCTGTGACATGTTCAGCATATTATTCAGTTAAGCCTGTGACATGTTCAGCATAGTACTCAGTTAAGCCTGTGATTTGTTCAGCATAGTACTCAGTCAAGCCTGTGACATGTTCAACATAGTACTCAGTTAAGCCTGAGACATGTTCAGCATAGTACTCAGTTATGCCTGTGACATGTTCAGCATAGTACTCAGTTAAGCCTGTGACATGTTCAGCATAGTACTCAGTTAAGCCTGTGATATGTTCAGATATGTATCTAAAACAGGAAATGAATGAATAGAATCCTATGAACTGGACAGAACATACCAGAATGGAGATAATTACTGGAATCGACTTGGAATTGTTGATTTTGGGAATAAATGGTGCATTGTATCAGCAAAAAAATAAAGATATCATTATACAAAAAGAGGAGACATAAAATGTGTCTAAGGTTATGCAGAGGATTGTATAATGATACATAAAAATTCACTTTAGTTTACCTACAGTCTTCTGTCATTTAAAATTGCTTCTGTCCCCAGTCCAAAATTAAAATCACTTATACTGTCCACTAACCCAGCAGTGATTTATTTTCATTTGAAACACATCATACAGAAGATATGTATTTTAAATTGCTTCTGTTGTGGGTTGGTTAATGGGGTGTATGAACACAAACTCAGTAATAAAACATGAGGTTAAAAAGATATTTTTTGGCATAGAACAAAGAGTTGCATTATATTTTGGCATAGAACAATAGTTGAATTGTTTAAGGAAAACAAGAAAGGAAATTGAAAAAATAGTTATGACCATGTTTTTTTCTTTTTCAGGATTCCATTAACTTCAAAACTGCCTCTGAAATGGGGACTGGATATAAATGTAGCTGACCAGCATATGAAGGTCAAAGTTGCAAAGACACCTGGAAAATTTGAAGTAAGCCAAAATAAGGAAACTAATTAGTTAGCTTGCAAACTGTTTTTTAAAAAATTGATTTCTCTCCATAAGTTGATGCAGGTCAATGAACTATCCTACAATCTCCTGTTAAAACTGGAACTTTTTTGTAGTAGGACAAAAAAGGCAATTTTTATGCATATACACAAGTATTATAGCATTGACCGCTATCCTTTATGCATATTATCAAATATAACTGAATATTTCCTTGGACGTAATTATATTTATGAATAGTCAAACATTCTTACTGCATTCAGACTCATTTAATCATCCTTCATTTACACCTGGGACATCATTTTATTTATGTCTAGTCAAATATTGCTAACAAAGTCTGACTTGTGTAGTCAGTCATGAATCTTACTTTGGATGGAAATACTCATGAAGACATGTAAAAATGTAATTTTCATATACAAAACATATTTTGTAACTTTCAAATGTGTGATGTTAAAATGTCATGTTAGAGTTTTATATTGAATTGGGTTAAAACTGTTGGGGTGTTGGGGGGGGTTGGGTGATATTAACATACATGCAAACCTCCTAGACAGGAGGATGTTTCTCTTGAATTGAGGGATGTCTCCTGCCCCTCACTGAAATTTCCTGCATATTATAGAAAAATGAATCTTTGTTAATTTTTTTTTTGTCACATTTTGGATCTAGTGAGGTTATTTTACGGTAATACTATCCTGTGATCATGATGGCTGTGAATTGTGTTAAGCAGCGCAAGAAGATTTAGTTGCTAATTTAAAGCAGCATGAAACAATTTACATCCCCTTGATTCTGTCTGCAGGGTCAGATGGCTTTAGTGCTTGAAGTTTGTTCAGATGGATTATACTGTGTGTAAGCAAATTTTATTCTAAAAAGATAATGATATTAATTGATTATGGTTAGGTTACTAAAGAATTTTATCAACATTTACTTTGATTCTCTCTGCTATCCTTGTTGTAAAGCTGATTTTAGAATCTGTTACATGAATGACATTAAATACCATGCAGAAAGCCTGTCTCATAAAGCATATTAACCACAATAACAAATATGCCATCACTAAAATCCATGTTTGTGGAATCTGCATTAAATGTAGAGAAAGTACACATGCTGGATGTTTTAACTCAGTGGTCTTGAACTAAGTAACAAAAAACCGATTCACTTTGTAAAATTCAACAACTTATTTCCCTTGAATACAAAGAGAAAATTTAAAGAAGAACTTAGAGTATTTTAATTAAATCTCAAATAGTCCTAAAAGAACTAAAGTCCAAAAGTAGTCTAAATTAATCACAATGGTGTTCAAAATGAAAAAGTTTAAGAATTGATGATGTACAAATAGCCTAGAATAGTGTTGATATGCCAACAGTCTTGATGTTTCATAAAGATAGTATCCAAAATGTCTTTGATTCAAATTGATTTCAAAATAGTGATTTTGTCCAAAACGTATTAATGATTAATGAGCATTTTGTCATTCCAATGAATAATTTCAATAACTCCTCTAAAATACTAACTGAAACACAACTAAGTTTGAATCCTTTAATGATGTTATGATAGGAATGGGTAATTCAGTTTGCTTCTGTTTAATTTTTTTAAAAAGACCTAAGACAATCTAACAGAAACAGGATAAGGTAATTTTTCCCATCAAATTCATAAACAAGATCCCTTCTAGAAACTTCCAAGATCAAAGGCCATGTAATAATGATCTTAATATAAAATAAAAAATCATTGACAAGAATGTAATATGTTGTTTATAAAATAAATAAAATAGTCAGGTTGGCCCAACTCCTGCCCTCATTTATGGACAAATGTACATCACTATACATATTAAATATGCATAACATGAGACACTATTTGCCAGCTTTATAGCTAAATCTTCCATTTCAGGTAGTCAAAAGTAACTCGGAAATCACTCGGAATTGACTCGGAAATCACACTAAATATTTTATGCAAATGCAAAAGGACAAAAAATACTTTTATAGTGACCGTTTCATAGCTCATAAAAAATCGTAATCTTAAAATAATAATATTTATTTATTACTGTCTGTGCTCACTTAAAAGTCTACTCAACTAAAATTTGACTTCCCCCCTTTCTTTTTTAGAGCTATAAAAGCCAATTTCTCTTCTGCCCTCCAGCAAGTCAGGGTGAAGTCTGACTTGCTGTCTGTGCATCAGTGTTGTACTTTGCAAAAAATCAACAATCCTAACTGGATAGATATATATTACCCATGTTGGATGGACAGATGGACAATACATTTATATTATTTGACAACTTGTTCTAATTAAATCCATTAAAATTCATAATGCTTGACCATTTTAAATCCATTTGTATGTTAATTGATGAATTCAATTACAGGCTGCATACCAGTTCAAAAATAATTAGAATGATCCAAATCATGATATTCAGTCTTCTACTCACTGTAAATATCATCCAGCTCTGTTTCCTAAGGTTCACCATTTTATGCAGGGGTTTATGTAGAGACATAGCTTGGGCTCTAAGTAACACTTTGATAAAACTGTGTGTGAAATTTATTAAAGGCTGCAACTGAACATGTCATTTGTGCAGCAGGATCAAAGAGGTTCATTAACAACCCTCTATTACTTGGCACAGGGGAAATATTGAATTCATGGCTTGAACAAAGGGTTGTTACTTACTGACTTACACTTGATGTCATAGAATTGAAATGATTGACAGTTGAAGTCACACCTTTTTTATAATTGTACTGATTTACAGTTGGAGCCTCGTCATCTATAAAACTACTGATTTACAGTTGTATTTGCACCATCTGTACAAATATATTCATTTTTATAGTTGGAGTCTCACCATCTGTAGAAATTTACTGATTTACAGCCAAGTTGAAATCACCATCTGTAGAAATGTACTGATTTACAATTCAGTCACATCATATGTAAAATTTTACAGATTTATAGTTGATGTTCCATCATCAATGGAAATGAACTGATTTACAGTTGAAGACATACTATCCCTTGAAATCTACTGATTTACAGTTAAAGTCACACCATCTGTTGAAATGTACAGATTTACAGTTGAAGTCACACCATCTATAGAAATGTACAGTTGAAGTCACACCATCTGTATTAAAGTACAGATTTACAGTTGAAATCACATCATCAATAGAAATGTAGATTTACAGTTGAAGTTGCACCATGTATAGAAATGTACTGACGTACAGCTGAAGTCACAAAATCTGTAGAAATGTACTGATATATGGTTGAAGTCTCACCATCTATAGAAATGTACAGTTGAAGTCTCACCATCTATAGAAATGTACAGTTGAAGTCACACCATTTGTAGTAAAGTAGATTTACAGTTGAAGTCATACCATCTATAGAAATGTACAAGTCACACCATCTATAAAAATGTACAGTTGAAGTCACACCATGTGTAGTAAAGTACAGATTTACAGTTTAAGTCATAACATCTGTAGAAATGCTCAATTCAGTTCAGATTAATGGTTTTTTTTATACTTCTCTCCTGTTTTTTTTTTAATCACACCACCCTGCCATAACAACTTGTTCAATTCAGAACATTAAATGTCTGATGATACTGACCAAAGCGGTATGAGAATAATAATGCATAGATATATGTACAAGTGTCTGAGACATACATACATACATACATATATTCATATATTAATTAAATAAAGATATATAGTTATTTATTCATTGACTTATTTATGGCTAGTTAGGTACAGATATATAGTTAGTCATTTGTTGATTTATTTATGGTTAATTAGGTACAGATAGGTAGATAGTCATTCATTGACATATATAACTAGTTACTAGGTACAGATATAGTCATTAGTTGGGATATTTATGGTTAATTAGGTACAGATAGGTTGAGATTCATTTCTTGACTTATTTATGGTTAATTAGGTACAGATAGGTAGATAGTTATTCATTGACTTGTTTATGGTTAAAGAGAAAAGTTTGTATGCTCACACGTTGTGTACATTTTAAGTTTTATTAAAAGTGGAAAGCTATTAGTATGTTATGTTACTACTTGTATTTCAGGTTGATGTAAATGGGACAAAGATAGCTATCTGTGATGGGCTTAATTTTGCCTCACCACTTATAGAGGCCAATGTTAATGGAGAATCCAGATTGTTTCAGGTATTTTCTTCACATCATCTAGGACTGGTTTTTAAATTTTACTTTTTTCCATTTTCTTCTTAGCATATAGTATCAATAAATATGGTTACTAACACTACATCATCATGGCATAAGAACTATATCACCCACATTGGCATGACATCATGTCATAACAAGTTTGTAGGAGTATTATTGGTAGTGGTAATAAAAATAATAATAATATTTATAACAACAAAAAATTAAAGATACAGACAACAACATCAGTTAAAACAACAAAAATAACTGCTGCTAACTTAAAAGATACAGTAATGAGTAAGATGTTTTGGGTATGAAATATAGCAAGTTAAAGCATGTGAAATATAGCAAGTTAGAGAAAAATAGTTTTCCTCCTTTTTCAGCTGACTAAGAGATTAGGTGGTGGCCATTACAAGCTGAGATACTTTGGAACAGTGGTAAGTTTATCCTGGATCAGAATTTTGATATTCAGTTGGTAAGTTTGTCCTGGATCAGAATTTTGATATTCAGTTGGTAAATTTATCCTGGGTCAGAATTTTGATATTCAGTTGGTAAGTTTATCCTGGATCAGAATTTTGATACACAGTTGATCTTGCAGGAATTGTGTTGGTTGTCTTTATCTCTTATGCATTGACTTTATATGGCCAGTAGAGAACATAAGTCCTTTGAAAGGACTTTATTTCAGTGTTACAGTGATGTCACATTTATTTATGGGGTAACAGTTCTTGTTTATTTTGGGTTTGCTACAAGATCAGTTAAAACAATGTTCCGTCTTAGAAAACCAATAGGGTGCCATTGGCCATTAGAGGCATATCTATAGAAATGTAAAGTATTGACAAAAAATATAATTGTCTCACCTGCCACAGCAAGATGACTGAATCAGAGGTATCGCTGTTCTGGAAGTGGCAGGACCAAGATTCTGCATTTAAGTTTTTGCTAGATATGGGGATGGGTAGGGTGAATATATTGCACAGCTTGCAGGGTAAACACTTTTCATGAAAATATTGTTTTATGCCCAGCCACCTTGCCACTAGCTTGACATTTAGGTGTTGGGTGAATATATTGCATATCTTGCAGGGTAGAGACTATTCCGTAGAACCTTTTTTTTAATATCCAGCTGTCCCTTTCACCAGCTTGACATAGAGGTGTGGGGTGAATACATTGCACTGCTTGCAGGATAGATACTGTTCTTCAAAACCTTGTTTTATGTCCAGCCCATCTTGCCACTATCTGAAATAGAAACATGGTGGAGTGAGGCCATATATTGCACAGGTTGCAGTGTAGACACTGCACTTCAAAACCATGTTTTGTCTATTCCAACTTGGCAGCAGCTTGACAGATATGCAGAAGTAGGGTGGGGATGTATATTAAACAGGTTGTACGATAAATGCTGTGCTTTTGTCCAAGTTCACCTTGGTACCAGCTTGACATTGATACAGGAAAGGGGTAGGGGCATGTGTTGCACATCCTGCAGACTAGACACTTTGTTCCATAAAGCCTTATTTTCTGCCACTTAGGCACCAGTCTGACAAAGTGATCATTTTGGTGTCTTGATGCATGTACAGCTGGCTACATAGTCATGTTACTTGGTATTTGTATACATCTTGATGTGTACAGTGGTTAGTTAGTCATGTTATTTGGTATTTGTATACATCTTGATGTGTACAGTGGTTAGTAAGTCATGTTATTTGGTATTTGTATACATCTTGATGTGTACAGTGGTTAGTTAGTCATGTTATTTGGTATTTGTATACATCTTGATGTGTACAATTGGCCAAAGTCATATATCTTGGTATGTGTATACATCTTTGTGTGTACAGTTAGCCACATAGTTGTTTCTTGGTATGTGTATACATCTTGATGTGTACAGTTGGTTACAGTCATGTTAGTTGGTATGTGAATACAATCTTGATGTGTACAATGGCTAAAGTCATGTTAGTTGGTATGTGAATACATCTTGATGTGTACAATGGCTACAGTGATGTTACTTGGTATATGTATACATCTTGATGTGTACAGTTGACTATGTAGTCATATTTGTTATGTGTATACATCTTGATGTGTACAATTAGTTACAGTCATGTTATTTGGTATGTGAATACATCTTGAGGTGTACAGTGGCTACATAGTCATGTTACTTGGCATGTGTATACATCTTGAAATTTACTGTTGGCTAGATACTTTGCATCTGATACACATTTATGTATACAGATGGCTACATAGTCATACTTGGTATGTACATACATCTTCATGTGTTTAAGACCAGTTTACTAAAAGCTCTGTATCGGGCCTGGCATGTAGGTCATGGTCTGCTTCCTGTTTTTGAAAATCATGAAAATTGATACACACAAAATTAAGTACATTCACAGAATGCTATAATACTGGTCTTACAAGACCACTGTTTTGGAAGATCACCTAGTATGAAAGATGAGATGTTTTGTGTATGAGCCATTGTTTCGTATAACATGTTGACTTCCAATGAGAAAGAATCTGTCCCCAACCTCATTTTGTTGGGTTCTCAAGAAAGACAGTGTATATGCAGATTTATTGTATGCATTGAAGAGCAGTAAATTGACAGAAATAATGATGAGATATTTATTGACAATATCATACCTTCATTAAATGTTATTCCATGTGAAATTATTTATAAAGTAAGTATTTATTCAAAATGCTGTCAGTCTTGGTACAAGTCACTCATGAAATTTGTGTAATCATTTTGGCATATCACCATTAACAGACTGGGGACATTACATGATATATGTTTTCCATTTTTTTATTCCATTAGATTTCTCATGAAGTTCATGACATTTTATTATTATATTTTTTTATGCATTTTAAATTGTTTCTGCTGCCTCAGAACGAACCACTTTAAAGCATATTCCTGTCCACTGTAGAATATTTTTCAAGTTTTCTGCAAGGTAGCACACTCAGAAGATGATGTTTTAGGTGGGGAAAAAACCCAGCTGATCTTGAGCATAGTCTTTCTCAAAGACAAGGTGTATTTGGTTCCCCAGAGATCGAATTGTCAATGTAGCTCCTGATTTTGCAAAGACAAGGTTATTTGGTTCCCCAGAGATCAAATTGTCAATGTAGCTCCTGATTTTACAAAGTCAAGGTGTATTTGGTTCCCCAGAGATCAAATTAATAATGTAGCTCCTGATTTTACAAAACGGAACCAAAAAAGAAAAGGCTTTCTGATGTTGATTACACAGTAAATGAAAAATTCTCCACCATGTGGTTGTATATGAGCCAGAATATAGCATTGACAGAGTATATATCCCTATCATGGTTGTATATGAACTAGATTATAGCATTGACAGTGAATTTATCCCTATAATTGTTGTATATGAACCAGAATATAGCATTGACAGTGTATTTATACCTATCATATTGTTGTATATGAACTAGAATATAGCATAAACAGCGTAATTATCCCCGTCATGTGGGGGTATATGTGCCAGAGTATAGAATAAGGCAGTAACCCAATTACAAATTCAAATGTGGTGCCACTGAAAGACTGTTGTTCACAATAGTGCATCAATTATTATTTCAATTCCTATAACATATGGAAGCACAATAGTGTTGATAATTTAGTGTATTCATTATTTAAATATTTGGGATCACACTAGACCATACTGTCTATATTCATTCTTGATGTATGCTATATTGAGAAAAACATGGGCTATTGCATTTTTTAATACAATTGTATTGCCCATTCCACACATGCTTATTTTGAGAAAAACATGGGCTATTGCATTTTTTAATACAATTGTATTGCCCATTCCACACATGCTTATTTTGAGAAAAACATGGGCTATTGCATTTTTTAATACAATTGTATTGCCCATTCCACACCTAAGAAATAAACTGAAAAATTTAAATATTGGGGTTCAGAAATCTAATTAACAATCTTGTAGAACATCATTATAATCTTTTCACTACCTCTTCAGTTAATAAAATCAGTTTTTAAAAGATAATTTTACTTAATTTTAATTTTCATTACCATTCAATTAATGACTTTCCAAATCCATATATTCTATTGTTATGAGTCTACGCTCTTAAAATAAGTAACAGAAAAGAGTGAAAAGCATCAAACTTTTTAAAATTACAAAAATTGTTTATTTCCCTGGAATACTAAGTGAAAATGGGAAAAAAAAAGAAATTAACCGTATTGCAAATTAAATCCCAAATAATCCTAGAATTATAGACACAAGTCCAATTAATAAAATATCTGACTAAACTTTATTAGAACTCCAAGTTATATCCAATGGTGAAAGTGTTGATGTGCCTATGTATGATTTTTAAAGTGTTGATATGCCAACAGTCTTTTGTTGAAATGCAGTAGAATCAAGGAAGAAATCCTTATTTGAAATTTCGATATAAATTCAAATTTCACAGAATGAGATTAAAAGTCTTAAAAAAACTTACAAATGCAAATTGAATATACATTACACCATATTGTTATGTTCAGCCATTTCTAGACTGGTTATAATATTTTTTATATCATTAGTACCATGAGTTCTTCAGTATATTACTTTGATCTTTACTGGTTTAATGGTATTTGTCTCTTTCCATTAAGTGAATGCAAATGGTCCATAACACCTGTTTTCTGTTATTCCAGTTCCAAGTGAGCATAATGGATGAATATGCAGCAGAGATGATGAAACTAATGCCAGAGAAGGTGGCTGTAGACACTTCTACCATGATTTTGGCTCCCATGCCAGGAATGCTGAAATCTGTTTCTGTTGCAGTTGGACAATCGGTAATGCATGCATACACATACATACATATGCAGTGATGTTGGCTTCCATGCATGGAATGTTGATTTCTATTCTGTTGAGCCAGATCAAATCAAGGTGCAGGTTTTAATGATAGGGATGCTGCATCCAGCCCAGGAAACATATACCCCTCCCAACCTGCTTCACAATATGACAAATTCCACCATGGTGCTGGTTACCATAGTGCCAAAGCTGTTATTACACCTATTATGGGTGTGTGTGTCAAACTGGTGCAGTAATTAGAATGAGTTTGTCATCTCAAGTAAAATTTAGAGATCACTAAACTCCATTCTAATCTGTAAATTGGATACATAGATGATTAAACTCATAAAAATGTATGGACAGACAAAAATATATAGTTTATTCCTGCCCAACCTAGGCAGTAGGTGAAGTGTAATTTCCCCTTCATACTAACATATTGAACAAGACAATTGCAAGCACACACACTCACAGACAAACACACACACGCGCACAGAAAATTGTATTAGTATTTGAAACAGACAGGGTCACATGCCAAATTTATTAGACTTGATGCATCTAAAATTTCCATATCTGGTTTACTTTGTGCATCTAGAAAATTTATTCACTTAGAACAGCATTTAAAATTTGTACACTTGAGCAATTAAATGAGGCACGAAGACTATTTTTTTATGCAGTTTAAGTAAGAAAATCATAGATTGGTACTCAACACGATATATGTTTGTGACAGTCTTTCACTGGTATTAAGATTATTTTCCAGAATAGCAATATTCATATATTTGCATAAACACAGGAGACAAATCTATGACATAAAACATGTTGGCTGCTGACCCTTGTTTAAATAAATGACACATGTAGCAAATAAAAAAAGATTCCTGAAACTTCAAAGTTTGGAAATTAATGATAGTATTTATTAACATGAAGATATGAAAGTATAGTAGGTCTTGTGTTGCTTCAAAATAACTCTAATGCTGGAAATGAAGTATCAGAAATTGTCATTACATACGTGCCATCATTATAACCAAGCTTGGAAGGGGTAGTTGGGAAGGGTTCACTTTTGTGGTGTTGGGTGGGTAAGGGAGTCATTGTGCACATCAGTGAAAATTGCTCTAGCATAAAACAACTTTGTTAAATATGCCTAATTTGGTGTTTGATAGTTGTCTTTATGTTGCACCTCAGGTACGTGTATGTGTAACACTAAATAACAGTGACAACTCTTTAAGAGAAAATTGTCTAAGAGCATAATTTTGCAAACAAGACAGAATACAATTTTGTTTCTCATTAAATGTTAAAAATTGCAATTTTCATAAGCATGAAATGTATTTAATGCATGTGAATCTCCACCTTGACAAAAATTTCAATTTTTCCTTTAAATACATTCTGTCATCGTATTAACATAGGAATATAAGCCTGCTACTTCCTGAATCCAGTCCTACAATAAGACAAAAATTCATCATTTCTGTCTAAATCATGCAGTCTGTATTGCTTAAAGCTGGAGAACTAGTTGTCATAGGAATCCGTTCCTTCTTCCCTAGAAGGATGCCCAGGGTATGAGTAGGATACTTAGCATTCCATCCACTGATTACCTATTTTCCTAAAGTGAAAGTGATTGGGTAATGGATTTAAAGGAGAAATCAAATTTTGTGGAAAATTGTGTTTCTGTTGAATACTTACATTATTACATTACTTGAAGACCCTTCCAAACTCCCCATGATGCAAGCATCCTTGCTGGTATATCATTCAGTTTTATATTGGCAACACAAAGCAGGAGGTTGATGGGTGAGAATAACTGCCTGTTGTATATTTGATATAGACAAAATATGAATTTGTGTCTCAATAGTTCTAGATTAAGGAGGTAACAAGCATATATTCATAACATTGATGTGATCATGTAAATATTCTCTGAGAAATGTAATTTACTATAAAATTTGCTTTGTGCTACTTCTGAAGATAATGGTTTATGTTTTAGAATGAACATATGTTGCAGAAATGTATCTGGAAGATGTGCAGAATATACAATGAATTAATTTAAGAAGTAACAATATTTTAATGGAAGAAGTGTCAATGTCTGATGGGCACAGTTACATATGAATGTAAGACTGTCATTTAATGGATGGTTAAAAATTGCCTGTATAATTGGATTTTTATTATAACAGATGATTATATGGTGAGATCAGCTAACATTAGCATTAGAAACACAGACCTGCTGGAATAAAATAATAGCATACTTACAATTGGACTTTTGTGTTATGTTTTTCTCAAGGTCTCTGAGGGTCAAGAGGTTGCTGTGTTGGAGGCTATGAAAATGCAAAACAGTCTTGTGGCAGCCAAGACTGGAAAGGTAAGTTAAGAACCAGACAGATGTATAGAAATTGTGCCTATTTGGTAGAATTCTGCTGTTTGGGTAACTTGTCATCATTGCATATTATTTACACTTTGAGAATATAAATGAAAGAAATTTTGATTCAATGAAAACAAAAGACAAAATCAGTTTGAAATACACTTGTATTTTGACAACTTACATTTGTGTTGCCTTCATGTTATATAGTCCGTATTGTGTGAAGTGCAGCACATGTACATGAAAACTTCATGAATTTGCGTATAGGTCACATGTTAGAAAAGTCTTATATCAGTCACATCCTATTAGAAAATATATACAGTGTAGAAACACATTGATAAAAAAATTATCTCATTTTATGTACTCTATAACCCACAGACCTGTTTACCCGACCGTATTTGACCATATTGGTACGGTCATACGGTCATTGAACTGAAAATACGATTTAAGGTTGCATTTATTTATTACTTTTTAAAATTAATTTTTTAAGCCTTTTTTTTTTCCGTTTCGTTGTATCGTCTCTTTGGTCCGCATCCGTGTCCGCATTTTGTGCCACGTCACTTATTTTGACATTCTCAACATCCGGTTGTTTAAACAAAGGAAAATGTTGCCGACAAGAAAGTTTCAGCACGAAACTGATGATGAAAATGGAACGTCTAACACAGCAGCATTTTCTACCAGTTTATTCTACTCTGTGGCTATGCCTTAAACCATCGTCGAAAGGAGAACATTTTGTGCATTGCACTGTTTGCAACTTAGACTTTTCCTGTGCACATGGTGGAAGGAATGACTGTTCACAGCGTGTGGAATCAGAAAATCATACAAAATTGAAATCATTAGTGAATGGAAATAGAAACATTTTGTCAATGATGAAAGGAAAGGAAGTCAGTGATCAAAACATACTTCAAAAACAAATAACACGTGCTGAGGCGATTCTATGTGAGTTGATCGCAAATATGAATTTGTCATTGAGTACAGCTGACAAGTTAACGGATGCAATGAACAATAATTTATTAACCTTATTTCCGTTCTAGTAAATATTGACAAAGATGATACTAGATTTTATCAGATAAATAAGATTGCCTTCACCTATCTAGATAAACTTATTATTTTCTAAGTGGATGGGTGGTAACAATGTCTGTCATAATGTTTTATATCAAGTCGTCCTTAACCATGTAAAATAGAGAATTGGCTTTAATTAAAATGTTATGGATATGTGTGAAGCTGAGAAAACAGAATTTCTAGAGAAAGTAATGAAGGTAAACAACAATAAATTTGGTTATGTTGTGGTATTTTTTGTGGTTTTTATCACTATAATATGAACAGGATGTTTAAGTCAGTGGTGTTCAATTTCTGCATATTTGTGCCTTGAAACACAGAATTAACTGAATACCAGCGTCTTTGCAAACTAAGAGTTATTTACACAATATTGTATAGTCATTATGTCGTGTAATACTACATAATGATAATTATAGTATATTGATAGTATCTACTATTTGTGTGCTGAAAATACTGACTGCGGTCTGAAAATACTGACAGGCATTGCTTAAAATACTGACAGGAAAATTTATGGGTAAACAGGTCTGAACCCATAGTTAACCAATATGTGTCGCGAAACAATTAACTACAATTTGCATTGTCGCTAGCAGGGCATGGCTTTCTAGTTGTTACATTACAGTGGTTCCCCTCTTATATGGCCACCTCTTCTGCATCGGGAAAGTGGCTGTTTAAGACAAGGGGCCTTTACTGAGAGGGACTATATTTCTGAGATCTATGTGTATGTACATTATCTGTACATAGTAAGAAATCTACATATAACTTATCTTCTTTTAAAAGTAGCATTAATTATTAAAATGTTGTTCTTGTCTAAAAACAATTATTTCAAGGTAACATAAAATAATAATTTTCATTCTTAGGCATGAAATAGTTGGGTATTGTTGGCATGCGCATTGCAAACCATTAAAAAATGTTATTTGATTCTTGGTAGATACATTGTTTCATATTTAAAATAATTCTCTTTCCATTTACTCCATTTTCCCACTGCTACAGAATATTCTGCTTATCTGTTATGATGTTTATTTGAGTCTTCCAACATAAATTTTATCGTCAAGTGAACTCTCCCCATTGTCGTAAAGTTGAATAACCTTTACTTATCCTTCTGGAGTATTATTTCTCCATTTAGGTGATATGTTTAAGTTTTGTAATAATTTATTCCTATGTTACTAATTGTTCAGTATTGCAGTTTAGTTATGCCAGTGAAACCTTTGTAGAGTAAATGAAATTCCTTGTTTTTCAAGGATGTAAGACTTGTACTATCACATGATTTTATAATCTTTGCTTGTACACTGTTTTATTCAACAATAATTTCTTTGTGTGTTAATCCACAAGAGCTATATTTAGCCTGTGCTACCCATGTTATGATCTGGACAATTATGTCCAGTTGTAAGTATAAAAAATCCCCAAGAAATAAAATAGCACTGTGTGAAGCCGAAAACTATCAAAACATTGCTGACACCATTTCCTCTATATGTTGGCAATATAATGCTAATTTCAGTCATACATGTTCTTCTGCCAGTACTTTTTTCAGAAATAAAATCCTGACATCCAGAAACAGATATCAGGAAAGATAATCAAATTACTTACCTTACTATATGAATTAAATATTTGTTCTGGACACATCTTAATAATAAAATGTGGCTATTTATGAAAGGTAAATTTAACATTTTTGAACTAATCAGTTGTCCACTGGTCATGTTAGAAGGGTGGCCTTTCTTGAGGGGTACTTTTGAACACAAGCTCGTTGATTCCAAAGGATTCTGGCCATAAAAAGTACGTGGCTGCTGGTCAGTAGGGTCATTCATAAAGGGGACCACTGTATTTATTTGCTAAATGTACTTAAATTAGTCTATAGATTTTGGGCTGCCAGAAACGGTAAATATAACTTAATGACGCTCCAAAGGGAAAGCAGTTACTCATAGGGAAATGAAAACCCATCAGGTTTTGAATTAATTAAGCCTATGTGAAACTTTTGTACTTTTGTAAAACACTCAAAAATTCCAGGATACACAGAGTAATGCATATAATTACCATTTATACACAGAGTAATGCATATAATTACCATTTATACACAGAGTAATGCATATAATTACCATTTATGCACAGAGTAATGTGTATAATTACCATTTATACACAGTAATGCATATAATTACCATTTATATTTGCTTTTAAGTCAACCTTATTTTAGCTAAAAAGTTTGTTAGTGTGGAGTAGCTGTCATCTTATAAATGGCATGTAAAAACAATTAAAATCAGACCTAAATTTCCATGGCTGCAATTTTGCATTGTTTTCTCAATTCATAAAAGAGGTACTGATTAGATAAATATTATCTTTATTCCTTCGCTTGCAAGGGCAAACTTGCATTTTCTCAATCTGTAATGTTTTGATAGAGGTGCTAAATAGATAAATGCAACCATTTTCCCTTAAATTGTAAAGGTAAACTTGCAATGCATTCTCAATTAATAATGTTTTAATAGAGGTTCTAATTAGACAAATACGACCTTTAATGTGCTATGAATTTGATGCTTGTTCACTGCCATGTTAAGTCCCTCCTTTCATCATACTGTGCAGCGGACATCTGTGGCAATCTTTTGATGAGGTTTCAAAGACTGTAGGATCAGAGTGTTTTTCAAGCTCAAACTCTACATAAATAATGGTTCAAGTTTATGAATAGTCAGTGTTCTGTCAATTACAGTGTACTTTGTCACTTAAATATCATACATTGTGAACTGCAAAAACTTTACTTTCACCAATATAGGGAAATGAAATGCAAAATAGCATTTAATTTAAAGGTTACAGACCACTGAATGTTTGGCTAAAAAAAAGTCATTAAAGGCAAATATGCATAACAGTGGCACATGAAGATTCTAGATGGGCCAAAAAGAATTTACAAAGGCAGGAAATATGAATTACCCAGGGATTGAGTTAGCATCTCAGTGGGTGTGGGGAGGTGGTCAAATCATTTAAGAAATGAGATGGTGGTCAAATCATTTAAGAAAGGTGGTGTTTCCAGATCAATGGATAGGACGGAGGATGACGAACTCTTCAATGTTTTTATTTGAGATAATCAGACAAGGAATCTGAGTAGGTCAATGTTTATGTTGACCAGATGACAGTAGTGGAATTCAGGACACAATGTGGTAACTCAGTCGGTGAACCAGATGATATTATTAATAATAATAATAATAATAATAATAATAATAATAATAATAATAATAATAATAATGAGGACTTTATATAGTCCCTAATCTTTAGAAGCTCTAAGCGGTTTACAACATTTGACAATGCTTAAAAAAGAATATGAAAAACAAACTGGTATGCAAAAGAACGCTGTCTATATGATTTCAACTTTATAGTGGGAATATTGAGAATGTGAGTGTTAGAAAAGGAGCGTAAGCACCTTGCATGGGTGAGGTCAGATAGGTATGTTGGATTGGAGCCTGTCAATGAAACAGTGACAGTGAATGACAAAAATGTGGACTTTATTATATTATAATACTTTTTGAATTAATATATTACATACAATTATGAATTGCATTATTCTGGTTTACTATTTTAAACCTGTATATGACATATAATTTGGTGCATGGATTTACTATATAAATGGATTAAGAATGTTAGTGATTTCATGACATGAAGATGGACAGATTGTGTGTTGTCAGTTTATTTGAACATATTCAGCTCAGTAATTCCACTGTATTTATTCTCATCGATTTTGTTTTTATCTATCTCTATCCATCTGATTGGTTTGAACTGTTTATTTTTCCTCATGTACAGCTCCGACTCCCTGATTTCATGCATATGGATTGACTTTCAAGAATACCTTGACTTATAGGATGTTAAATTCACTTTTTGCAGCCCCAAAATGGGGGAGTTGACTTAGTGAAATTGATTAGTAAATGATAAGATATATAGCATTATCAAAAATTAAATGCTTGTAGTAGAATGGGCAGTGATTTGAGTCTTCTGCTTCTTGCTAGAGGGAGTGCATTTGCCATCAATAGTTTTTTTTTTATTGAGTCAGAAGCCTTTAGGCATCTTAATTGTTATAAGATATATAGGTAGATATATTGGAGAATGAAAGTATAATTTTTTTTATTTTGAGAAGATTAAAAGTTTGAATGTAAAGGGAAGAAATTACAATAAAGATTTTAATTAGAAAAGTGCCAACATTTCATTGTCAGACCACTTTAGTTATGAATTTATTTTCTTTATGATAATAATATCTAGTTGATACTACTAAAACCTTCATAGAAATAAGTTACATAATTGTTGAATTCACTCTGGATTTTTAGTTAATGGTCAGTGCAAAAAAATCAAGAATCCTTGAAAATGTATATTTTAGATAAATCATGAAATAAGGTTACCCACAATATATAATTTTATGTTTTTTGTGTGATGCTACAGGTGAAGGCAGTTAATTTCAAAATGGGTGCTACAGTGGATGAAGGAGATGTTCTGGTGGAACTGGAGTAATGGTGGGTGAATCATTTATCTTCCGGTGTTAATTTATGATCAGGTCTTTGCTTAAGTTTCTTGAATCTGATAGGACACTTAAACTCTCTTACATTTTATTCAGTGAGATGAGAGGCTTGTAATATTTTGCATTGTAGGTGAAGTTAATGGCATTAGTTATATTTTATGACATTAAAATTTTCACTTATCATTTTTGGATTTATTTTGCTCCAGTTATAGATGTGTACAACCTGTTTGTTTACAAGCTCAGAACCATACTGTACCAAATGTAATCGGATATAATGCTGCCAGTATATAATAGTAACTCAATACAATGTCTTATCAAGTGGAACTGGAAATATAGATATACAATTTTGAGTTATTAAATATTTTAATATATTCAGAAGTATGTATTCATTTTGTTACATTATTTAGATAACTATTTGTTTCCCAAAAAAAATGTTGCATTATTGCTTTGTGATGAAAGCTTCATTGTGTGACAGGTTGTGGTTATAGGGCAGCAACTGTTTACCACACATTTTTATTCCTGAGATTTGAAAGTTGTGCTCCAGATGCTTTAAAATAATAATATTGGTAGTTTTGCTTTCATCCTTCCTTAAATGGATTTGCTTTGACAATGGGGAAAAACTAATGTAAGATGAGAAAATTATGTACAATAAATTAGATATTATCAATTTTATTACAAGTTTCACTTACTTGAGGGTATAAATATGTAAAACTTACTAGATTTGAAAACCTCTGTGTGATTATTCTGTGAGTTGTCTTTTGTTTATGTAAAAATGTAATACTTTTTGCACACTTCACTATAGTTTTCCATTCAGTGAGGCAGTGACTTACATTATTGTTGTTATTTGTCTGTCAGTATGGTCATTGTTAAAGTATCAAGACCTACATGACAGTTTTTATAAAATCTTGAACCCTTTTGATGTGCTGCAAATAAAAGTAAAAACTGAAATCTTCATTGATGTATTTTTTGTTTGATATGTAGTTTACTTCAGTCAGCTGTTTATCATTATCTCCCTTACTCTGACTAGTAGGTGGGTTGTGTTTAGGTAGAACCAGTGGTATTGATTCATATTGACATTTGCCAGTGTTATTGATCATGATTTCACATTGATGTTATTACGTTAGAAAATAGATACAATAGATACAATAATGAGTTCAAAATTAAACAGTTGCTGTATTAGTTTGTAAAATACTCATCATGGCCATGTTTTGTAAAGTATTGAGAAACTGGACTGTTTAGGTGTCATTTAGGTTTAAGAAAATTTGTAATTGAGGTCTTGTGTAGAAGAAGTTTATTCAGTTTTCAATACAGTGCTTATTTGTTAAACTCAGAACAATCAAATTATTTTTTCTTGTTAAAATCAATGTCACATAGTACTTTTGAAACTTTCAGCATGTCAGTAGTAGAGTAGACATTGTTTTTCACTTCCTTGTTTTTTTTTCATACTTTTCCAGCAATCTAATTTTGGATGGATATTTTACCATTATACAGTAATTCTATGCAAAATGCGATTACAAACAATGAATTTTCATCTCAGGTTCATATTACAAAATGAGTATTATTATTTACATGTGAAAGCTATATAGTGTATTTATCTGTGAATCTAACTTTTTTTGATGAGCTTATTCAGCTGTAGTTTAACATAATTGTAGTAGGTAGACTGAGCTGAGCTATGTTTTACTGGTAATAGACCAGAATAGTTTATGGAACCATAAACATACATTCATCCCATGGTCTACATGGTCCTCTATCAAAATGGGGCCACTTAAGCACACATCTGTTCTAAATCAAAACAGCACCACTCCTCTACGGTATGACTGCCATGGTGTCCATTTGAAAAATCTTGTAATGCCAACTCCTGATTGGATAGTCACAAGGCTTAAACATCTGCTTGGTACTGAATTAGTTTTGACAAGTAGAGCACCAGTCCCATTGAGGGACTCGTGTTTTAGTGTACAAAAATTGTGTAAAGCCAATTATGATCTGAGTTTTGTTAAATCTCAGATTGATGTTTATTTATTCTGATTTAATGTTCATGTTGACAGAAAACTATACATATATTTACAGTATTATTAGACTTCATCCTGACAGTAAAGTACCTCATCTTTAGATTTTAAGAGGTTGAAAATTAAAAAGGATGATGATGATGATGCTTATTTGAGTGTTGATGTGACAAAAAATCTTTAATTTTCATATTTATTTGCTCCTTTGAATGAATAATGATAATATTCTGTGATCAGTGCTGATTCACTGGTTCATTGTATTAATATTCATTTTTGAAAAAAGTCGTTTGATTGTCCATAAATAATATAATAATAAATAATATATAATATGTTAAAAGTTGTATCTTTTCAAAACAGCTACAATATTTTCATCATTCAACATTACTTTATTGAATTATTTAGAGTTACAGTGCCTGATGGCAGTATTTTCGATGAAAAAAAAATGTGATTTGTATTGTGAATATAAAAGACAAATCAACTTTTTTTATATAGTTTATATACAAGCGAAAAGCAATATTTACAGATACTTCCACATCTACTGTTGTAAAGATGAGCAATGCATTTTATAATGTTGATACTTGAATAAACTTTTGGGAACTCGTGGACTTGTACTCTTACTTATTTTAAAGGTTAGAGCAAGTTTTTACCAATTTGCCAGTTGCTTATTTTTAAAAGTTAAAGCAAGTTTTACCAATTTACCAGTTGCTAATTTTGAAAGGTTGGAGCAAGTTTTTACCAATTTACCAGTCGCGTATTTTGACAGTTTCGAGCAAGTATTTACCAATTTTCCAATTGCTTTTTTTAAAGGTTAGAGCAAGTTTTACCAATTTACTATCTATTGTCCATTATCATCTGTCCATTGGTTGTTGTCACTACTCCTCCTTAGCTACTCGAAAGATTGTCTTGAAACTTGACACACAAATTTATCTCTTGATTTAGTTAGTCCTAAATCAAAATGGTGCTGCTCAGACATCCAGTTGGGCTGCCACAGTGACAATGTGAAAAATCTTATTGTTAAGCCTCCCCAATGGATTTTATATCACTATGAGATGTAGTAGGTTCTGAATGAAATGAGTGAGATATGCAGTATGGCCAACATAGCAGCCATCTTGAAGATGTTATCACTATTTCTTATGAATAGATGGTTGTATCAACTTGGGCTTTTTACTAAACAGCTTCTTATCATGTCTAGATCGCCCTAAATGAAAATGGTGCTAATCTAACATCCAGTATGGGTGGCAAAGCAGCCATCTTAAAAATTTGCTATTGCTACTGCTGAAAGGTAAGTCATATCTTGAAAATATACAACTAGATGGTTATATGAATAGATGTCATATGAGATCTAGTTGGTCCTAATTGAAATTTGAGCCAGTCAGACATTCAATATGGTTCATGTGGCAGTTGTCATTAAAATCTTATTATTATCACTCCCTCTGAATATTTTTCTTGTAGGACCTAATGCCATTTTTCAGCACAAGATAGAATATACATAACGGCCTTTCAAATGGTGGAGGAAGAACCCAGGAAAATCCTTTGTAAGGACCACTGACCCATGAAAAGCAACTGGCAATCTTTCTCACATATCCATATTGGCAAAACCCAAGACTTGGACCCACACAGACAGATAGACAGGTGAGATGGCAATGATCCATAAAAATGAATACTCTAGACCACTCAGGATTCCCTCCAACTGCCTGTATGAATTATCATTATGATGGTGTTTTCATCAAGTCCTAAATAAAAATGGCACCTGTGATGCATCCAATCCACTACTCTATGGAATGGATGATCATTATGACATGGGGTTTTCACACAAAGACTTCTATTGACATTTCATCTTAAAAGAAAATGGTTTCGAGCTAACATCCAATATGTGTACCGCAACAGCTAATTTGACAGTCTTGTTATTGATGAAGAATATCACAGATGGTTTTAACAATCAACAGCTAAAAGGAAGAAATGTTTTTTCTTGAATTTCTCAAAATTCTTTTTACCCAGTAGAGCATCAGTCCCTTTGTTTTTTTGCTTATAGCAAGTTTTTACAAATTTACTGATATTTTAACATGATTGGTTACATTTAACTGGTTTGAAGGGTGTTTCATTGCTATGACTGCTGAGCACTGAAATCTCATGTGCTGCTTGGATACAGGCATTTTATATTTGCTTTAAACTAATGGGCTCCAAGATGAGACTCAAATTCCATCTTCATGTTATGGCAAATCTTGTGCTGGAAAATGATGTTAAACCCTACTAGAACAATTAGAACAACACAACAACAACCTGTTTACTTTGGATTCTTTATTACATCACTCCTTTTACCTTGACAAACTGCCAACTGTTTGTTTGAAAGCTAACAGATTTATTCTTGTATTTTTGAATAGATCTATCCTTATTATAAGTGCACCAGAAAGTGTGTATTTAAATAGGGATCTATCCTTATTATAAGAGCACCAGAAAGTTTGTATTTAAATAGGGATCTATCCTTATTATATGAGCACCAGAAAGTGTGTATTTAAATAGGGATCTATCCTTATTATATGAGCACCAGAAAGTGTGTATTTAAATAGGGATCTATCCGTATTATAAGTGCACCAGAAAGTGTGTATTTAAATAGGGATCTATCCTTATTATGAGAGCACCAGAAAGTGTGTGTTTAAATAGGGATCTATCCTTATTATGAGAGCACAAGAAAGTGTGTATTTGAATAGGGATCTATCCTTATGAGACTTCAGAAAGACTGTATCATGTTGGTATGACAGTTAAGATAGGATATCTGGGATTTTTTTCTCAGAGTATTAGATTTTCAGTATGGATGGGGTGGGTGGTGTTGATGCTTAATTCAATTTACAGTGGCTGTCTCACTTTTCACTGAAAACTGTACAGTTTTGCTGGAAAATGTCGAGCTAGGGAGAAGTTGTCTAATTAACCTGCAATATCAAATCCATAACTACTGAGGTCTAGTTGGTCCTTGACATTGGGCTCGTAATATAAGAATAAGAATGGTGTTGAGCCAGTATGGTTGCCATGGTGACAAATTTGAAATCTTACTGCTACTCTTTCTGAACAGATTATGATAATAACATGGAGCTTTCACTGAAAACTTCTTATGTTTGTCTTAAAAGAAAATTATAATGAACTGATCTCCCCACCCCATGGTGACTGTCTTGCAAATTTTGTTAAGAATGTTTCTTGCTAGGTTGGTCATATCAAGTGGATTTTCACCATATGACAAATTATGATGTCAAGGTCATTCCTAAAATGAAAATGGTGCCAATCAGACATCCACTATAGACACAGTGGTAGCCATATTGACAATCTTATCATTATTCCTAAAAGGAAAGTCACATGCTGATATGGGATCTTCAAAAGAAGACTTCTTATGATGTTTAGTTGGTCCTAAATTATAACATCTGACATACTATGTGGTCACCATGGGGTTTAGTTGGTCCTAAATTATAACATCTGACATACTATGTAGTCACCATGGGGTTTAGTTGGTCCTAAATTATAACATCTGACATACTATGTAGTCACCATGGGGTTTAGTTGGTCCTGAATTGTAACATCTGACATACTATGTAGTCACCATGGGGTTTAGTTGGTCCTAAATTATAACATCTGACATACTATGTAGTCACCATGGGGTTTAGTTGGTCCTAAATTATAACATCTGACATACTATGTTGTCACCATGGGGTATAGTTGGCATTAAATTATAACATCTGACATACTATGTAGTCACCATGGGGTTTAGTTGGTCCTAAATTATAACATCTGACATACTATGTAGTCTCTATGAGGTTTAATTGGCATTAAATTATAACATCTGACATACTATTTATTCACCATGGGGTATAGTTGGCATTAAATTATAACATCTGATATACTATGTAGTCACCATGAGGTATAGTTAGTTCTAAATTATAACATCTGACATACTATGTAGTCACTGTGGGGTATAGTTGGTCCTAAATTATAACATCTGACATACTATGTAGTCACCATGGGGTATAGTTGGTCCTAAATTATAACATCTGACATACTATGTAGTCACCGTGGGGTTTTCACCAATAACTTTTCAGGATAATCTAGTTGGTCCTAAATGGAATTGACGTTGATCATGCTTCAGATATGGCTCTCTTGAGAATCTTGATTTTGTTTCTCCGGAATGAATGTACATATCGACTTTGTTTTTTATGCAAGATTATTTATGGTATCTAGTTGGTCCTAAGTGAAAATGGTGATGATCTTACATCCTATACAACATCCATATGGTTGCAAACATCAACATTTAAAATGAAGAAACTCTTGCTTGTTCCTTTGGAGGACTTGTTTACCACATTTTGTGAAGAACATCCTAGCTTCAAGACTTTTAAGTTTCAAGGGATTGATTTTGGCATGCTTGTACATTTTCAATAAAATATATAACATATATCTCATGTATGTGCAGTCTTCAAAGTCAAGGTCACAAGTCTATATTTAGTTTTCCATCACACCTCGGTAGCTAATTAGAGTGTCTGACTTGTAATATGGGAATCATGGGTTCATTATCCACACAGGCAAGTCCAGATTAGCATTCTTGTGTTATTAGAAATAGCACTTAGCTCCCATTTCCTTGGATTGATGTTGTTGTGCTTAACACCATTTTTCAGCACACTATAGGCTATTCATGGCGGCCAGTATTAATAGTGGAGGAAGAGACTGGGAAATCACCGGAAAGAACCACCGACGCACGAGAAGCTACTAGCACGCTTTCTCACATATTCACATTCGCCGAATCCTAGACTCAAGCACATGCAGACAGAGGTGAGATGGCAGTGATCCGTAACAGACAGCACTTTAGACCACTAGGCCACTCGGGGCCCCTCCTTGGATTGATATAGCCAATCAAGTGCTGTTTCACTCTACAAAAACAACAAATCCATCACACTTTCACTTCCATGAGAAAGCTATTTGAGATTAGGTGATGAAACTTTCTGTACATATACCTGTCACTAGAAGACATGTCTGCTACAAATCTTGCCTTCAGAGTCATGGTTGTGGTTAATATTCGATAACACTTTCATTTTGGCTCATTAGCTTCAGAACTGTTTGAGATTGAAGTCTGTAACATTGTATACATGTACATTTATGTTATAAGTTTGTTGTTGTTGTTGGGCTTAATGACATTTTTCAGCACAAGATAGAAGGTAATGTTATGTCAAATAGCACACTGAGGTGCTGTCTTGAAGGTCAAGGTTAATGGCACAGTGAGGTTCTATATTGAACTTGAAGGTCAAAGTTATGGGTCAGTAAATTTTTCACCCTAAAATGTTTGATGCTTTATGAATTTGAAAGCTGCAACCACCTTTGGGTCTTATTTTCTTCAATGTGCTAAATAAAATTTAGCAGAAGTCTAAATTAAATCCAAAACTCAAGGTGATGATTATTTGTTTTTTCTTGTAGAGTGTTGATGTGCCAATAATCTTTTGTTTAATCATATTACTATAATTTCAGGTTTGAATTCACTATAAATTTCAGTGAATGGTTCTATCCAAGAATTTTATCAGAGCACATTTGTATTTCCAGAAAAAATAATCACTTGAGTTCATTAATTTGAAGAAAATAGATTCCAGTCTAATTTAATACTGGACACAACATATAATAAAACTTGATTATGCTAGAACCTAAAGCACGTATGAATTTTTCCTTCACTGAAAAGATTATAATGTCTTCTACTTGACTTAAGGTCACAATTAGCCTTTTCTAAAAAAGCACTATTACCTAATGAAAAATAGCCTAGAATGATTTTGATGTTTACAAATAAAAATGTTAGTTATTATTAGCAGCATATTAAGTTAAAATATAGAACATGGATTGTGTCCAGTAGACCAAGTAAAATCCAATAATCTAGAGCCAAAGAAACATTTACTTCTATTTATAATAATTCTGAGAAGTCCATACACAGAGTATTTTAGGTATGTATTAGTTGTTTATGGAATAAGATTTAAAACAAAATAAATTCAGGTCAAGCAGAAATGAACTCACTTTTCGACAAGGTCAAGTCCAAATAAAATGTTCCATTACAATAGCATGTTAAGAAATAAAAAATATAAACAAAACTAACAAACAATGCAAATTAAATATACATGTACATATTAGTATATATTTAGGTTTTCCTTGTGTATCTTTTATATCATAGAAACAGACCACAGCTATTATCTGAAACATGTCAAAACGTGGAGGGAGCAAGTTGAAAATGATAACAATACAATGGCAAAATGAGTTAACATCTGTTGAATACGATGTCAATAAAAGAGCTAGAAAAACCATAGAGATACAAAAGAAATGGTCAATAAAACAAAAACAAAACCATTGGAAACCCGAGAATTGATAAAACAGAGATTTTATATTTTATCTATTTTGTAAAAGCCATCAATGTGTAAGGGAAAGAGCTGATGATTTATGCAATATTAGGTAATATTTATAACCACTTGGACAGATGAGATACAGGAAAATAGCTTGAGAAAGGACAAGGACTGAAAGAAAATATCTCTGGAGAACTAGGGCATTTTAGAGTCTCAATAAAAAGAAAGGTTTTAATTTTTTTTTTTATTTATTTATCGTGTGGAGTGTGCATGCCCTGCCATTTAACAGTATCATCATAACCAACAGGTTAATTTGTTAGTGGACAGTTGTTTACAATGTTTGACATCTTCTGTACAGCTCAAAAGCTACAGGAAGAAAAAGTGGCCTGGCCCCATTGGACAAGGTTGAATACAAAATGACCCTCGCTTGTTCAGCGTGGTTTAGAGATATTAAGGGACATTGAAGCTAGTAGGGCAGACAGGTGGCTCAAGTATGAGGGAGTGGTTTACAACATTGAAGACAACTCGTCAGTTTGATAAAAAAGACTAAACTTGCATCAGGATGTTTTTATTATTTTCACATTAAATGGAGAGATAAGTATAAATAAGGCATTAATTTAAGTGTGAATTTATCAGATGTTGTTTGAAGTTTGAAGATAAACACTACATGGAACTGATCTTGGATTTACAAACGAAAAAGAGATATTTGATTGTTTATTTATCCCAAAAAATCATTTGGCACTTCATTGAAATCAGTTGACACTTAATTCACACTTAAGAGATTGACTAGTTTGTCACGTTTTTTCTGAAAACTTGAAACATAAGATGGTGTAGAGCTCTTTGTCGTTTAAATAAACAAATCAGGTTTATAAATAATTTTAGTTATCATATATATTAAAACTCGAAAAGGAAAGAAACAGAACAGTCTCATATGAGAGGAGGCTTGTGTACAATTTTGTGTCATGCTGACCCCCCCCAGTTACAACTGCATTGGGCTTTTATGTTGACAGTAATTAACCAGAAATTTACTCATTAACATCACTCAAGAATAGGAGCCTAATCTTTATGGTGTAAAAGAAACATTTACATAATATCTTGGAGATAGTTATGTTTGAGGATTGAGATGAAACATACAAGAGGACCTCTTCATTCAGTATCTAAAGTTGTTACGAGTCTATGCTCTTAAAATAAGTAACAGAAAGGAGTGAAGACAACAAGCTTTGCAAAATTTAACAATTTATTTTCCTAGAATACGAAATGAGAAAAAGGAACTTACAGTATTGCAAATTAAATAAAAACGTTAAAGACACAAGTCCTAGTAATAAAAGGTCCTGAACAGAATTCAGTTCAAGTCCAAAAGAGATAAAAAATTGATGAAGTGTCTGTTATGGCCTGCACAGTGCTGATGTGTAAATAGTCTCTTATTAACTCACAGAAATATTATTCCAGGTTTGAATTCAGTATAAATTCCAATGAATGTCTTTCCCCAAAAATTTTATCAGAGCATTTTTGTAGTTTCAGAGAAAATAATTGCTTGAATTCATCAATTTGAAGAAAATAAAAGTCTGCCCAATCTGTTCACACCATAGTACAAGTTAAAGTGATAGATGTTAAATTGGTAAGTGAAAGTGATAGATGTTAAATTGGTAAGATTCTCACAGTCACAAGATAATATAATTCTCTGCTTGATCTCGGGTAACAATTAGCATTTTCCAAAATCAATTACCTAATGGAAAATACCCTTCTGGAATGATCTAATGAGCCTTGTTTATTTGCAACATAATATCCTATAAAATTCACATGGTAATCTCCAAAAGCCTGTCACTGATCAACATATTTGCTCCTTCCTTGTTTACCTGAATAATAATTATGTTAATAAACTCATATACATAGAGAATAATGAAGCTATTATTGAATACATAAATGAAATTTAAAAATAAAAAATAAAAAAGTTAATCAGGTCAAGCAGAAATGAAATCAATTTTTGACAAAGTCAAGTCCAGCAAACAATGTTACATTAAAATCATATGTAATAAAATACATAAATTTAAAACTAACACAATTAAATTAAATATACATAACACTTACTCTCATAAAGAAAAAGAAAGATTTATACAATAAAGCTTTTTTTTTACAATAGGTATGCCTGCCGTAAAAAAACAAAACATAAGATGAAATTTTATGAATGACACAAATTATACATGAAACAATACATTTCTAAACACGTAAAAATGCATCTACTATTAAATTGTCTTTACCCTTGATGTGCATGATGTCAATATTATATTCATGCAACAATATACTCCATCTTAATAATCAATGACTAATTTTTTATCTGGACAATACAAGTAAGGAGATTGTAATAACTAAACAATAATTAGAGTAGGAGCTGAACTAATGTAAACTTCTAAATGTTGTAATGACAATATCAAAGCCAACCTTTCCTTCTCGACTCGATTGTAGAAATTCTTTCTCTGGTGCTTGTTTAATGTCTTAAGAAAAACAGGGACTAAATCATAACCCTGTATGATGTATTCCTTAACCAGATCATAGACAGCACTTTGATGTGCTGATAGGAAAGTGCACTCTGTAAGAACAGTCCAATGTTCGCTTGGCCATTACGAATTTTCAGAATTTGTTTTAAAATGAAAATATTTGTCTACTTTTTCTTTAAAAGGAGGCAATGACTAAATGTTCTTAGTAACGTCAAAACTTGAATTTGTGTGTAAAGTGGGGGATGTTCTTTTCACTTGACAGCTCTAATTCTTTTCATCTAAATTGATATTCCTTTCATCCTTCTCTCTTTCTCTGCAATTTTGTCTTCTTTTTCTTTTTTGCATTTGCGTTTGTTTCTGTTTTTCCTCTTTGTCCAATTGCATTTTCATCTGTTTTTCTTCTTTCTATATTTGCATTTGTTTATCTCTTTCCTCTTTCTGCAACATAACTTTCGTCTCTTTTTTCGTTATGTAATTGCATCTACATCTGTTTTTTCCTCTTGCTGAAGTTCAAGCTTTTTTTAACTCTTAGTCCTTCCTGTTTTTTAATTTTAATTCTTGTACTTTTATGTTAAAGATAAAGAATTGCTAATCAAAAACTAAAGAACTTTTATCCAATAAATACTTTTTCACCAAATATTGGACCAAACTACTTTTTATTTCTTGTTGCGTTAAAAAAGCTTTTGCCTCAGAAAGATCATATTATCTGGCAACTTGAAACAATTCATCTTTTTCCCCCAAACATTCTAAATTCTCCTGGGTAGGATTTGAAATGAAGATCTCCACTTTGTATGACATTGTAAAAAGCTTGATAATTTCGCTAAAGTTTTATAAAATGTGAGATATTAATTTGGGATTTAAAAGATTCCGAAATTAAGGGATTTTAAATTTCATAAACAAAGTTTTCTGAAATAATTTAGCAAAATTTGTATCCCAAGGATGAGCGCCCAATTTTCTGTTATGAGTCTATGCTCTTAAAATAAGTAACAGAAAAGAGTGAATACATCAAGCTTTGTAAAATTTAATAAATAATTTATTTCCCTGGAATGTAATGTGAACGATGAGAAAAAGTATTTTCGGTATTGAAAATTAAATTAAAAAATAATCCAAGAATTGAATTAAAGACAGAAGTCCTAGTAATACAAAGTCCTGAAAGAAATTCAGTTCAAGTCCCAAAGAGATCCAAAATTGAAGGCGATGACGTGTCTGTTATGTTCTGCGAAGTGACGATGTGTCGACAGTCTCCTATTGACTCACAGAAAAATTATTCCAGGTTTGAAATCAGTATAAATTTCAATGAATGTATTTTTTTCAAGAATTTTATCAGAGCACTTTTGTAGTTCCAAAGAAAATAATCACTTGAATTCAGTCCTTAGAAGAAAGAAAAATTGATAAAGTGCTAGATGTTAAAGGACATCTGGTAAAATCCTCACAGTCGCAAGATAATATAGTTCTCTGCTTGTCCTCAAGGTCACAATTAGCATTTTCTTAAAACAACTATTACCTAATGGCAAATACCCTTCTAGAATGAACTGACGATCCTTGTTTATTTACAGCATAATAATCTACAAAACTCACATGAATATCTCCCAAACCCTGACCATGATGAACATAATTACTTCTTCTTTGTTTACCTGAAAAATAATTCGGTTAATAATCTCATGCACATAGAGAATAACAAAACTATTATCAGTTGTTTACATAAATAAAAAAATGAAAAAGTCAATCAGGTCAAGCAGAAATATAATGAATTTTTAACAACAATTTTTGCAGTGGTGAAGTGTGGTAAAACGTACTAAATTGTTGGAGACATAATAGTGTTTTTGGAAATCAATTATATCTATAATTATAAATATGAATAAAAATTGTTTTCAATACATGGCACCCACTCCCGATAGATTAAAAATAATAATAACAAAAATAAAAAAACGCGCACTGACAGGTAAGTGTGAAAATTGTAGTACAAACAAATACAGATTTATCTCCCTTAACAAGTCTGCGAAAACAGGAGGTGATATTTCGGCTTCATCACGACAATTACCAGGGACTCCATGGGATAAATACCCAGGGGTAAACTTTGCATGGATATAATTATTGTGGTCCTGGAACTTGGCCTGATATTCGACTTGATGAACGAGATCAACCAAGACCAGAAGCGTATCCAATAAAGGCAATTAATCAAGCGTGTCATGTTTATGATGTTGCGTATAAAGGCAACGACTCACAACAACGACATATTGAAGATATGAAGTTGATGCATGCTCTAAATTCTATAAAAGATAAATCTCTCAGAGAAAAAAAAACTAATAGTTTTCTGGTAAAATCTGCTATGAAGGGTAAACTAATGCTAGAATCTGGTAATTAATCAACTGATTATTAAACTGATGGAATCGATTTATTATAGCCCAAGTGAATATTGGAGGGGTAAAGTAGCGATATTATTTCAATGGCCGATGACAGTGTTGGCTATTTTAGATTCTTTTCATGTAATGGATTTAAGTCTGCGTTGGAATTCTTTATTGATTTGTTCTATTTGGTGACTGCCCGTTGGAATACGGACTACTTCCTGATCTAGATTTCCATCAGGATTTTTTAGTTGCAAATACTAATAAATTATTTGATTATAGTCCACCGAATGATTTTGATCTAATATTTTGCAAACTAAAATAAATCCGTATTTGTGCTAATGCAATTTATTTTGCTGGTATTGTAGTTGGAAAATAGATGCTGAACACAGGATTTATTTAGATGAACTCACTGATATCAATATTGTTCTTACCGAGCAATATTAGTTTCTATTTGCTGTAAAAATTCCTGTGCTGTCATTAATATACTATTATTATTCTAAAGCAACGATTTCTTCAATGATTTCGTCAAATACGTCATTGTTGACTTTTACCATCGAGCTGAATTCTTCATGGGATATTCTGCGATCGTTGAACGACGACGAGATCAGCGATGATAGTTTGGAATATGCTGATGTTGCTGTATTTTATTTATTACATACTAGTGTAATTTTGTGTTCGTGTATGTATCTATCGTCTTTGCAATAATACTAAAAATACCAGCAATAGTTGTTGCGGATGAGACGATAATCGTTACAACTACAGGCGCAGTCATTGTTATGTTGATAATATTACACCGGTTGTAGCAATGAGCTCAGAAACGGAATAGAGAACTATGTCAACGACAACCACGCGTCTTCGATATTTTTTCACTTTTATTGTATAAATCGTAGATGGTATTTTTAGTTCAGTTTGCCAAGAACATAACTGATTGTGTTTGTAGTTTTGAACGTTAAACATTATACTATATTAAGTACTTGATTGACGTGTTCCGGCGACAAATTTCAGACACCACCAGTAAGACACCGAAGTTAATTTTTTATTGATTGAATCTAGTATAAATGTCTCGTCGGTATCTTTTTTTAATACTACAGATACAGATTTTAAAAAAAAAAATATTGTTTGAATGACGCCATGGAAATGTAGTAAAAATCCTCAATATTTTGCAGAACGAAATACAGACAGCCTGTACGTTCCAGTGACTTCCGCTGTATTTTTGATCGTGTTATTTTCAGTGTCCATGTCAATGATTCTGATAATACTGTGTATAGAATATTATTAATCTTTGTGAATAATTTTATTCAGATTAGTTTTTGAACGATATTAGGAATTACAGTGATAATATCGCTGATTATCTTTTTATATCGGTGAATTTTATGTCAACGATTCGTGGACTTCCAAAACATTCATTAACGGTTCTGTTTGATTCTTCGAGAATTCAAAAACAGTTGTACATGATTAGTAACATCAACTTTGAGTGTGGTAATTCCATCGTTGATTGTTGTTAACGATTTTGTTACTGGAATTTCCTTATCATCGACATATTTCTTCATTGCAGCGTCGAGATCATCTGTTGGTTCTCGTACACTAATAATTTTATTGTTATTCGTATTAATGACACCGTTAATGTTATCACCGGATTTTAACAACCTATTACTGATCGACGCTGGAGTAACAGCGCTAGGAATACGTTTATTGTCATATACAGCAATAAGACCTTCTCGCGATAATCTATTACGAATAATAATATCGTTGATTTAAATATTACCCGTCTTCAATTTTCCTTCACGGTTCTGAAATATAACAAGTTTGTTTGGATCAACATTGGCAAGATTGAGCAGGTCAAAATAATTCATCATTTATCTGCTTTGTTACTCGCTTGAGTAAATCTTCACCTGGTGCTTTTTGGGCTTTAGTTCTAGCTGATCGTCCATAAATATCTACCACAATATTATTAGCGATTATTTAAAACTGAACTTATATATTTGTGTACAGCCATTTATCTTGATACAGCATCAAGTACTGCCAGTTCTTCACCTCCACGGTCCGGTTATCTTTTTTTGTTAGTAGCGTTGAATACCAGAATAGAATATTTTGAAGTCTGTCGATATATTTTAAAATTCTTTTGGTGCCATCAACCCATAAGAATCGAAAGAAATAATACCAAGTGGAGCGATCACGTACGCAACCCAATGATATCAGGACCAGAAATTTTATTGACATTAATGATACCGGTTTCAATCGAGTTTGGTTTGTGTGGCAATCGATCAAGTAAATCAAAATTCGAAAGTGGAACTATCGTGGGAAAGATCAACGAGCCCTGGAATTCTTAATCCGCTTCACCAAACGTTGTTTGGTCAAGTTCCTGGAAGTCTCATACCCTTTCTTTTGTATTCATTTTCCTGTTACTTTCTTTAATGTCATTCCACAGAGGTTCCAACAGAACCTAACACAGCGGTTTTTTCAACAGCTGGGGTTTTATAAACTATTAACGCTGGTATAGCTGCAAGAAGTGAAAATATACCACTCGTGTTGGTGATGTCTTTAATGGCACCCGCAGAAAGATTAAGTCGTACACCGGTCTTGGATTGTTTGGCTTTACTGATGTGCCTGAGTTGATGTTCTGACAATGAAAGCTCATTTGGACCACCTACGATCTGTTCTCGCTTTAGTGATATTTTTTATTCCACAGTTAGCTTTTGATAATGATTGTAGTTTTTTAAAAAAAATTCTGACCAGGTGTCAGAGTAACACTAAGATGATGATATGACAATATAATATTATAAACGATTTAATTACATGTTTTCTACTGGGGCATCAATAACTCATTCGTCCACCAACACCTTCAAGTTGCATTGATTTATCAACGACAGATTGTCTGAATAAATCCAAATGTGCCAGTGAAAAATAATAAATCGGATACAGAGTTGTAAAATCTATCTGTGATATTTGAAAACCAGAATCAGCATTTTGATCGAGACCCACAAATGACATTAAACGATGATATGCACGTGCTACATTATTTTGATCAAAATTTAATAATAAATCCTCAGATGGTCCTTGATTTCCATTTATTCTTAGTGACACTTCAGTAACACCAAAATTGTCAAATATCATTATTCTGTGTGTTTGTAATTTACTCGTACAGTATCATGGAAAACAACAAATATATGCTCTTGTGCAGCTATTCCGTGTTGTGATGCTGCCATATAAATAAACCATTATTGTTCTTTGAACACTATCTGTGGTCAGCGTCAACCATAATAACATTGATTTACCAACTTGAATCATGAAAGAAAGTAACCTTTCTTCTTCGTCGAGATATGGGGTTATTACTGGCATCAGTATTATTTTACCTGCATCATCGATAGGGCGCCAAATTGCATTATCGTCCATGGCGTTTCTTACAAGTATAATTGTGTGCTTGGCCCCGCAAATAACATTTTTGACATTCCTTCAAAATCCAAAGATATGTGACAGTGGAATTGCACATGAAAATCTCCTTCTATCACCTTTCAGCATTGATCGATGTGCTGTAAATCCTAAATTAAATTCTGGATTTGAAAATTGTAAATCTTCAATTTCAGAAGCCACAGGAGGAGCAGCTCAATTATAGAGAGGTCGAATAATTTGATTTGTTCTGTCAAGGTAGTTAGAAGTGTCCTTGGTAAACATCATTGACAGACCAGCTAATATTGAATGATCGTCGATGTATCTTGCTAGACCCAATATTGTTGTGGCAATGTCGAAGTCTTTCGAAATCAATTCAATGGGTCTTCCTTCAGTCATGTACGTAGCGCTGTTGAAAAATTCTACGATGCCATTATTAACAAAACCAACTCTAACATCAGTTCCATATACTACTGGTGCTGAAGGATTAACGATATTTAAAATTTCACCTTCTGCTTCAGTGAATGCTTCAGCTGGTAAGAAATATCTGCTTGTTTCCTCAATTTCAAGCTCAATTCGCCCACGCTGATTTGGTTTTCGTGCGTCATAAGAAAAATACGGATAATCGCGCACAGACTTATTTTTGAGTACTGGTGCGTCCATGTCAAATGCGGGATCAGATACACGTTTGAACGTTTTATTATATTTTCTATCGTCTAACACGAAGACCACTTCCTACTATCAGACAAGCGGTAATATTTTTTTTCCTTTCCTGACATGGGTACACCAGCCAACTCTGCTAGGTTTTTTTTATTATTTTGCTAACATTTACAGGCATCACTTCAGTGCTGGACAATTTTACTGGCTGAGCATTTCATCGTACTAATCATGCTAGTCTATCGTTGATAGCTGAAAATGTCTTACTGGCAACATCATCAACAACACTAAGACCTCTTTCACGAACAAAGTCAATAGCTTTCATTCCCAATTGCTTTGCAATCGGTATTGCTTTTGGGGGCTATCCTTCTAAATTGACCCTGAACAACACCGTCAGGTCCATCACCGTAGATCGCTCTATAGGTTGGTAACCTCGAATTTATCACACTTACCATTATAGGTCCACGATCAGCATTATGTATGATAATATTATTTTAATCATTGAATCTATCTGCATACCCTCAATCATTCTGGTAATTATCAAATATTTCGTTGATAGGGGCTTGATAAACATTGATATCCATGATACCTCCTGTAAATAGTCGCTGACAAATATCGGCTGTTTCATTAATACATTTTGGAGAATCATTACCAGCTCGTTTTCCTCTAATGATAATTTCTTGTCGTTCAACATCGGCAAGGACGCTATCGGGGCATGGAGTAAAAAGACCATTTCCCCTGATATCTGTAACAATGACACTTTCAGTCGCGCCGGGACTGAATACATCATGGAATTCTTCTTCCTCACTTGTTATTAAACTGGTCAATTTTTGTTGGTATTGTTTTCTTTTTTTGTGGTGGTTCTTTCACTTTTTTATGTGATGATTTCTCCGATAGTACTTGTTGTTGTGGCATCGTATTTGTGATCTTGGAAATTGTGGTTTTGAAGATTGTTGTTTTTGTTGTTGAAGTTGTTGTTATTGTGGTTGTTGTGATTGTTGTAACATTAAAAATAGTTATCTATTCCACTTATATATGCAATAAATCTTGGGTCACTATTTCGGGCTTGAGCAACTCCGTAGTGTATTCGATATATACATTTGTATCAAGTATCACGACTTATAACGTCATATGTGTTCGTGTTTTAAAATATTTTTTCTCTAATCAAAACTAATGGCGGCAAGTGCAGATAATTCCTTTTTATCAATATTTCTAATGACTTTAAGGCCAGCTTCTGTTAATTTGCCAATCACATCAACTTTTCCTCTTGCTTGTTTTAGTTCTTTTGGTATATTTGCTTCAGAACGAGCTTGTTTATCGCTCTCAGATGCTTCTTGTATTTATTCAGAAACAACATTCTAAAGATCTCTTAAAACCCTTTTTGTTTTCTTGGCTTTCGCTGCTGTTTTTTCAGTTGCTGCTGCGGTTTGCTCTAACACGGGAAGAAAACTTTTTGTAGCCGCTGTAATCGGTTTATACAATTGTTCTGATTGTTCTGCAAACTCCACCCAAGATTACTGACGAGCTTGTAATTGCTCCTTAACGGAGTCACGTACAGGAAGATATTTTTTGATAGCCTGTAGTCGCTCTCGAGCTAATCTAGTAGTATACAATTCTCCAACCATTATTAATATCACAATAATTCAATTACCACATGAGCAGAGAGGATGGACGACCAATAGTGAGTGATCAGCCTGTAAACAATCGCGCATAAAAAAATGAAAATACCAACGTCAGCGATAAAGTAACAAGATGAGCTAACCCAGTTAGAGAAATCTCACGACCTGACAGAGTCAGAGTTCGAGGCTCCGGTTTGACGTTATTGACCATAAAGTTTCATTTTCGCAGGAAGCTTCATTTTTCATAACCAAGGTCTCCATCAAAAGGGTCTGTTTACCCTCTCTGCTGCTGGACACGTAGGCCTAACACAAAGGAGAAATACATTACTGTACATGGGCACCCGCACTTTTTTTTCTATTAGCAGGTGCGGAGTGTGTCAGGATTTTTGCAGGGGTCAGTCAGTCGCGGCCGGAAGAGTTAATATAGTAAGCAGTCTGAAACTAAAGCTAATATTCACTAAGCGTTTTGAACAGAATCTTGTGACATATTTTCAGCTTCATTTGCATGATTAAACTTGTCGGAATATATATATATATATATATATATATATATATATATATATATATATATATATATATATATATATATATATATATATATATATATATATATATATATATATATATATATATATATATGTTGTTGTTGTTGTTGTTGGAAATTATAGTCGTATATGCATGTGCGTTTGCCTGACGACTTCTAAAGCCTCCAGAGAGACCAGAGACCCCATCCAAAGGTGGGACTCCATTAACCCCCATATGGTTGGCCGTCGGGCCAGGTCCACAGGGAGGCACTCGGCCCAGGGTTGGGCTTTATCGCTACTGACCAGACCTTAAGACCTTGACATTCACACGATCCGCAGAGGAAGAACACCACCCAAGCCAGCAGCACGAAGAAGAGCACAACGAGAGCCACCGCCCCAGCAAGGCTCGCAGAGCCCCACATGATGAATAATAACAGAGAGACAAACAAAACAAACGAACATTAACAACAAGAACCACTGCAGGAGTTCTTTACTCTACATAGGCTTGCAGAGCTCAGGATCCCACCCAGGCGTAGGCTATTATATTTTCCCTAGCGCCTGTTTATGGCATCAATTGTCATACAAAACATGACAAACAATTAAAAAGACAAAACAGAATAAGCCATGGTAGTAAATCATTACTCTGCACTGGCTTGCAGAGCTCCGAATCCACACAGGTGTTTGCTATTATATTTTCCCTAGCACCTGTTGGAATGGCCACAAATAACAAACAAATAAACAATACATTACAATAAAAAACATAAAGTGGGTAGCTCTGCTCATCGGGAAAGCTCTATCGTTGTCCCTGGAATGTTTATGATGTCCTTGTTGAGTAGTTTAGAAGTTCTGGTAGTTAGCAGAGGTTGTTGAAGTGTAGGTTGTTGTAGCTATTGGAGTGATTGCCCCAGAACCATGTACCACCAATTTGGCATGTTTGAAAATTTGGCAATTATGTAATTTCTTTTCAAAGTGGGCACGATTCCAGGACGTATCAGCAAGGAAGATCTGGAAGTCAAGCGATGATACAGTAGTAGCTTGCCCCAGAGCCCTTATAGGGAATGGCTTATAAGGGTTTTCGGTTTGAATAGGAATCCAGGGCGTAGCAGCATCAAAGTAGTGATGGTTGATCCGTCCCACCGTAGTATGCACCAAAGCTGTAAAAACACACCAGCAGCAAGCAACAGTTGTTGCAATGGTTGAGTATAACCAGAGATTTAAATATAAAGAAAGCCAAACATGAGTTTATCTCATACGGGTCAAATAGACATGAGTTGTGAATACACCTAGATTGAAAAAAGTTTGATGATTTGTATACTAAGCGTAAGATGTTCTGAAGTTAAGTCAAATTAATGGGGCTAATGTGTCCCGTAAACTTTTTGTTTTCAAGGTCGGTAAATAGGAGAAGTACAGTAAGAAAATACCAATCGGGAGTTTTAAGGGCCATATGAGAGTTATCAAACAAAACTGGCTCAAGTGGGTCAAAAATCGAGCCCAATATAATTAAAATAAACAGAGAAACAAGACGAAACAAACAAACATTAACAGTATGAACCATGGTAGGAAATCTTTACTCGACACGGGCTTGCATATACACATGCAGTACGATTGGGGAAGTCACGTGATCCCCTTGCCTTATACTGCTGTCGCCCATGTTACTGTATGTACAATATGAAAGTTGTCACAAACTTTTTTTTAGCGATAGTTATTATTTGAGGAAGCGTATTTATAGGAGGTACATTATTTGGTTGTGAAGTTTGTTGTAATATATTTTAATGCATGTATTAGCTTCAAAGAAGAACAAGAGAATGCGTCATAGGGAGAAAAGAAACCCAATAAAATGTGAAGTTTGTGATAAAACGTTCACAAGGAATTCACATTTAATTGGACACATGAGGATTCATACTGGAAGTAAACCATTCAAGTGTGAAATATGTCATAGAAAGTTTAACAGGGATTTCACCTTGAAAGTGCACATGAGGCAACATACTGGAGAAAAACCATTCAAATGTGAAGTTTGTGATAAAATGTTCCGTTGCAGTACAGGCTTGAAAGAGCATACTAGGCAACATACTGGAGAAAAACCATACAAATGTGAAGTTTGTAGTAAAATGTTCCGGAGCAGTTCACACTTGAAAGGGCACAAGAGGATACATACTGGAGAAAAACCATTCAAATGTGAAGTATGTGGTAGAGCATTTACCCAGAATTCAACTTTGAAAGATCACATAAGGATACATACGAGAGAAAAAACTATTCCAGTCTGAAGTTTGTGACGCAGTTTTCAGTTGCATTATAACTTTTTTTTTTTTTTTTTTTTTTAGCAGCATGTGATACATAACTGATAAACACCATTCAAATGGTGAACGTTTTAGTCAGAATGGAAATGTGGTAGAATGCTGATCAGGACCATGACTGATATGACCCAAATTTACTTGATGTGGAATATTATATTATTATTAAAAGCCATGGAACACACATGCCTGATTTATAGGTTACTGTTTTTGGAAACATAGAGAGTGTAAAACGTTGATTAGCAGCTTTAAATTTAAGCAAGATAGTTGGTTGTTTACAAATTTCTAGCTGAAGTCAGTACAAAACAGATATAAACTATAACATTTACATTTTTTATTAAAACCAGAATAAAGGAAATATATAGTTATTGTTTAAATTAAAAGCATTTTGATACTTTATTATTCAGGCCAGTTTGGCTACTTACAATATGGTCAAACATTAATGCATATAAACTTAAATATAGTTTTTATTCATTCCTCATGCAAACTGTGCTGTATGTATTTATGCCTAAAAAGTTTGGTAAATTATTGATGAGTAACACAACAGTATGATGAACTTTGAAGTTTACTGTTGTTGTTGAATTTGTATCTTTAGTGTAAAATGTCTTTATTTGTGGACATCCCTAAGCACTGTCCCATGGCATAGAGGTTTAGGGCGGCCACTTCATTTTTCAAAGTATAATGAGTTTTGTGTGCTGTTGTCAGTGCTTTCCCTTTTTCAGGCGGTTATGTATTCTCCCTATAAAAACAGAAAAGAATTTGGAATAGATACCATTATTTATTCAATTTTTTTTTTAATGCCAAACATCCAGTCTTATGTTTCAAGACCCATACTCCTTTTCCTCCAGGCATTTGGTCCTGTTGGACAAGGTTCTGTGCCTTTTCCCTTTCGTTTTCTTATTTTGTAATCATCAGTGACATCATCTTTGGATTTTGTTTGAGTTTGATTTTGTTCATTCTTTATGTCCACAACAAGAACAGGTCCCTTGTATGATGTACATATGTAGTTACAATTGTTGATTTTGTAAATAGAAACTTTCTGTGCTTTTTTATGGGGTCAAATCTTTGTGGTTCATTATCTGTTTAATTAAGAATAAAAATAGTTTGTTTTTTGTTGTTGGTGCATGGATTGATATTTGATATCTAATTTCTCTTTAATTTTTCTTTCTTTTTCTAAGTAAGATCTTGAAGCAGTAAACGATTTAATTTTAATTTTGATCTTTTAATGATTTGAATCTGTTTACTTTAAAGCATATATTAATGCCATTCAATATTGATTTCCAATAGGTAGATAGATAGATACATAGATACATACATACATACATAGATACATACATACATACATACATACATACATACATACATACATACATACATACATACATACATACATACATACATACATACATACATACATACATACATATGTACATGTAATGTAATTATTTGTTTCTTAGTTTTAAGTTTTTAATTTTATCTTCCATTACATGTTTTTGTAATGTAACTTTATTGGATTTGAAAATGTCCAGAGAATTAATTTAGTTCTGTTTGACCTGACTGTTAATTTTGATAAACAACTAATAAATGAAACACTGTATCTAGTTGCTGACCTTTATTCAGAAACAGTGGCAGATCTAGTAAACAACTTTTTAAAAAAATGTTTTTTATTCTTTCTAAGAGTAAGAGTCATTTAGTGAAATCAAGGCCATACTTGGAGTACACAATATTTATCATGTTGCAAATTTCTATTCCATCTGCAAAGATGAACTGTTTTGTATTTTAGTTAGTCTTATAACCTACGTTTTCATTAAAATTAGCCAGTCAGACTTCAAACATATATTATGAACAGTTTGAGTTGAATTTTTATTTTCTTCAATTATAGTGATTATTTTCCCTGAGATACAATTCTCCTAAATTGATTATTGGACAAATTCATTTATTGAAAATTGTTTGGAACTCCAAACTGGAAAATTATTTTACGTGATTCAAAAAATAACTGTTGACACATCAGTATAACAATGACAACTGACGACATCATTGCCTTTCATCTTCAGTTTCATCCGGATTTGAACTGTGATTCACATAGGACTTTTCATTGATAGTACTTCTGTTTATTTAATTCTTGGATTAATTTTGGATTTGATTCATAAACCGTAAGTCCTTTTTCTCTGTTTTACCTTACTGTTCTAGGGTAGTAAATTATTTGTTAAATTTTACAAAGCTTGTTGTCATAACTCTTTTCATGATACTTTTTTGTAAGAGCATAGATATGTAACAAGAAAGCTGGGTTGCTCGTCCATGGGATATGTGAATTTTGGCTAAAAAAATTATGAAAAATTTGTTTTTTTAAATTTAAATTTCCCTAGTTTTCAGAATTCTTTAAAATCTCAAGTATTATTTCACATTTTTAAAATTTGTTTTAGCGAAATCAATATGCTTTTCACAATGTAATTGAAAGTAGAGATTTTTCTTTCAATCCTATCCAGGAGCAGTTGGACTGTTTGAAAAAAAAGATAAATTGGTTGAACATGCCGGAAAATATATATTTCTTAAGCAAAAGCTTCTTTAATGAAGCAAGAAATTAAAAATGAATCTGTTTCAGGATTTAGTAGCAAAAAGTTTTGGATAAAAATGCTTTGGTTTCGATCAGTAAGTCTGAATCAGACTCTGACATAAAACTAAACAAATTAAAATCAAAATACAAGATGGCATTAGAGTTAAGAAAGCTTGAACTTAAGAAAGAAAAAACAAAACAAATGCATTTGCAATTGGAGGAAGACAAAGAGCGAACGCAGTTTCAGAAAGAAGAGAAAAAAATGCTATTAGATAAGGAAGATAAAGAGATAAATGCAGTTAAAGAAAGAAGAGAAACAGATCCAAATGCAGTTGCAATCAAAGAAAAAGGAGAGAGAAAGAGATACAGAGACAGATACAAATGCAAAGAGAAAGGAAGAAAGGGAATTGCAAATTAGGTTAAAAGAATTAGAGCTGGCAAAGGAAAAGTTCCCCTTACTTTTTGTTTTAAGCTAGTATCCCCTACTCTGGAAAAAGAAGTATTCAATATTTTCTTCATTTTGAAAAAAAAATGCTGCAAATTTGAAATGACCAAGGAAGTATTGTACACTATTATTACAATACTCACTGGTAAATCTAGTGATATTTACCATTCACTGTCGCTATAGGAATGTGCTGACTACGATCTGGTTAAGGAATGCATCTTAAAGGATTACAAGTTTGTCCCTGAGGCTTATTAACAAGGTTTTAGGAATTCTACAAAATCAACTGACCAGACCTGTCAAATTTACATGGGGCAAAAGGACAACAATTTTTTATAGGTGGTGCTCTTCTAGAAAGATTAACAAAGATGACGAAAATTTCAGACAAGTCGTATTACTTGAAGAGTTTAAAAACTGTGTCCATAGTGAAATTAAAATTTATCTTGATGAGCGTAAGGTTGAAACCTTGGAAAATGTTGCTTGTGCCGCTGATGAGTATTTCATAGTTTCTTTTGTAGGCAAGTCTTACAGTCTTCTGATAAAAATATATTTCAGCCATATACGAGCCTGACTAAATCTCAGTCTGAAACAACATTTGGAAATCAAGCTTTTGATAAGAATGATAAAAAATCCTTGTCTTTTCCTACGTGTACCTATATCAAGAAAAAAGGACACGTTATTTCTGACTGCTTCAAAAATAAGCATCAGAATCAAAACAGACCTATGCCAAATGCTCTTATTTCTAAGAGGTCAAGGTTATGGTCATGTATTAAAAGCAATACATTTGTTGGGCTTAATAAACCCCTGTCTGATTTTAATATGGAGAATTTTAAACCGTTCATGTCAAATGGTTCTATATCACCCTTGGGTGATTTGGCCAATCCTATCCCTGTTAAAATTTTAAGGAACACAGGAGCTTTTCAGAGTCTTTTATTATTAAGTACTTTGCCTTTTTCTGAGAAGTTTTCTTCAAATGGGAGTGTTCTTATTCAGGGAGTAGAGTGTGACTTTGTTAATGTTCCTCTCCTTTGTGTCAATTTGTCATTAGACTTAGTCTCAGGACCTGTGACAGTCAGAATGGTGTGTTTATTACCCTTTCAGGGCATTTATTTATTACCAGGCAGCGACCAAGCTGGAGATAAGGTTGTGGTTAATCCACTTGTAACTGACAAGCCTTGTTTGGATCAGAAAGCTGATCCTGTTGAAAAAGAATTCATTTATACCCAGTTTGTGTAGTTAATAGAACTAAGGAAAAAAAAGCTCATGAGAATTATATTGATAAGGAAAGTATTTCTTTATTTGACACATGTATTGGTCAGTCTTGTGATGAGATCACTTTAAATCCTGTTTGGATCAATTAAAAGGTATTGATCACAGTGATCCTCTTGTAACTACTCATTCTTTTTATTCTAGTCGTGGTGATAAACTACAATCACTTGTTGTCTAACAGGAAAAAGATCCTGAGATTTGTTTGTTTCAAAGGGCCATTCGAGAAACAGAAGCCACTGAAGTACCTGTCTGTTATTTCATTAAAAATGGAATTCGTATGAGAAAATAGAGACCTACCGAGGTACCTGCTGGTGACGAGTGGTCAGTGAACTATCAAATTGTAGTTCCAACATCATACAGACAGGAAATTCTTAGTCTGGCCCATGAAACTCCTTTGGATGATCATTTATGGATTAATAATATTTATCACAAGTTCTTGAATCACTTCTATTGGCCAAAAATTAAATACTGCAGATCTTGTCATACTTGTCAAATAGTAGGAAAACCCAATCAGAAGATACCTATGGCTCATCTGCAATCCATTCCTGCTCCTGCATTTCACGAATAATTTAGCAGAATAATGATTGATTGTCATTGTCCCTTACCTAAGACCAAGTCAGAAAACCAATACTTGTTGACCATTAAGTGTGCATCAACAAGATTCCCAGAGGCAATTCCTTTGAGGAGTATTAAAACTAAAACAATAGTAAAGGCTTTGATAAAGTTCATTACTCAGTTTCCAAATCTGTCCAATCTGATCAAGGATAAGATTTTATGTCTGGAATTTTTCAGCAAGTTATATACGAATTAGGCATACAACAATTCAAATCTTCTGCCTACAACCCTGAAAGCCAAGGGGCTTTATAAAGCGTTCATTAGACTTTTAAAAATATGATCCGATCATATTGTTTTGATATAGGTAAACATTAGGAAGAAGATATTCATTTACTATTGCTTGCTCTTCGGGATTCACTTCAAGAATATTTAGGATTCAGTCTCTTTGAACTAGTTTTTCGACACACTGTGTGGACTATTGAAGTTGTTGAAAGAGAAACTTCTTTCTAATAAATATACAGAACTTAACCTTCTTGATTATGTGTCCAGTTTTAAGTATAAATTGTCAAGGGCTTGTGAGGTTGCAAGATCTAATATGTACTCTACTCAGTCGAAATTGATAAATGGTATGATAAAAACTCAAAGGAAAGGAGTTTTCAGCCTGATGATAGAGTTATGGCTCTCTTGCCCATACCAAAAATCATCTTCAGGCCAAGTATTATGGTCCTTACACAAATCATGCAATTAATTTAGTTGTAGCTGTCCCACTCTGTGAGGATCAAAGTGAAGGAATGCCATCAGATACTACTGATTTTGGAGTGACAAATCTTCGGAATTTAGAAATTACTAATAATCTAGACCAGAAACGTTTACATTTGCAACAACAAGAAATGAATGAACTTAAACAGTTATTATTTGAATAAGAGCACTTATTTCCAGATGTTCCTACGATAACAAATAAAATTTATCATGACGTTGAAATTGTAAATTCCAAACATTTGAAACAATTGTGAAACAACACCCATACAGGACGAACTCTCTAAAACAGGAATACTTGAAAAAGGAAATTTAGTATTTGCTGGAGAACGATTTCATTAAGCCCAGTAAAAGTGACTTGAGTTCACCATGTGCACTTGTTCCGAAACCAGATAAAAATATGTGCACTGATTACAGAAAAATGATCAGTGTGACTAAAACAGATTCATTTACATTACATAAAACTGATGACTGTATTGATGAAATTAGAAATGCTACGTATGTCACCAAATTTAACTTGAAAGAATTTTGGCAAGTTCCGCTGACGGAATGGGCAAAGGAAATTTCGATATTTGTGACTCCAGATGGACTTTATCAATATAAAGTAATGCTGTTTGGGATGAAGAGTTCGCCGAGTACTTTTAAATGTTTGATTAATATGATTACCTCTGGTCTAGATAATTGATGCTTACATCGATGTCATCATTTACAACGACACATGGAAAAACATTTAGGAACAATTCGGAAATTTGTTGACAGACTCACTTATCCAAAAGTAAGTTCTGCCGTGCTTGTGCAACGTTTCTAAGACATATCGTGGGACATGGACAAGTTAAACCTATAGATGTTAAGGTCAAGGCTATCTCTGAATTCCCTTTGCTTGTCAGTAAAACAAAAGCAACTGATGCGAGTTTTTGGTATGCCTGGATACTATCGGAAATTTTGTTCCAGTTTTTTTTATATAATTAATGATCACCTGACAAAGTTATTGAGCAAGAAAACTAAGTTTCTTTGGAATGAAAAATGTCAGGAGGCTTTTGGTAAGTTAAAGGCCATACTTAAAAGTTCGCCAGTTATTACAGCTCCAAATTTCAGTCTGTCATTTAAACTGTTTGTTGACGCTAGCGATATTGGGGTTGGAACAGTATTGATTCAAGAAGATAAAAGTGGTGTTTATCATCCAGTGTGCTATTTTTCTAAACAATTAAATAAGCACCAAAGAAATTATTCATCAATCAAGAAGGAATGTTTTGCTTTGATATTGGAAGTACAGCATTTTTAAGTTTATATTACTTCAGCTGCTTCTCAGATTATTTTATTTAGTGATCACAACCCCTTTCCTTACTTTCATCTAGAAATGAAAAATAAAAATCAGATATTAAGGTGATGTTTGTTGTTACAGAAATATAATATTGATATCAAGCATATCACAGGAAAAGACAATTTAATAGCATTTGCACTTTCCCTATTATTTCATGTACACTTTGTGTAAGTCATAAGTTCTTATGTTATTTTTTTAACACCTCATATATAATTAATCTATGGTAAAAAGAAATCTTTATTATACAAATCTGTCTTTTTCTTTTATGGGGGAGTGTTATGTATATTTAATTGAATTATTTGTTTGTTAGGTTTAATTTTTTATTTCCAATACCTGTTATTGTAATGTAACTTTATGTACTGGATATGAAATTGTCCAGAGAATTAATTCAGTTCTGTTTGACCTGACTTATTTGTAATAAACAATTTATAATGAAACACTGTACCTGTTGCTAACCATAATTCAGAACCAGTGTCAGATTTGGGTAAACAACGTTTTTATTTTGTTTTTATTCATTCTAAGAGTAAGATTCATTCAGTGAAATCAAGGCCATATCTGGAGTACGTGATAGTTATCATGTTACAAACATAGGAGGAGAAAGACAAGAAAAAGAAGAAGACAAATGTCCTGCAAAAGTATGAGGAGCTGGTAGAGAAGAAGATGGGAGGAGAGAAAGTAAAAGAAAGTTAAACTGCCCTTTGCAGGGCCACTCCTTTGCCTAGGGAAAACATCTATTCTCTCTTGCCTAAAAATGTTTTAGTCGATTTTTGGTGTGATATGTTGATGTTCATAAATATGTTTGTGTTCTATGTCCCTGTCTTTATGTCTATGTCTCTATTTGTCCCTAGAGTAGTTCATATTCAAGTCAACTCCTTGCCACACTGTTCTGCCCGATTGAGGTCAGCCACTTGCAATATTGATGCCAGTGTACCGTAACGTCACTTCCTGTTCAATTCTTATTGTCACTAGACAGTCCCACTACCATGTTAAATTCCCCTTTTCGCTAGGGCATCCCACCCATGTTAAATTCCCCTTGTTGCTAGGGTATCCCACCCATGTTAAATTTCCCTTGTTGTCAGGGTACAAATGACCGAATTTAACATAGAAGTCCCTTTGTCGCTAGGGTATCATCCTATACTAATACCATTGCTCACTTTTTATTAAGAGGATTCAAAGGTCAAATACGTAATAGTGGTAGTTGGGGCCTGGTTGACTGAAAAAATATGTTTAGTCATTTAAACGTAACAGACATCGGTTCACTCAATGTCCAAATATTAGAGAAATCATTTTTTTTAGTAACTCCATTACAAAATAAATATTTTCTCAACGCTTTAACACTGCGTATCAACTGGTTTATTTGATAGCTTGTAAAAAAAATCGAACATGCAATATTTTTGGAAAACACTTAAAGAAGTTTCTAAGAAAGTACATAATCATCGTTTTCATATAAAAATTATAGATTTCATCAGTTCGTCTATAACATTTAAATACATTTTAGTACAAATAATCGATCTCTACTTCCTTATTTTTCTTTCATGTCAATAGATATTGTGCATAGTGACATGTATAGACCAATAAAGGAATGTTATTGGATTCATAACTTAGATACATTGTATCCTTATGGTCTTAATACCAAGGTAATACATAAAATTGTATAAAGTTTAAATAAAATATTGATATATTGTATATCCTTTATACAAATATAATTGTACGTATGACTGTTTGTCTCCAATGTCGTAAGTATCTATGTCATAATCAGTTATTTACTACGATATTAGATTTCACAAACATCGAAACGAGTCCATCATTGATGAAATTAACACGAGACATCAATGAAGCAGACTACGCTTATGCAAACATTCCAAATATAAATGAAATGAAGATATGATATCGATCAGGTAGACAAAGTTTATATTCCAAATATGTATGACCATGATGGAAATGGCTTTAAAGTAAAGCGTTCAAGCTTTCTTGCATTATAAAAGTAAGTGTGCAAAAACACATGTATCTTCGGCATGTAAGGGTACTTTAATGCATTATTGTATATCCTGCTAAATATTGAGATTAAACTCATAAAGATCTATTCGCGAGGGGGTGGGGTACATAGAGCGATCACTAAGAAACACACGGTCCTCTCCTAGTTCTTGCTCAAACAAAAATATATCCACGGTTGACCCACCCTCCCTTCCTTGTCTGCACTGGAGGGTGGTGGAGCTCTCTATGGTAACTATTGATACTAGTTATTATTATCAACTTAATGATTATTAATTATGATAATTGCAACTGTAACTAATGCAAGAAAATTCATGTATGTTTTATGCTGTTCATTAGGACCTAAAGTGACATATTTAGAAGATTCAAATAATATTTGCCCCTAGTGACGCATTGATTTTTGGAAGTTGCATTGAGCATACTGTGATCTTAGGAAACGACTCCATCAATCATACACCGAGCGGCCTTTGATTACCTGCTTACCACGTGACGTTAATCATCAGTCAAGGTCTGCGTGTTTTTCTTCTCGCGTATTCGTATGAGACATGGCGATGCGACAAATGTATGGCGTACTAACTTTCCATCCATTTCAAAAGTACACGACGATGTGACTAGTGTATGACGTACACTCTTTACATCTAGTTTACAAGTACATGAAAATGTGACTAGTATATGGGGCACTCACTTATCATCATTTCAAAAGTATACGACGATGTGATTAGTGTATGGCGTACAAACTTTCCATCCAGTTTACAAGTATATGAAAATGTGACTAGTATATGGCGTGCACACTTTCCATCCAGTTTACAAATAAACAAAAAAGAACGATGCAGATCATCGAATCAGCCGCAAAACAGGTGTACATGTTCCAGTTTGCTAGTTCACCTCACTAATATGCAGCCACAGTACCCATGTACTTGCCGTAAACCTAATTTTCATAAATGTGTATTTAACTTTAGACTTGTGCTTGCTGTGCACGATTATGGACATAAATGCAAATGTATAAAACCAAATACGATAAATAACAAATATTGCTATTCGTTGATAAATTCTAGGTTTTATTTCCCGATTGCAGAGAAATTTTACTTCCGTTACGTCGTATTAATTACCACTGATCTAAATAGTGTCCCTCTTTATAAAATTACATACGTATGTCGATCTACCATCGAAAACCATTAATTATTTTGTACTGGTTCACTTATATTGAACTACGAAAATTTAGAACAGACGCACCGTACTGTATACAAATGTTTCCAAGCAAATCCAGTACGTATTGCATGGACGAAATTAAAAGTGGTTAATGAAGTTACTTTCCAAGTGGATTATTCTATTGTCTAAATTCTATTTATTGTCTAAATTCTATTTATCCAGTAAATATTGGGAGCTAATAATTTGAAGAAAAGCCATCTGAGTGAAAGCAAGAACAGATCATGAAAGCTACAATTGATTTAGAAGAACCCGAAAGCTACAGGCAAATAATGTCATGGAGTTATATTTTACTTCACATCAGAATTATCAATGAAAGTCATTAACCAAAAGATTTACAGCTTCGTGATTCACAAGTTTTCTTGCCTTTGGTGAATGAGGAGTGGTGTGGTGGTGGGGGACTATTCAATGCAAATACAAGGACACTAAAATATATTCATCTGCCTATGTCCAATTTTCAGCACTACACATCCTTTTCTACACCAGAAAAGACATAAGACGGCAAATTCAAGTTATTAGTTCGCCATAATTATCGTCGAACGTTTTCAAAGGTCTCGAAATTAGTTTTGTTGAAGTAGGTTTTCATACGGTTAACCGAGGAACTTGCAATAATTTCTACTAAATGGTCTAGTATATAATATGGTTACGTTCCTTCATAAAACAAGCATTTCCGCAAATAACACGATTTTAAGCTTTCTAGGTACAATTTCTGAAAGGCGTTTTGTGATCTGAATTAGGCTTACATTGAACATCGAAATAGAGCAATCTAACGATGTATCCAACGATGTATCATGTTTTATGACGCAATGTGCATGCTGAGAAATTCACGCGAAAGCGTTGTAGAGGCAAATAATGATTCATACTATGCCATAATGAATTTTGTTTTATGACGTGTCATGTTAGATTTATAATATTCTTATGTACTGTCCCTGGTTTGTTTTATAAATATTTGCTCAATAATTATATTGCACTTATGCAGTTTATATCTTAACAAGGTAAGTTTGTTGGTCTTGAAATTTTGGATTTATGAAAGATAATCTACATTAAAAAACCCCAACCTTATTAGCCTATTTCTTCTCTTCAGAAAAGTACTTCAAACTAAAATTCATATAATGATTTCATTACTTATGCTACAAAAATATTAAAGCATTTTATGTTGTCTGTATTTTTCTTACATGCTAGTGTTTAAAGCTATGTTTAGTCAAGTGTAAGGGGACCAGTTATCACTATTTGCATTTAATTTTTATTACCAATTAAATATTTCACGGAAACCTACGCAGTCTTAGGGAAGGATTTTGAAATTGGGCGGTTAGAGCTGTACAGGTATGGAACCAGCCCTGGCTATCAAGACAATTAGCTATATTAATGACTAATGAAACACCAAATCTGTTCAAATCTACAGTAAATAGGAAAAAAAAAAAAAAAAAGAGAAGACGATATACCATATTTTCTGTATATGTTGCATCACCGTATACGTTGGGACACCATATATTAATTTTTTAAGTAAATTTTTATACACTGTATGTTCTGTTTTTATACACTGTATGTTCTGGGACACGTCTTGTCGAGTTGTAAGTTGTGGGACATATTTTAAATCATTCGAAAATTACATCTCAGAAAATGCAGTCAAACTTTATTGAAAAATATTGAAGTGGTTACTTGAGATAAAAATAATTTAATCAACTGCAGTTCTTCTCATTAATCCATCCATTCTCCTGCACACGTACGATCCATCCGTACATGAATATATTTTAGCTTCCTCATATCGTTAAAAAATATCATTAGAGACAAAACATCTCCTGAAGCGGGAAACTGTAAGGACTAATATAAGATATTTTTGCACTAGTCATCGCAAATTTTCACACTTTTAACCCCTTTCTTATCGACAGTACTTCCAGGAATGAAATCAGAGTACACCACAATTTCATGCATGTTAAATGATCGCATTGTCGACGAAATCATCTTCATCGCTTTTGGCCTTCACAAATTAGTTGAATGATTTTAGTTTTATTTTCTCTTCAAATCTTTTGTGAAACATTGTGTCATTGATGCCCGTGCAAAAGTATTAGATTGTGTCGCTTTAAAAACTCTTCCATTGTTTCAATTTATTTTCATAATTCCCGTAACCTATTATTTAAAACATAACAACAAGCTAAAAAGAATCCAAAGTCGCTTTCCGATGTCGACATGCATTGCAATAAAATAACCATTGTATTTGATGTCATGTGGCTAATTTCAATAGATTTATTGCATCACTGACAGTCGTGTTTATTTATCACATGGGCTTCTATTTTCTTGATGTTTACAGGATAACTATTATACACATCAATAGCTTGCTTTAATAATACCTTTTGTAACCCATGCATTCAGTAAATGTATTTTCAAATAATGATATTTATTTGCAAGAAACTTATAATACCACTTTGGTTACTTTGCACCTTACATCGTGTCATGCGTGAATAACATGTTCCTCAAGCAGTCATCTCTCTCTCTCTCTCTCTCTCTCTCTCTCTCTCTCTCTCTCTCTCTCTCTCTCTCTCTCTCTCTCTCTTTTGTTGGATCTAATTTTCAAGCCGATAACATATTTAGACCTTATTGATTGCATTTGGACACCATTCCAAACGTGTACTTAAAGTTTATTTAACCGAGACTGAAACGATTTAATTGGTCACTTAGACCTGCTATTGTTCATTGTTATTTCTGATATAGTATGATCACCTTGAATACAAAATTCTGTATTAAGAATGAATCAGGATATCTATCTAATACTGAATCTCAAGATCTCAATATCTCGCTTACAGAAAATTTGTAGTATGGAATAAGTAGTCCTAGATAACTAGGCAGAATTTATGCGATATTATGTATATGGCATTTCGAGAATCCCCGCTGACTTTCGGGGACTTCAAACGGCCTTCGTCTCCTTCTCCGCGTCCAGATATGCCATTCAGAGGTATACAGCAAAATATACAGTTGTGGCTCTTTTAACCATTCACAGAATAACAAAATTCCCAATGTAAGTGCTAAAACGGCCGGGGGTGTTTTTATTTGGCTTGTTTAAGTTCCCTATAAAATGGCTAATTAAGAAGCATGCAGTGCATACATTATGGGAGAGAGATGCTCTTTCTCGTTCCGGAAGATAAATTAATAAGCCGGAAGTGCTAGCATTAACAAACCGCACAACGCCAAATGACCACCCATCGTTGACAGGGTGATCCTGTTATACCATTTCCCGGTTTTATGTGTATTTCTCTTCCTTTGTTTTTATTATAAATTCTTTATACAATGGTATATCTTGTTCAGCTTCTCCATCGTTAAGTCCACCAGATATGATTTCATAGGGTAGCCGTTCGCGTTAAGAGGCTGGTGGTGCTCCAATAATCTCCATAAATATACATTTGTACCATACTCTATCCATGGCTTTTTTCTTTGACTTTGCTTGGACTCTTAACATAATATTGCAGTGAACAGTAATATATGACACGTAATGGATTTTCAAAAATCCACTGATGACTTTATTCGGTAAATAATTGCGGTTCCAAGGACGTGATTAATCATGTCGCGTACGAGGATGTGATGCTTTACAGGCAAGATAAATATTCAAGAATAGTTTCTTGTGACCAGCAGACGAATTTAAACGTGATTTATGTGACTCAAAAATAAGCAACTGCAACTCGCTTCCATATTCTTTTAATATACTATTCTCACACTAAGAACCAGTCTAGTCTATGAGAAGTATTTCTTTGCGGTTCTGTCAATATACGCAAGCACAATGCTGTTCCAAAAATAGTCTATACAGACCGAACATATCAAAAACAAAACTGGGATTCACTAGCGGATCCCTAGTCGAGCAGGATACTTGTGTATGGGATTTCGTCGTTAGCTTATTAGGAATGAGAAAATTCACCGCGGCAATTTGAATACTCAATTCTCTAGCAGTACATGTTATGTATTATTAATTTAATTGTATGTTTGTTAGCCTTAATATTTCTAAATTTCATTATATGCTATTTTAATGTAAAATTGTATGCTGAAATAGACCTTGTCCAAAATTGAATTCATTTCTGCTGGACCTGATTGACTATTTTATTTTTTAAAAATTTAATTTTATGTTATTATCTATGTTTATGAGCTTATTATCAGAATCATTATTAATAGAAAAAGTAAATATGTTTATTTGGGTCAGGGATTTGGACTTTCTTAAGTGAATTGTACAGGTTACGGTTTTGATTTTGTAAACATCATTATCATTCTAGAATGTTATTTTCCATTAGGTAATGTTTATTATTTAGAAAATACTAATTGCGACCTGAGGTCAAGTAGAGAACTGTATAAAATTGTAATTGTGAAGACTTGGCTATTCGTGCTTTAACATCTAGCACTTTTAAGTTGTATTATATGTTGTGATCGGGAGTTTTGTGCTGGAATCTCTTTTTGTTCAGATTACTGAATTCCGGTGATTATTAGTTCTGGAAATACAAAAGTCCTCTGATACAATTTATGGATAGAGACATTCACTTTCACTAGAATTTTTACTGAATTCAAACCGGGAATTATATTTCTGTAATTCAAAAAAGACTGTTTACACATCAACACTTCAATAGCGACTACAGAAGGTCATCTATTTCAGTTTGGGATTTTTTCTGGACTTTCAATTTTATTCAGGACTTTAAATTATTAGGACCTGTGTCTGTAATTCTTGGATTTGTTGGGGATTAGTTCATCATACCTTAAGGTCTTGTTTTATTTTCGCTTTGTATTCTAGGAAAATAAAGTATTTGTTAAATTTTACAAAGCTTGTTTTTATTCACTCTTTTCTGTTACTAATGTTAAGAGCATAGACTCGAAACACCAAAAATATATAAAACCCGCATATCACTGTTAATTACAGAATTTTGCAGCTGGTTTTGTTTTAAAATATCATCTCGCGCTTATAATATAAAAAGTATGGATTTTGGACAATTCAGATTAAACAATTAGAAAATCACTATCAGTTGATAAAAATACCATCACTTAAAAACCATTAGCAGTGAATAAGCATAAAATCTAGTTCATATGTCGTCGCAATTTAAAGTTTACACAAATTTCCACCGTACAGACTGTTATTAACTACCTCGACGTGTGTTACTTTCACATCTAGCACTGTTCTTTGTTGGCGCAGTTATCGCGAGTTGGGTTTATTGTAATTTAGTAATCAATCAGATGTGAAGCATTTTTGTTAAGGGAAATGCTGGTTCAGCAATATTTCTTCTCATTGGAGACAAGATCTTATCCATGGAGTCAATGGGTCTGGTGATGGTCATTCTCGCTGCATCTTTTCTCAGAGTCTGGGGTAATTATTATTTACGAACTTTTATTATCAAAGAATAAATTTAATCGAAATCTTTAGCTAAGTTTGAACTTTCCAAACATTTGAATTACCTTTTGAAATGTTGCTGCTTTCCAGCTTAACGAAATCAGCTGAGGCAGGGCGGATCGTTGATAGAGGTGGGATGTATCCAGGATTTTTTAATATGCTGAACGTGCGAATATTACGCACATTATGTTATCATATTATATTAGTTTCCAACACATATGCTCTGCATGTTTAAAAGTTGGCCAAAGTAGGTATTTGAATAAACTTAATACTTAGAACTTCTTTGACCCAAGTAAAAGTAAAAATCAATTCCAAAAGTTATTCCTGCAAATATTTGAACTACATTTGCAAATTTATAGTTGAGAAGTCAATTTGAAAGCTGGGCTAATTCTAGAAAAGAAAATACATCATCACGTGGTTTCGTGTTTCTAGTTTCATCTGTCAGAGTTCGGCATAGGTTGATGAGTGTTATGATAAGCATTAAACCTAATTTTATATCGTGGTGCCATTTTTCACAGACATCTGGAGAGATTTTTTGTTATTATTGATAAGTCACCTTTTTCTAAAATACCTCACATCGAAGTTTTTCCAGTTTATTTCATTAAAATAGTTTTTTGATTGGACTAAACTCGATGATGAAGAAGAAATATGACTCAACGTGCTACTTGGCGAGATGATTACAATCTACAACAAAGACGAGTGGGATAAAAATAAAATATTAGGAAAATAAAATATTAAGATTAAACATAATTAGAGAAAGTGAAAAAGATACGAGTTTACGTTTGCGCATTCAATTACGTATTTTCTTCTAACCGTCCAGATGTCTCTACTTGTTTAAAGAACATATCCCGCAAGAAAAGGTGAAAAAGTTGCCGTTCAGTCCAATAAATTTAAAAGTTAGATTTTTTTGTCATTTGAAACTTTATCTAGTATATTTTATTGAACACAATTTTATATTTAATTCATTTATTTCAAATAACCTTACTTTGGATGATGTTATCTATTTCCCATCAGAGTTGTATATTGTCCCATTTAAATGATTAAAATTTAAAGCTACGATGACGATAAAAAATACCTTTTATAACCTCGAATATAGTGTTATCCAAATATTGTATATTCTTTTCTGAACCAATAAACCATAGAAAGGTTGGCAATGTAAAAATGGTTTTCATTTCCCAAAAGGCACTACAGGATCATGCAATAATGGAAGTTCTTGTTCCATAGAACCTGATACAATGGCAAGAAAAAACTGCACGAATATTAAAGCTGTCTCTCTTGCTTGCTGTAATTATTTTTTTCTGAACATGCAACAGTAACCCGCAATGCAGGTACCCACGTTTTACCAACTTCATGCGCCTATTTTCAATATCGTTCTTAACTGAGAAAAGAAAGAAGAGATCACTTTTGTCTGCAGCATGAGAGAGCTGAGTTTTCTAAGAAAGTTAACTGTGTATATTGATAATGAAGGCAGTTGATTGTACTTTAATCGATTGCATATCTAGTCGCCACTTTATTGTATGAAACGGCAATAATTGACCTTTCTCCAACAACATTGCCAGAGACAATTATTTGTTAGGGGAATATAAGCAGGAATTACAGGAATTACTTTTACCGGTCCACTTTTGAGTTTTTTTTTTAGCGGAGTTGTCGATAAGTTAGTTTCTTTACACTTGACACGAACCCCTCAGATTGAAATATTTATGCATCGTCTAGTAAGTTTGATTATCGGATATGTTTGCAGGATAGAAATAAAAATATTTTTCTTTATGAGTAATTTAAAAAATATCCTTGCAAGATGTAATTTATTAAGACAAAGTAGAGAAGGAAATGATGACTGAATTAAAAATAAATCTTAAGACTGACAAACAAACACACACACACACACACACACACACACATATATATATATATATATATATATATATATATATATATATATATATATATATATATATATATATATATATATATATATATAAATATATATTATCGCACAAATAGTGTCTCTTTTAATGTTTAACAAGATAATTCCTACGGATAATTATAATAATAAAGACTTTATTTAGTGAGTAGTGAGGTTGACTCAATGACTCAGTTACAAATATGATGTATTTTGATGCCTTTTGAATGTCATGGGATATATATATATATATATATATATATATATATATATATATATATATATATATATATATATATATATATATATATATATATATATATAAATATATATATAGTATTCCGAACACAATGTGATAAATTTGTCTGGACGCTGAATAATTAAATGATTCTAAAACTAAGGTGTCAAGTTTGGAACATATGAACAAGCATCCTTCAACACACGATATATTTCAACTATAAACTATCATCATGTATTGGACAAAGTCAATTGCTACAAAGATGTATGTTAAAGAAATGCTGAAAGTATTTATATTGCTAGATCTATTCAATTTGAAACATCAATTAAAGACAAAAGAAATGGAAGGGATTGAGTCATCGATTAACGATGGAATTAATGTTAGGGACGATAAATCTGTGCAATTTGTAATTTTTATAATTTGCTATCAACGTGATGTTTTTGTATAATAAAGTAAAAGAGAATAAATTAAGAAAAGAAACAAGATTAATAAGAATGTGTAATTTGTCCAGCAGAGTAAAAAAAAAAAGAATTTCGAAACGCTGAATTGGAAAAACAAGGTATCCACTTTTGTCTGCTGGACATAGTACGTCGACAGCACTCGAGTTATTATCTATTTGTCCATTACGACATACGAGGTTCTATTCAAAGGGAAGTTGATAAGAAAATCTAAAAAGAACACGGTTTTATTTCCCTAAATCAAGGTCGTAAAATATAAATTTTGTTAAACATTGTATTGCCGTCTCAGTTGAGGAATACAGAAAGATAAATAATTAACGCCTCCAAATAACCCGGCATACAGGATCACAATTATTTGTCTTTGCGTACTTTCCAATGAACCAATTATGAGTCTCACGTCTAATACGACATGAAATATTATGACAATGGAGCCTTACAAACTGTATTTACACGCCATGGTTGAAGTAGTCCAAATAATTCCTTTCAAAGATGTGATCGATGCGTATTATTCACACAAAAGAAAAATCAGTTCTATGCCACTTGAGAAAACGTAATAAAGTGCCTATATAAAGTTGCATTTTGATTTCTTTACAATGTCTCCTGGACTTATAATGTTTCCTAATTATAGAGTCCCACTGAGGAAATTGCGAACAGTAAACAAATCTGTTCCCTAATGTATGATTAATTTGTAGACGTCGTTTGGAAATTTTTTTTTTACTTTAGTACGAAATTTTATATTGATAATAACATTTATGGATACATAATACATATTGATAAGAATATTTATGGATAGATAATATATTGCGATATGTTAATATAAAACCACTATGTGCTTTTCAGATGTAAATGAAAGCATCATAACGTAGCATGCATAATTCGTATGCTTGTTTGTGTGCAGATGTTTAGGCGAGTAAAATGTGCTACACAGGTAATGTAACGTCTAAGGAAGCCAATGACGTTCGTAGTTTTAAATACTCTAGCTCTGTAAAATGAACTTGAATTAAGATAAAAAAGCATAAAAGAAAACCGATACAAATTGAAATCTTCAAACATTAATGAAATATCCACAAAAATATGAAAAATAAATTCTCCAAAAAGAGGCACATCTATGCCACAATAAGCAGAGAACATTTATATGTATACTTTGATAATATTATCTTTAATAAGACAGAACAAAAAGAACATCTTATGCATATTTTGGATAGTATATTTATAGTATATATATTATATTAATATATATATATATATATAAACAGTGTGAAATAATCAAGAAAGTTATATATATATATATATATATATATATATATATATATATATATATATATATATATATATATATATATATATATATATATATATATATATATATATATATATATATATATATATATATATATATATATATATATATATATATATATACACATATACATACACACACACACACATATATATATATATATATATATATATATATATATATATATATTAATGCTTACTGAAGAATATTTTAAAATCATTGTACAACATTTTACTTGCTTGTACGTAGGAGATATTTTCAAGGATAGGAACCGAATGTATACAAACATGCGAAACAATACGCTCGCTTCTATTGTACTTCTCATAGATAAACGAGTCTAAATATTTGCATAAAATTACATATTGGTTTCTAACAAAATTTACATGCATCAATCCAACATAAATTACAAACTTTTTATAGATGTAACTGGTCGTACTAAAGAACCACGTAAAAAGAAATTCTAAAAATTAGTGAAGTACATGTTGAGTGTAAATTAATATCTCATTCTTTTCAAACTAAACTTTAATGCCTGTATCCTGTATACATTATAAAATTGTCGCAGATGTGAAGGAATGCAATTAAGAGTCCTGTAAAAATCTGTGACAATACATATGGTTAATACAACTGCAAATGTCGGGAAGGATTTACAGGAACTGATTGCCACAATGTACGTAAGAAAGTCATTATTGTGTTTCAATCGACATGAAATGCAACTCATCGTTGATATAAAAACGTTACTCCATTGATTTTTTTGTATCAATTTCAAATTTGTTTTGAGTATTTAGCCTTTTTTGTATTTTGTGCTTTTCTGACCAAATAAATACTAAAAAAATGAAAGTATGATAACAAAGTATATATCTAAGAATTACGGAATATATCCGCATACTACTATTACTGCTACTACTACTACTACTACTACTACTACTACTACTACTACTACTACTACTACTACTAATAATAATAATAATAATAATAATAATAATAATAATAATAATCATCTGAAGATCCCATCATAAGTTTGACAACATCAAGTCAATGATTACATGTTTTATGTGAAGTTATTTACATGTACAAGCACGTTACCTGTTACGTTTACTTACCACTGCAAGAAATATTGTCAAAAAGTTTTAAAAATAGACATCAAAATATGTTCAGATTGAAAAAGGTTACACTATATATAGAACTATTATGATACGGAGTTTTGTCATAATGTTCTTCTCATTTCCTGCTATGAGAAGGAATTACGCATCTCTTATGAGCGGTCGATCCATCAGTAGAGAGATAGAAAGAAGGAGAAAAAGGGTGTGACACAGGTAATGTAGGCACAACTACATTCTTTTGGGGAACTTGGCTAGAGGAGAGGTACGGATCTGAAATAAGTACAAGAGTTCTCGTAGTTAAAGCAAGAAGCGGAACTGATCGCTAGCATCTCCCGGGGCTTATTTATACTAGATCCCGACACCTCGTAACCTTTTATGGAAACAGCTTTTTTGAGGTGAGAAGGGCTAGCGCCATTTTGACTTTATGGTTGCTTCCAACTAGTGAGAACCCGTTTTTATCCCGTAGAACTACGTATGTTTTACATTTTTATTTCTGACCTTGGATTTAACCTCTAAGCTAACATACTCATTTGGAGAATATGTCAAGAATCTTTGCTACTGAGTGTAAGCTTAGGGGTTTATACATGTATAGTACGGCAAATTGGTACTGGTTATAGAGGCAGATATAAACTGCACTAATTGTAATAGAATAATATCAAAATGAATATAGCTCAATTAAATAAATTTAATCTACATGTATTTTAATGGAAGTTATTCCAAATATAGTTTAATGAGAATGAGTCCAAAGAAGAGTTAGTTTTAATACATTTTAGAGAGACTTCTAATGTTCTTATTTATACTTAAATTTTACCTCATAACAATAACTTCTGGGTTATTTGAGCCATGTCCTCGAGGCTCGATTAAGAAAAAAAAATTACAATCATAAAATATCAAAAATAAAAAATAGAATTCATTGTTATGAACTGTAAAACACAATGAACAGTCATTGACAATTAATATAGAAAAAAGCACAATGTAAAACGTGGTACATTTTGCAGTATTTAAAAAAGATACAGTAATATAAAATACTGTATAATATGCAGTGAAATGCATGTACAATAAAAGAATGCTGCAACTTTTTGTTAATATTAAAAAGAATGCTATGAAAAGTACATTCAGTGAAGTTTTAAAAAAAATACAGTATGATACACTATAATATTCAATGTGGTATACGTATAGCAAAAAAACCCCACTGCAACCTTTTTTATTGTTCAAAGGAGTATAATGAAAAATACATTTTACAACATTCAATGGAACCCAAAACTACAACAGAAAGTACAATATTAGATAAATATAATGAAAACTTTGTCGGGCACGACGTCATATGAAGAGAAGAAAACAAAATGTAATGAAAATCTTCAATATCAAAAAAAATTATTTATTTGCTTATTGTTTCATTTTTCTATATTAAATTTTTATTCTACATAACCTACTCTACGACCAGTTCTGTTAGACAATTATAGGAAGTTCAAATTAACATTTAGTTCTTGTTTTCTTTATTTTGCTTTTTATATGTTAGTTTACTCTTTTTTTTGTTATATTTTTTAAAAAAATTGTTTTATGTTGTATAACATCAGCAGAACCTATGTATGAGTGACAACGGTTATTGGCTTGTTTCAGCGAAGTGTGGTGAAAAGAACTCTCATCCTTATAGATAGTACTTGTAAGCCGATATTGAGTTATCTTTTTATTGCATACATAATATCATCAAAGAAATGCCAGCAACATTGAAGTAAAAATGTTTGCAAAAGAATGAAGTAAAAAAAGTTTGAATTAATTAAGAATTAGAGAAGTGAAAAGTTTAGAGTTGCATTAGAATTATTCATTAACCAAAACATCTGTTTACTTGCAATCAAACCTTGACTTGTGCGTGTATGTAATTGAAATTGCATTTAATGTAACCTATGTGTAATAGATGGACATATCATTAAAATCGTAAAACTGGTTTAGTGTGGTCTAGTGTAAACGTCAAATGGGCGTGTATTACTGACGTTACCTATAACGTATGAAAGAGAATGTATAGCCCTTATCGTTTCAAACAAACTTTACTCAGAAGTTGATCGTATGCAGGGCAATAGCTGCTCAATAATTTCAGTGCCGAGCCATCGCTCCAACACTTGACTATATAATCACTTCAGAATACATATATACGCATATAATGAAAAACACGGCAACATCGATTGATGTTGCGAAACCAGAGAAGGCAACACACCTCTTCTGACTGGTTTGCAGGCATTAGAGCCACTACAAATTCATACGATTTCATATGAAACATGTGAGAGAAAAACTCAATAACTTATTGAACAACACTGGACTACAAAATAAACAACATCTGTATCAATATGTTTGAAACGGTTAGGCGGAATTACAGTTCTCCCTAAGATAGGCAAAGACGGTAAGACAGCAGTAAAACATATGCAGTAATTTCAGATTTCAGTACGAACAGGCTGGATGTAAACTCTTAGACTGCGGAATGCCAATCAGTAGATTCATTCACACTATAGTAGAAGCCATAGTAGCTGTAACGTAGGTATAAAAAGTTACTGTTACTGAATGTAAAATTAAATATAGCATAAATTATATTAGTTTTTGGAAATAGTTGGAATTAATGCATAAACTTTGCAATTTGTATTTCAAAAACAAAATAAGATCTATAGGAAAAACATACCTTGTGAATTACCCAGTCCAGAAATATTGTTCCTATCAAACGAATTAGTAAATAGTAAACAATGCACGTATTGTCTGACATACTGAAAGAGTTCAAAATGTTCAGTTTAAAGTCACTTTCACTGGAAAGAAAACTCAATGTTGTTGTCGTTCAACTGGAGCGGAAAGAAAACTCAATGTTGTTGTCGTTCACCTGGAGCTTGATGGAAATATCGTTACTGGACCCATGTAAATCTCTGTTAATGGCACGGATGGATGTAATTCAGCCTGGGTTGTAGATAGGTCGAATTCGGGGCTGGACTAGCTACTGTATGCATTACGGAATGTCGTAATTTCAGGTGTTATTGCAAGAAGAATTCTCACCGGCGATTTGTGTACGTTATGCTGGAATCCTCTCGGTTGCCATTGCATTCATTCTCTTGTGATGTTTCAAACGCTGAAATTTTAGGACGGACCCTTCCTTGTGAGCGAAAGTGCGAAAATTACAGAAGAGTTGTCCATTCGCTGCTTAGTGACAACTTTCGTTATATTTGTCCTTCATTCTTTTCTTTATTCTCTAAAAGTTTCCAAAACTATTGACACTCCTAGAATAATGTTCCGGTGTTTTCAAAGTTAATGGCTGAATCCAAAATGTTATAGTTTCAGTCACAGGTGTAATGTTCAGTAAGTTCGCCATGAAAAGAGAACGTTTTGGAGTCACTAATACAGGTGAGATTGGCGTAGGTTCGTGTAGCTGACTCAAACCTTCGAACGTTGATGGTGTTAAGTCAATTGGGCACTGGCTCACGGGTCCTATATTAGACGCTGGTGGTGATAGGGCAGTCGAACCGTGGTCAAACAAGGACTGGAATGCTGTTGTTAATCTAGATGTGGGCGTTGTATCTGTTGAACTTGTTGGAATCGTCTCTAAAGTTGACAATGGTGTGTGAATTGTCACCGGTGGTGTTGTAAAGGTGGCAGCAGCTTCTAGCAGGAGCGAAGTAGATGGGACCTGGATTTTCTCTTGTGAATATGGTGGTGCTGTCGCTTCTGGAGTTGAGATCGCATTACTAGGCGGAGTGAAGTGTAAAGGTGGCAAAAGTTTCGATACAATTCTGTTCCTTAAGTCGTAATTTCGTGGTGTCACCCCTCGATTCATGTTATTCGTCCACCAATTATTATGATAATCAGTTTTGTGTCATAATGTTGTTCTCAGGTTCCTGCTATGGGAATGAATTATACATCTCTTATGATTCTCCAACAATTATTATGATAGGGTTTTTATCATAATGTTCTTCTGATTTCCTGCTATGAGAAGGAATTACGC